>OX422188.1:8107442-8287442 GCA_949130485.1 Agelas oroides
ATGAAGTCATCCACTTGCTCTACAATGCTGAATATTCTAGACACAGGTGTGTGTGTGTGTGTGTGTGTGTGTGAGAGGCAGGGAGGGAGAGGTAGGGAGGAGGGAGAGGCAAAAAGAGATGGGGAGGAGAGAGGAGAGAGGCAGGCAGGAAGTAATGATAGAGAATCAAGACTCCAACATTATATATATACATGTCATGTGAGAATGGTGATATAAATATACACTTCGGTAGCTATGGTTACAGACACATCTCTAAAAACAAACAAACAAACAAACAAACAAACACTGAATTGCTGTTTTTTCCCTCTATCAGACTGACCTGGTGTGGTTATACCACGTGTCGACCACTACGATGAAGGAGAAGATGTAGATGAGGTACTTGGGGTACTGCTGGTAGAGGTGGCTTGCAAGGTCAAACTCCTGATGAGGAAACGGATCATTCATGTACGATAACCACTATACAATATCTCCCCCCTCAAGACAATCTGACCTCGAGGAAGTCAAATAGTACCGGCTTCACGTCTTATCCACTTTTCATGAAATGCTCAGTTAGTTGAAATGATGCATGATGATTCTTAAAATATTCCATACCCATTTACACATTTTGTTAAAAAAAACTCAATTCTAGGATCCCAAATAAGCAGTCCACTACACTTAATTTTTCTATGCTATTGGGCTGGTTATGTACAACTGAAGAGCATCTATTTCTCCCAGTACTGGAACTTACGCCAAATCCACCTTCATCTATTATCTCCTCTCTCTCTAACTTGAGTGGAATGACCTAGGCAGGGAAGACATCATTCATATTTATTGTAGCCAAGCACTGGTGAATTTCCAGTACATGTAAAGCCTATTGCAAGATAAACAACCTGGACTGCTCATAGCATCGTTCCCAGACCCTCAGTAGGGTACACACAACTGATGTCTCACTGAAGGTCTAGACGGCTCAGAGACAGCAGACCTTCTGTCTATACCAACATATACTCTGGCACAGAAACAAATCAATGGCTACAGTGTGACTGAACCAGACCAAGCCTCTTACCTGTTACCTCATTCGTCCTCTCTTTACTAAACAGGGTGTGGTTAGTGAGACAAGGCCAGACACGTACATTCTATCTCTGCAAGTTATTTGCAGCACTATCCCACACACAAGTGAGTGTATTGGTTACTGTGGTTCATTACTCCCATGGCACCAGTTTGCTGACACAAGTCTCATGTGGACAGACCCAAACCAAGACTATGCTGACTCACCATGATGGTGGTTATGATGGCAAATACTGCATCACTGAACGCCTGCAGCCGTTCCGCACCGAACACATGCTGACCCAACGCCATGTTGAGAGTTTCTGGACCATCGACCAAATTATCTGCAAGACGGAAATACTACATGTGACGAGAACATGTCAAGGGGATTCCCCCACAAGTGCACCGAGAAGATGGCTTCCCCGGAGCTTGGAAATGCTCGCACCGATTTCTCCACGGCTGCTGTCCGCACGCTCGCCGTACTGCGGGAGCTTTCCGAGAGGTACCAGGAGATGGTGGTGAAGGATCCAGAGTTCACCTCCAAGATCGAGACAGTGCTGCGCCTAGCAAGCTATATCATCCCAGGTGCGCTCCAAATAGAGTAGTGAAATGCCATATTAATTTGGTCCTAGCTGCATTAAACTTTACCTGTATATATCATATTTGCAAACGGGGGGCTGCATTTTATTGGTATGTAGGTCTGAGATGCATGAACAAATTGAATTTTAGAGCCATTATGAGTGCGCTCAATTGGTTCAGAAAATGCAGCTAAGCATGCTAAATTTTTCACTTCTAAACCAACCAGCTTCTGCCTGGTTCCCAGGGTCCTCCCTACTCTTGCAAGCCACACCCTTTGCAGAGAGGGGAAGAGTCTGGTCACACTGCAACCATTGAGTTGTCACCAGAAAATTGCGTTCCTTGGCGACAACTTGTCAGCTGCAGCGTGCATGACCATACCCTCAATTCCTCTCTCTGAGAAGGTGTGACTTGTGAGACTTGGTTCTCCGCAACTTTTGTTGCTCATATATGCAGAAAACTGGGGAAGAACCTGGGAGTGATCTACTATCTCTCTGAAACCAGATCTTCCAGCAAGGCTTTCTCAGACAAGCTCCAAAATTTGATATCTTGTGCGTGTGACCATACCTGTCCGACTTAAGTTCCAATGACTAAGCATTAGTTAGACTATGTAACCAAGGTTTCTTCGAAGCCACTACACTCCCTTGGGTTTGCTTTACTGCGAAGAAACGGCAGGGTGCATAGTCTAGGTGACTTAGAAAATTATCATTAAATTATTCATGAGGTCTCTTAGTCACTAGTTAGAAACCTCTGGGGAGGTCACTAACAAGATAGTGACCTCCCCAGAGGTTTCTTCACTGGTTGGCAAACTCATCAAGGCTTCACGCATCAAAGGGTGAATATTCTTAATGTAACAAGTGCACACTGTTCATATCTCTCTGTTGATAGGACGGTTTGGGGGTGGCTGGGAAGTGGCTGAACTAGGTATGTTGTTGGTATAATATGTTAGCCTTGAACCACTGACTTTTTGCATAGGGCTAGGAACAAGGCTCGCTAGCCTCGTTCCAAGACTCTCGTGCATGGGTAAAAGACTAGTGCCATGCATGCTCATGTGAATATACCACCCTCCTCATATAGTGGATTGGAGGGCTAATGAGATACCCTGGTATGAAGGGATAATTTAGTAGCTGTTTGTGTGGGTTCAAAGTCCTTGTGTGTTGCATGTTGCAGCATACTGCATCTCCAACCTCTACGCACTGATGAATGATTGCATCATCACCAGGAAATGTCCCTCCGCCAGTACCATTAGTAAGGTAGGCCTCACTTTGTCTCTACATAACCTCATGAACGATTGCATCATCACCAGGAAATGCCCCTCAGGCAATATCATGTATTGTTCAAAGTTCAATATTAGAATTGCATAATGGCCTTATTCCCACTTGTGTGTGTGTGTGTGTGTGTGTGTGTGTGTGTGTGTGTGTGTGTGTGTGTGTGTGTGTGTGTGTGTGTGTGTGTGTGTGTGTGTGTGTGTGTGTGTGTGTGTGTGTGTGTGTGTGTGTGTGTGTGTGTGTGTGTGTGTGTGCGTGCGTGCGTGCGTGCGTGCGTGTGCATGTGTGTGTGTGTGCATGTGTGTGTGTGTGTGTGCGTGTGTGAAGTTACTGGTTCTCCCTGTCCAGTGTACTGGTCACCAGCAGGTGTTGCTATGGTCACTGTCTGTACTGGATTGCTTGGAGGTGGTGGTGGAAATGTACTCCAAGGTGGCCTTCAATGAACCCGGGAAGTGGGGCATGGTCATTCTGGTCCAGATGGTGAAGTGAGTTGAGTAGAGGAAGAACGGGAGGAGGGTCAATATTTATCTGACTGCTTTCCTCCCTCTCTCCTTCTCTCCCTCCTTCCCTTTCCTTTACTTCTTCTCTCCCTCCTTTCAGGGCTATCCTGAGGTCTCTGCTGGTATTCAAGCTTCGTGCTGGTCTCCTGACTGTTCCAGCCGTTCCGGCCCCAGACAGAAAGAAAGCACAGGTACACATCCCTTGAGTACCAGGCTACCAGCTTTCTAGTCTCAGGTAGCCTACCTAATTCCCTCTTTCTCCTTCCCCTTCTCTCCTCCAGGCCCTCCACTCCCAGCCACAGTCGGAGGAGGGGCAGCCAGTAGCGTGGAAGGCCCCCAGAACTGGCAAGATCATCAGGTCCTTACAAGCAGGTATGTTACCAGAATAGTTTGTGGTTTACTCACAATTCCAACGTCCAGGTGAATTTGTTCATGTAGAGGGTGTATCCCTTCTGTTGTTGTGTATGAGTTCATAATACAGATCACTATTTAACCTGTTATAGTACTATATCTGTAGTGGCAGAAAAATTGCAGGTTGGATAATGACTAATTTGATCATAATTCGTACATACACATACACACACACACACACACACACACACACACACACACACACACACACACACACACGTGCACACACACGCACATGCACATACACACACACACACACACACACACACACACACACACACGTGCACACACACGCACATGCACATACACACACACACACACACACACACACACACACACACACACACACACACACACACACACACACACACGTGCACACACACGCACATGCACATACACACACACACACACACACACACACACACACACGTGCACACACACGCACATGCACATACACACACACACACACACACACACACACACACACACACACACACACACACACACACACACACACACACACACACACACACACACACAGACTCCTCCATTCCCTACTCCCAGCTCCACCATCATGTATCACAGGCTGATGGCCATGACACGATAGCAGGCCCCTCCCTCCCCATAGCACTCCAATCCAAGCAGCTGCTTGCTGAGGCACTCTACATTGCTAGACCTCTAGTGCACAGTAAGTTTCCAGGCTCTCACTCAGCTTCCTGTCACTTGCTGTAGATGTGCTTTTTTTCAATCCTTTCAGTTTTCTCCATGTTTGTGTACCAGCAAAAGTCGTGGAAACCATGGCTGATCTCCCTGGGAATGGACTTGGCCAGGTAAGAGAAAGAAAGAAAGAAGAAATGTGTTTTGTATGTAGTTACTAGTAAGTTGCCATCTAGGGGATATTGCTATGGACATGCAAGTTGTGCATTGTGGTTGGATAGCACTATAGTGCTTTCAAATATTTGTGTGTTTTGATGCAGGCCTTCCAACCTCGATTGTTACAGTACTGAAAAAAAACTGAACGATGCATAAGAATGTCAACACAACTACAGCACTATTTTAACAAATTCCAACAAGTAAAATACTTTTACTAATGGCACAAATTCTTAGTGTGTAAACAACTCCACTGAGCAAAAACTGCAAAATCCTTACAAGAAAATTGAATTCTTCAACTTACCTAGCAATGTCTAGCCTCATTCCTCCTCCTCCAGTTTAGCTAGCAGTAGTCCTGAAATACCTTTGCATGAGTACCGGTACATACTAAATCATCTTCACTACATCATTGCACGATGACTAACTGCCAGCTTCTACCTTTACCATATCTCTAACTTCGCTTCACACATGTAAGTGCATGCTGCAGCTACTCTCTTTTTATCTTTCCTCCAGTCTTAAGCTACATGGTGGTCTGCTGAAGAACAAATCTGCTGAGAAGTCCGAGATACTGAGAAGGAGGGTTGTTCTGCTACTGTACCTACTCAGGTCTCCTTTTTATGACCACTATACCAAGTAAGCTTATTAGCCATGTTGACTTTCAAGCTCTGTGTATACTAAGTACATATAGTCCAACCTAGCTTCAAGTAAAATCCAAACTTTATGTCCTGTGACTCAAGTTCTATTAAAATTGAGGTTTACAGCAATGGAAACACTCACAGGTTATTAAAGTTGCTTTTCTCCATCTACAAATGTGCAGGTATCTTACCCAGTGGGTGTTAGCCACACCCACCTCAATGGCACGTGATTCTATGAATATCATTAATATTTGAATTTTACTTGAACCACTCACAAATATTGCTGTTGATCAGAAGTTCTGAATGGATGGATCTTGTCATTATTTAAATTGTCACTTGTTCTTCATTCCTCCAGGAACCTACTTTTGAAGTTCTTGAGTTTCCTTGCTTCAACTATCCCTCTACTGTACTTGGTTGTTGGTAGGTACAGTATAGAGTTTTACACCTCTCTAAGAGTTTGAGTATTCAGTGCACCTTGCCATTAGGCAGGTATCATTAGATGCTCCCCAAATGCTCATAGAACGTAGCTGTATGTAAATGCAGGAGGTCACTGTTTGCCATACTGTACTGTTGATATGTGTTTACAAACTTGAGTTTACTTGCCATAATAACACTCCATAGAGCCATTATCCACTAATTAACACTTTTTAACTGGCTTTTACCACCCACATTCCTGCACTGGTTGGTGAACTGGTGAACTAGACTTTGGTCCACGGGTGGGTAGGCGTACCATGGTACTAACCAATATGCATGTCCACCTCAAAGGCCACTTAGTAGTGCTTTTAGTTCAGTAGTATTGGCAGCTTAAGCCAGGGACTCTTGGGTTAATTGGATTCCCAGTGACCACTGTCTCAATTGTCTTGTAATTCACCATGTATTTTTATTTATAGCCGAAGCTATTATCCAGTAATGATTCTAAGTAGCTCCTATAGTACCTTACATTTGTTTTCCTCTGTCCAAACAGACCCAGTGTTGAAGTACCTGCCTGTGTGGCAGCAGGTCTACTCTTATAACTGGATGACGTAGTATGTATGGTAGTAGCCTCGTTCCCAGGCCCCGCCCAGCTTTCCGTCGCTTGCAGTACGGAAAAGTGCGTGGGGAGAGCCTGGGAACGAGGCTAGTATGGTAGCATGTTTGTATCTCTTGCTGTATGGCTTGTGTGTTGCTACAATGTCATGTATATGAGTAGTTTTTCCAAGATATGCAATGCAAAGTTTGACTGTATTCATTCTTGTTAAACGTATTAGAATTAAGCTTCATGTCTTACTCCTTCCTTGGGCTTCCGGTGTGCAGTGAACTAGGCTCAGGAGCATCTTGTACGATGTGTACCTGATACTGCATAGGCGTCAGATACTGAGCTTAAAATCTATGATGTAATAAACTGCATGAGCCGGCCATGCAACATCCTGGGCGGGGCCTGGGAACATCCTGAGATTTATTTTTCACAATACCTATCTTTGAAACTTTCAGGGTTGTGTTCTGTCAAGCAGGGACATGGATAGTGATAATACATTTTGCTGAAGTGGGTCCAGGGAAATTGAAGAATGCTGCTGTTGTATGGGTAGATGGATAGCTATAACAGTGTCATACATATGTATCACCCATTGATTCCTGTGTTACTACTAATGACACAGTGTCTGGATGCACTGTGTTACTAGACATGGTGTCTGCATGCATACATGTAACAGAAACTAATAACAATACTAATAACAGCAACAGCAGGCTGCTATGGAGCTAAGCCTTCCTGCCATGCATGTACGGGTTTCAGGGCTGCTACTAGCACTTGTCCCGTGCAGGCAGTGATGAAAAAAGTTCAATCATGCAAATGCCGCATGGCTCACAGATTGCTCACAACGAGGACAAAAAAATGAATGATAGAAACTGATTCCTTTGAGGAATGTTGCAGTCTGCCCTGTGTTCTTAAGAATATTAGCTTGGTAAGCTCTCAGCGTCATTCACGTGACAAGTGTTCACAGGTCTTCCCCGTTTTACGTGCGCTCTTCCACCTATGAACGCAAACCGAAGAACAAAAAAACAGGGTAGGCCTGGGAACGAGGCTAGGGCTCGCTCACACTCGCCCCAATTATGACCATTACCCAAGCTATGTAAACCAGCAATGTGCAAATAAAACTGCGTGTATTCAAGTATGTGAAGGTTACATATATACACTGAAACGTGAGAAATAAAAAACAAAAGTGCTATGCATATAGATGAGTTATTCGTCATCACTAGATTGTGAACTCCACTCATCTGAGTCTCCGGCAACATTATAGTATGCCTTAGCTGCGAAAGTACCACCAACTAATGGTGCACCAAGTGTTCCAAGTACTGCTCCACCTACACCACCACCAACTCCAGCTGCCACAACCTTTTTTGCTTTGTTTTTTGCTTTGTTTCTTAGGTTCTCATTTGCTGTTTCTCCTGCCGCTACCCCCCCATACACTGCTCCAATTACTGGTGCCCCAAGAGTACCACCTACAAAAGCACTAGTTGCAGCAGCTATTTGAGCAGCTTTACCACGTCGGGTCTTGGCTTCAAGAACTTTACTGAATTCGCTGCAATACTCTTTGCTGTTATATGCTCGTACACGAAAGTGATATCTTTCACCACTCTGAAGGCCTGTGGCTGTGGCTGAGAATTTTTCATGATCAACAGTTTTTAAGTGCTTCCATGGCCTTTTCTTGCTAGCATGTTGCATCTCAACCTGGTACCGGGAAACAGCTTGGGGATTCACTGTTGGTTCCTTCCATCTGATTTTGAGGAGATTGCTTGTTCGCTTGCTGGAGACACGGAGTTCTTGTGGTGGACCTGGGATTAGGGGAAATGTAACAGCTTGACAGTGCTCACTTGCCTCACTCTCTCCTGCTTCATTCACCATGGCAACCCGGAAGGTATATGTTGTGTTAGGTGAGAGATTTCCAATTGGCATCCTGTCATGATGCTTGATGTCAAAAACTATGCGACTTCTATTTGATGCGTTGGTATCATTATACACAACCACACATTGGTGAACAGGGCTGCCACGCTCTTCTTCTTTACAAAGTAGTTGTGTTTGAACAATGACTTCTGTTGCCGAATATGGTGTCACTTCAGGCTTTTTGGGTTTGGCTGGTGCTGTCACATATCTAGTGATCTCTGGTTCAGCCCGAGTCCACTCTCCAGGTCCACAAGAATTTACTGCTCGAACTGAGATGGCATACTGTCGTCCACCACAGACAATTGGAGGGCCAAGTGACAGGGTAAACATAGCCTTGTTGGTGCTATGTTGAACTTTTTGGAGATCGCATGACAAGTTACGGGCACGACCATCGTCAAAACAGAGCTCATAGCGTTGGATGTCTTCATCCAAGTTTCTGGTGTCAGTCCACTCCACGTGCATGAAATTACTTTTTACTGACACTCTGATCCTAGAAACAGCATAGGGGCGAGACTTCCCGGTGCTTTCACCCATGTATATACCTGCATATGGATTTAAAGCATTTGCTTCAGCTCTCTCCTGCCCTTCTGGAACCATTTCCACCAGTTCATCGATCTTCCGGCCGACGTCTACCGTCAGTGCAAGCTGAAGGTTCTGTTGAGCCTTCTCCATCGACTTTTCGAGTGATTCCATTTTCTCCCTATTATCACGCACCGAACAGAACATGGCCACTCTGCTTGCAGCTTTGAGTTTGGCGCAGACATCCATGCACTCAGAAATTGCAACTTGGAAATTTTGCAAGCACACAAGGCATGACTGCGAAAAACCTCCAATTTTGGAAGCAGTCAAGTCATCTGCAATTTGCGCGAGTAGGTTGGCCTGTTGCTCAATGCGCTTTCGTTGGGCATCATTCTCATCTAACATTTTGACACGTTCACGAATTTCGCACACAGCTGTCCAGGCGAGATTTATCACACCGTTGATAGAGATAACTTCGGTAGAAAAATACTTCGAATCGGACATTTTCTGAGTGTTCCACTGCACTGGCAGATGTTGAGTAGCAATTAGCGACTAGCTTCACAGCTACAGACTCGTTCTCGCGAGTGTAACACCGCTTTATATACTCAAGTGCATATGCTTGCGCATGCGCCGGCGCGGGCAGCGCCGGGCGTGGACGGCCGGGCACGAGACTAAGCGCCGCGGCAAACGCTGTAAGAAATGATTACTGAATTGTAACATGTAAATTACACCATTTGGTGCTGTTGCTAATTCCCTTTTCTTTGCATTTGACTGTTGGGTGACAGGTCGAAAGATAGAAATTCTTCTAGGTGCATTGCCGTGTGCCCTGTTAGTTGAATCTCACAACCAACCAACCCCACTTCAGATGACATAGGGAAGGAAGGTGCATGTTACTAAGAGTAATTTGTTGCATGAGTCTAGCTTATGATACTAGTGCTATTTATAGTTTACTGGGAACCTGGCAGCAGAATAGTTGCATGAGAACTGTTTAATGTCATGAACTCTTCATATCACACAGAATGTGTGTGTGTGTGTGTGTGTGTGTGTGTGTGTGTGTGTGTGTGTGTGTGTGAACTGCTTATATCAGAATGTGTGTGAACTGGTGATAATGAGTCTCTCTTCTTCTTTCTGTGCAAGAGGAACAGACATGTGTCAGACTCAAGACACTGCTGCAGTGAAGTGCTTGTCACAACTAAAAATTTATACCTCACAAAT
The DNA here is from genome assembly GCA_949130485.1 of Agelas oroides. Lineage (NCBI taxonomy): Eukaryota > Metazoa > Porifera > Demospongiae > Agelasida > Agelasidae > Agelas > Agelas oroides. The sequence continues at coordinate 8,117,377 of OX422188.1, forward strand.
GGGCTTTTTGTTACGGATTTTGTCTTGCCACTTCTGCAAAGCAAAATGGAAAGCTGGGCTACCATTGTGGTCTCAGCTAGTTAGAAGCTGATTGACTAAATAGCTGCTGCGTCACAAGACGCACTTAATTATGCAATATCTATGGGGAAAAAATGCTAAGCATAAAGTAGCACCCTATATATAGTTATAGCTCCACTGATATGAAACTCAATACAGCATAGCATGAGGAATCAAAGTAGCGGGTCAATTACTATCGTGTATTGCGATATTTTGGACTGCACATTAAGGCTACATGTCTCACATTGATCCATCTGATGAGTTTGTTGCCTAGTAGTATTGCTTGTGCCTTGGCAATGAGTGGGTCAAACACAGCATACAAGTCAAACCCTGCCGTTCTCTGGTATATGTGGATAGGGAGGGTAGAGAGCTTTCACAACTGTACATACGAACCGGTATATATATCCTCGATGTCAGCAAGTGTAAGAATGTTTATTAGCCAAGAGAGTAAACATAATAAATTAAATTAAATTGAATAAAATAATTATTATTGTGTAGTGGCATTTCCCAAATTTGAGGATCTCTTCTTGTTAATCACAAAACTTTACTTTAATTATCAAGCATAAATAATCTGTCCCAAAATTCTCATCATGCAACAAAGTCTCCAGAAACAAAAATACTACAGTAGTTTTTATGGATAACCACTGTTCCCAAATTGCAATAGAGGTTATACCTTCACATGTAGTTTGATTTAGTTGAGTTCCTTATGACTTTCAGTCTCAGCTTTGAACATAACTCACCCATCCCAGCAGTGCCTCCTTGTCTCCGACATGGTACAGTATTTTGATTGGCCAGGAGTGGGAATGAAGTTTCTGGTGCATCAACATGTAGAGCTCAAATAATCTATAGCAGAGAGTAGGAAATTACAACTATACATGTTTGAAGAATCACCATATAATGCAACTCCAGTCATGTCCAACTTTGCCATCAGTGATCCCGTGAATCCTCTTTGTCCCATGGGATTGTACAGAATTCTTCAGGATTGTATGTCCTACTGCAGGATAGGTAGGACTGTCCCAGGAATTCCCTTACATCCTCCCATTCTAACCCCCAAAACCCAGTGTCCCATTACGTCCCACAGTCCCATGGGATGGACAGGTGCTGTCTATAGGATTCTCACACGTCCCATTCTCAGACAAATCCCAGAGCCTGTCCTACAGTCCCATGACAATGTTGCAAAAACAAGAGATTGCCACACTTGGTAAGATAAAGACGATTTACCTGTCTTTGTCTTCTTTGTCGTGGTATATGATGGGGACCTTGGGAGATGTGATACAAGATGTCTTCCTTGACTTGTAGAGAAAATGTCTGATCTCGGGCGCTTGAAGGTGATCTGAAACAGCACAAAGTACAGAACCAGTTATTTGGAGGAAGAAACGAGACAGAGAGGGAGAAAAATACCAATGGTGTAGGGTGACTCCAAAACTGCTTGCTTGATTGCCTCCAAACAGTTTTGCTTTTCCAACCTCTGCAGAGAAAATACGTCATTACTGCCTCGATCATGACAAAGGGAAATAAAATATCAGTGTCTCATAGTTTAGTTAGTCAATGCTATTTATTTATTTTGGTTCCAAGAGTTGCTGGCCAGCTCAGGTCGAGTAACTAGGCTGAAAATAGCTGTACACAGACATACATCTGCATGTATACACACTGACATGGCTAACCTCAAATATCTTTTGTTGGCACTCTTGTAGTGCAAAGAACTTTTCTTTGTCGGTTGAGATCAGCAGCAGGCAGGCTGGTGAATCATAGGGCAGGTATGACACATGGGCATGGAGGAATCCAGTATCATTGAACTTGGGCAGACAAAGAGGTGTCCAGCTTTCAGCAGAGCGGAAGCTGGTGGAGGCATCCACCAAATTGAATATCAGGTGAACATCTGATGAGGAAAGAGGAGGGGGAGGTGGAGTGGAGGAGGTAGAAGAGGGAGGTGGAGTGGAGGAGGTAGAAGAGGGAGGTGGAGTGGAGGAGGGGGGAGAGGGAGGTGGAGTGGAGGAGGGGGGAGGATTACTAATATTTACTATCAACACTACTGCATAATTACATATCTATAGTTGCGCAAAGTACTGGGGAGGGCAGTCCGCTAGTTAGCAGGTTACCGTAATTCCGGAAATTAATACGGTATTTTATAAATACATGTTAGCATTGTGTTGTATAATGCACCAGGATTGATGATGACCTTGAACAGACATGTTAGCATTGTGTCGTATAATGCACCAGGATTGATGATGACCATGAACAGACATGTTAGCATTGTGTCGTATAATGCACCAGGATTCCAATCAGGGTTTACTTTTGTCAAGGAGTTACTACGATTGTGACATTCAAGAACACTGATGATCTTAATATTTGCAATGATTATATTGTGTTTGGAGCAAGCGGAATGGGTTCTGAACCATTTGTTTGTGGTCGTCTTTTGGTGGTTTTGCAATTCCAAGTTCAGCCGATCCCAAAAGGTGGTGAGGATTACTCCCTTTCCACTGGTATTGCATTGGCTTCGTGTCTTAGCAAGGTTATTGAACTATGTATTCTTGGCCAACACCTGCTCTCATCTCAACCTCAATTTGGTTTTAAACCTGGACTTTCCACCACCATATGCACAGGCATACTTAAGGCAGTGGTGTCCCAATATTTACAGGAGGGTTCAATAGTGTAGGGCTGTTTGATTAATGCCTCAAAAAGCTTTTGACACTGTTGATTACAACATTCTAGTTGATACTGTAATTCCGGAGATTAATGTGCCGTTAAAGTAATGCGAATCAGTTGAATGTAAGGGTTTTGCATAATAATGCCATTTAAATAATGCGAATTAAGACTGCTGATATATACCAGTAATAGTATCCAAAAAAAATACCATTTTTGAACAATGCGTGTGTAAAATGCCTCGCAATGTTTGTCTGTTCAAGGTCATCATCTATCCTGGTGCATTATACGACACAATGCTAACATGTCTGTTCAAGTCGTTATCAATCCTGGTGCATTATACGACACAATGCTAACATGTCTGTTCAAGTCATTATCAATCCTGGTGCATTATAGGACACAATGCTAACATGTCTGTTCAAGGTCATCATCAATCCTGGTGCATTATACGACACAATGCTAACATGTCTGTTCAAGGTCATCATCAATCCTGGTGCATTATACGACACAATGCTAACATGTCTGTTCAAGGTCATCATCAATCCTGGTGCATTATAGGACACAATGCTAACATGTCTGTTCATGGTCATTCAATTGTATTCCTATGCATACCACCATCAGCAGTAATGTTGCTAGGCAGGTGTCCAGATACAGCCCTAGACTTGGCATTGTTCGCTTTCCAATCTTCTGGGGGGTATATCTTCATGAAGAAATATCTGCGCATCGGTGAAACCTCTCAGCCTGTACTTAGTACTCAACAGCAGCTGCCAATCCCACAGCTTGACAAGTAATGTTTGGCTCTTTACTTGACCTTGTGAATACTTGCCAAGTCGGTGACAGTCAGCTAATTCAATTTTCCTTCCGACTGCAAATTCAAATGCTCGGCTAACCAGGCTCTCAGTATTAAGCAAGGTCTTACTCTAAGGAACCCCAAACACAATGACATTACAGCTGTGATTGACCGATTTAGGTTTCACATTAGTATGATCAACTTTAGGGGAATCACTGGGAGGTGTCAACACAATCACAGTATGCGAAGCTCCATGCGTCTTGCGGGAGAAATTTTACTAGTAGTCTCGTAAGCCACAAAGGATGCGGCTTGTGACTTTGTTAGCCAAAAGTGAGAAAGACCTGTGTAGCTCTTCTCATGTTTGACTTCAGGATGAGCATCGAGTGTATTGCATGCACATGCGCTTAATAAATGATAACATGTACTATGATGGACGCATGTGCTGATAACTAATATGTGCCTAATCAACTTGGAGTGGTGTAAACACAATATATAGCTTGTTGCACTTGGGCCTTCTAACCATGGCATTTTTTTGCTGCTTGCAGCTCGCGTGAAGGATAAAATCCTTCTCATGCAGGGATGTCATTAGACCTGGAGACATGGTACATTCCTGAAAAATCATGTTTGAAGTTTGTTGCCAATGCTTGACTGCCAAGCAAGTTAAACTTTGAGAACAAAAGGTGGGGTGAAGGCACAGTGTACATGTTCAGCTTCAACTTGAACCATACAGTGTATGTTTGCTAACCGAGGGGCAGGAGGTTATGTTCCTTGGGTTTGAGGTAGGTGATAAGCTGGTTGCACGCCACCAGAACTGCAAACAGCACATCCTGCAGAGCAAAGTGTGTGTATGTGAGTTGAACTATAAGCAAATGCATTTGACAACTAACTATATACCGTAGATCTAAAATGTTCGTGTTTGTGTAAAATATCTTTGTGGTCTGGGATTACCCATGAAAATTTTGTAAGGGTAAATTGATTCTTCGTTCCCAGGTTTAGTGGTCCGGAATGAGACTACACACCTCAAAACGATATGGAATAAGAAACTGACAAATAAAGTTGGCTGTGTTTGTGGCTGCCATGCTGGCTGCCATGCAGCTGTTAGCAAAATACTAGTGTGCGAAAGAGAACCAAGCAGCGCTGTAAACAACTAGTTTGGCAATAAAAACAAACGATTATCAGACACTGAGAAAGTTGTACGATCTACAGTACGATCTACAGTACGATCTACAGTACATGTACAGTACGATCTACAGTACGATCTACAGTACGATCTACAGTACGATCTACAGTACGATCTACAGTACATGTACAGTACGATCTACAGTACGATCTACAGTACGATCTACAGTACGATCTACAGTACGATCTACAGTACATGTACAGTTATGACTAAGTTTCATGACTGGACATGTACATTGTTTCCCCATTTATCTATGTATCAGCAGCTTATGGATCCGCTGTTTTTTCCCCGATCTCAACAGACTAACTCCCTAGACTCTTACTGAGAGGGGTCACAGTTTTCAAATCAAAATTCAAATGTGTGGCAGTGTGAACACACGGTAGTTCATATGCTCCTGTGTGTATGTACCTTGGTTCTGCACTGCATCAAGGTAGTGGTGATTGTCTGTCGTACGTTGATGGGCATGGCCAGACACCGCACCTAAGAAACAAACAGTACAATATAGTCTAACATTCTGTAACTTGACGGTGCATTATAAATGACCAACACACAGGGCTGTTACTGGTATGGGCAATGATACAAACTTTGCGGTATAAGGATTATTGCATGCCAGTAGTGGTAGCAATTTCCATAGCTATTTTTTCGGATATAATGACAAATCTTTCTAAATTTGACTGGAGAACAGATAGCTAGCTTCATCCCTAGGCCCCTCCGGGAATGTGAGGTTAAATCTGAATATTGGTGTCTGACTGTTAGCCTAGCCTTAGCCTCATTCCCAGGTCTTCACTACCATCCAGTTTTTGATCGCTTACAGTATGCAAAAACGGAGAGGGAAGGCCTGGGAGCATTTTTTCACGTGTATGGTGATGTGATGTAATGGTAGGTTAAACACATGGGGGCGGTGCCTCACAAAGAATCTCAAGGACTTTCTTGTCATATCTTGTCCAAGAACTGGAGACCGGAACATTCAAAAGACAGCGTTAATACAGCTATTGTTTGGTAGATTCCAGGCTGATCAACACAAAGTTTGCGAGTTACACAACGATCAGGCACCGCCCCCCGTCTGTCTAATAATATCCTCTGTTTACATCATCACATGTGACTAAATTTCCCAGGCCTTCCCTCCGTTTTTGCATACTGCAAGTGATCAAAAACTGGAGGTGGGAACAGCCTGGGAAAAAGTCTAGCCTAGCCTTGTTCCCAGGCCTTTACCATCTTCATGAGGCTTGGGAATGAGGTTACACTGAATTTCTCAGCATAGCCTCATACCCAGGCCATTCATAGGCGGCTACATCCAGTATTGAGCAACACAAGTACATATATCATTGAAACCTAATTTTTGGACTACACAATTTACCGCAGAAAACAAGAAGGATGGGTCGGTATCCACCATCTTCAGGATGTTATCTACAAACTTCTCTGATCCCTGCAGAAGGTAGCGTAGATCAAACCCTGGGTTACGCTCAAATATTTGTTGAAGCTGGGTGTTTGTGAGCACGCTTAGGATCTGGTAGTAGGCATACATCAGTTGTAGTGCGAGCTGAGGGGGGGGAGGGGGGGGGGGGGAGGAGACAGAGGGAGGTAGGGAAGAGAGATAGGGGTGGAGGTGGGGGGGGAGACAGAGGGAGATAGGGAAGAGAGATAGGGGGGGGAGGTGGGGGGGGAGACAGAGGGAGATAGGGAAGAGAGATGGGGGGGGGGGAGACAGAGGGAGATAGGGAAGAGAGATGGGGGGGGAGGTGGGGGGGGAGACAGAGGGAGACAGAAGAAAGGAGGGAAAAGGGAGGAGACAAAGGGAGATAGAAGAAAGGAGGGAAGAGAGATAGGAAAAGAGAGAGGGTGGAGGGTGAGAAAGGGGGGAGGTGAAAAGGAGGCAGTGAAGGGAGGAGACAAGAAAGGGGAGAGGAAAGTCGGTAATTATGAAGCTTAAATACACTTGTAACTACTCATGTAAGCACTATCATAATATTGCAAGAGAGATGGAGTCCCTGGGAGGGGAGGAGGGAGGAAGGAGAGCGAGGAAAAGAGGGAGGAGGGAGGGAGGAAAGCCATATGATGCTTCTCACCTGATTCTCTGACAGTCGTGACTTTGCGACTGCTACAAACACAAGCGGTCCTCGACACACAAACACGATCCTGTGATCACCTGCCACAATGCTCCTGAGGACAGAAAGAAAAGACCCAATTCAGAATTGAATTCACCTAGTCACCTTGATAGATACCCCTTCTAGCCTCATTCCCAGGTTTCCACAGAATTAGTCACTTGCAGTGCGAAATTTGTGTGATTTTTTGTGTTGCAAGTTGACGAATGCTGTGGAGGCCCAGGAGGAAGGCTATGTCTCTCTCCCGAGTTTCAGTGCAAGCTCAGAAACATTAAGACATCAAGTGGATGCATACACACGCTCTCCCATTCACACTGCAACATGATTAAATAAAATGGACGTAATTCATATACTTTATGAAGTGGCTCATGTGCTACCATTCAAGAGGGTTTACCCTTGTACCTTTTCCTCATACCTGAGACTGTCCTTGTTGTCTTGTACAAATGACACCAGAACCTGCATTATTCCAAACAAGTGGACCAGTTTTTCTTCTTTACCATATCTGTTGGGGTAGAGGAGAAGAAAGGAAGACGGAAGGGGGAGAAGAGGAGAGAGCCAGGAGTGGGAGTCAAAGGAAAGGGGAAGAGGGAGAGGAAAAGAAGATAATGAGAAGGAGAGGAAGGGGTGGAAGGAAGAGAGAGGAGACAGAGAGATGATTAATGATGACTGTAAAACCATGTTTGTGACTACTATTTGGTCAGTGATCATATCATGTGACACAAGCCAATTATAGCGCACCTGCTATAGACTGGTTTTCCAGATGTGCTGAGAATGAAGACATGTTTCTGGTGCTGGCTCCAAGTAATTGATTCCACATCTGAGTAACCATAGCAACAATCACTTAGCTACATGAAATATCCAACGATCACCAATTCCTGGCATACCGTATAGCGCTAAATTTTCATGGGTCTTTAATTTCGCGAATTTCACAAATTTTCAAGTGTTCGCGAAAATATTTACGAAAATTTTTGACACGCGACACAGTTTTCACACTCTGCATTGATGGTCAATATCCCATGGCTAAGCTGCCGAATCCGTAAGAAACTCTCTCCAAGGAGACACCTTCCAAGGAGACACCTTCCAAGGAGACACCTTCCAAGTAGGCATTGCTTTGCTGACAGGTGCAAGCTTGAGGGAACGACAGTGTGCCGACAGTACGGTGTGTGTTAGATAAACCGACCAGGCTTGTATGCCACGCCCGCAGCATATTAAGTGTGCAGTGTACGCGTGCAGCAAATTCGCGAAATTATTTCAATGAAATCTTCAAAAATCGCTATTCGCGAAAATTTAGACCCTCGAAAATTTAGCGCTATTGTCAGACCTTCATCTTCATACTCTCTTGACTCTGATCCCATGCTGTCCATCCTCACCCTGGTTGCTTCTGAGGGAGGGAGTCAGGGGGGGGGAGAGGAGGGAAGGGAAGAGGGAAGGGAAGGGAGGCAAAGGAAAGGGAGGCAAAGTAAAGGGAGGGGAAAGGAGAGGGAACAGAAGGGAAGGAGAGGGAAGGGAAGATAGTTGGAACTACTCAGGTTGAAAAACTCACTCTTGAGCTTAGTGTGTACATAATACTGAATCGGCCCTCTCCCCAGTCCAATTACATTCACCCGACATCATTCAAGTAATGAATGAGACAAGACCTTCCCCACATTTCACTGCTCTTCTACTTCAGTGTATTATTGTGACTAAAGAATAACAAATGGAGGAGGCCTGGGAACAAGCTAAGCCCCCCCCCCCCTCCCTCTCCCTCCCTCCCTTCTTGCCTTCCTCCATCCCTTCCCCTCCCTCCGTCCATCCCCTCCCTCCCTCCCTCCGTCCATCCCTCCCTCCCTCCTCCTCCCCCCTCCCTCCCTCCCTCCCTCCCTCCCTCTCCTCCCTCCCTCCCTCCCTCCCTCTCCTTCCTCCCTCCCTCCCTCCCTCCCTCCCTCTCCTTCCTTCCTTCCTTCCTTCCTTCCTTCCTTCCTTCCTTCCTTCCTTCCTTCTCCTCCCTCCCTCCCTCCCTCCCTCCCTCCCTCCCTCCCTCCCTCCCTCCCTCCCTCCCTCCCTCCCTCCCTCCCTCCCTCCCTCCCTCCCTCCCTCCCTCTCCTTCCTCCCTCCCTCTCCTTCCTCCCTCCCTCCCTCCCTCTCCTTCCTCCCTCTCCTCCTCCTCCTCCTCCTCCTCCTTACTTTTAGCAATCTCCTCATTGGAGGGCAACACCAGGTCTGACGGACCCACTCCGATGTGCAATGACTGTCTTATAGACATCTCCGCCATACTAGCTGTCAGTGACAGCAACATGTCTGACCGCAGTGTAGGGTCCGAATCCTCTTCCTTATTGCCCTCCCTGGAGGGGCTACTGCCCACACTGGATGATAATGGACTCGCGTCTCTGGATGCACAAGCTCCTGGGGGTGCAAGGGTGGAAGACTCCGGTGGGACGGAAAGAGGCTCGAGTGGAAACACCTGGGAGTTTTCATCAGCATTCAGCTAGAAAATATAACAGAAAACACTGTAAGATATTTACCAGACACCCTGCTCATCCTTCACACCCTAAAGTCCATTTCCATGTTTCAATAAGCATAGCCCATGCAAGGCAGACAAGTTACTCACAGACAGACAAGTCTGGTCGTTCACAGACAGACAAGTTTGGTCGCTCACAGACCGCCAAGTCTGGTCGCTCACAGACAGCCAAGTCTGGTCGCTCACAGACAGCCGAGGGTGGCAGAAGTTAGTCTAAGGTGCCTCAAGTAATGGCTATGCATGAATGACAAGCTTTGCTGCTCACAGAGAGCAGAGACTCTGCATGAATGACAAGCTAGGGTGCTTTAGCGGAGACTCTCCTACTGGCTTCATAGTCTGCTGGGTTATGAATGCTTAGCCCATGTGTAGCTAGAACACTTTAGCCACAGTAGCAGTCCCAACATCTGCATGTGTAGTCACCTATTATCTCTGGCAAGGACTGCCTCTCTTCTCTTTGACTCCTAGTTGTCAGTTGGCATACAAGCGCTCATAACTCAGTGCTGCTCTGTGACTTCTCTGTGAAGTACTAGTAAAAGCCTCTGAATTGTGTATCTCTGTTTGACGTGGTTGTCAATCATCTCCGAATGCTACACTACTGACTGTATGCACTTAGAATCTAATAGTTGTTTCGGCCTACCTGTGATATATCTTGCTGGGGCTCCATTCTGTCTCTCCTAAGCTGGGGACTAGGTGATTTCCTCAACCTTGACACTAGCCTGCTATGAGACCTGCCCTGTGATGGGGGTACAACGCCCTGGTTCCTAGTGATAAGGACGTCCGAGGGGATCTCTATGTTCACAAACTCATCTGGGTTTTCCTCACACAACAAGTTGTACCTGCACAACAAGACACACGAGTTTAGTCACTTGTACAATGTACATACGGTTGAACCTCATTCCCAGGTCTTTCCCACCGCAGTTTCTAATTATGGGATCTGGGTATGAGAGTATGCTAAGCTAGCCTTGTTCTCATGTTCTCCAGTATTTGCAGTACTGACAGTGATCAAATGCTGAACACCATGGAATGAGGTTGCAATTTAGCTAGTTGCAGGATCAGCCTCGGGGGGAGGAGCCCGGGGACGAGGCTAGATCAGTCAAAGCATGCATGTTCATGACAAAACCTAGCCTCGTTCCCAGGCCACTCCCAGATTTTATCTCGCAGCCGTGGTTTTTCTTTTTCCGTACTGCAAGCGACGGAAAGCTGGGCGGGGCCTGGGAACGAGGCTAGACAAAACCTACGACTACAGTATAAACTATAATCTGGAGTAGCGGAACAAATTAAATCATCTGTAAACTTGTTCAGTTACTCCAGAACAGCGGAAACACTTTAGTTTAGGGCTTCATATTTAGCAAATTGGCTTTCTATTAAAACCCACTATGTTACACTAATAAAACAGGGGAGGCCTAATATAAGTAGTCATCTTCAGTGATGTACTCGGACTTCATGTGGCCGGCCGGGGGGAACATGGGAATGAGGCTAGTTACAGTTTACATCAGCTGAACTGAAGCCATGGTGAGCAGTTCAAGAACAAAGAACAGTATGATAATAACCTGCATGTCACTCCCGGGTTCACAGAGGGGAGTCCCTGACAAAGAGACACTGACAGACTGTGTCATTAAACTATACAGCCCTATGATACTATGATCAGCAGCCCCTTTCATTATGGTCAAAGCCAGACCTTGGCAACTAGCATAATGGCTCCAGAAACTAGGTACTATAGCCTACTAGATAAATCTCACTGCTGAAATAAGAGGTTCGTCCATGATTCAGGCTAGTAGAAAATGTCTTCTAGGAACTGTTGTTCCTAGCTTCTTGAGCCATTTAAATACAGCTTCAAGGTCTCAATTCTACTGTCCGCAGCTACGTGCAGCTTTACCCAGAGGTAATTCAACACAGCACAGTACTTGCTACATACCCGTTCGGCTGCTCCGCTTCGTCACCGTCAGCCCACTCCTCAGAAAACTCCTCTGACCCAGCCCCAAATGCAGATGAAGCCATGTTTAAGATATCACATGAGAGTGGCTTTATCACGTGATTCAGCCAGCCCCACCCCAACTGCTCACGGTGCTGTTGCACTGTCTGTCTTGCCTCACAGGAGAATGACATGCCATTCTTTCACCTTCTTCATTCCCCACACTACCAGCTGCAAGCATTTCATTAAGCATTTGACTATAGACCAAAAGCTAGCTGTGTCTCAAAACACTTGAGGCAGGGAAGGTCTTAGCCTCATACCCAGGCCATTGGAACTAAGCTAGGAAGGTTTGGGAACAAGGCTACCAAAAAGTCACTTGAGCTCCACCTAGCCTTGTTCCCAGGCCCTCGCCCCCATACTGCAAGTGATCAATAACTGGAGCTGAGAATGGCCTGGGAACGAGGCTAAGTCCCGCCTGTTCCCAGGTGAAGGTATCTTACAGTTAAAAAGTTAACCGAATGAAATGCATCCATGAGTAAGCCAGTTACTATTACAGAAAAGAAGAGAAGCAGCTTGACTAATATGAGTATGCAGATCTATTATAACTAAAACAGCAGTGCAGTCTGAATATTTTGAGATATATACAAATACATCTGTTGAGCGAAAAGATCAATATCTGTACTTGGTTGAATAGTCTTTTGGGGAAACAACCAGACCACGCCCCTTCCTTGCTCCTCTGTACACTGTCTCGACTATATCAACCATCTCTTCCTGGTCCTCAAGTGGCCAGTTGATTTTATTGTTGTTTCCGGTCCCCAAGTCAATCATGATGTGTTTGTTCCGGTAGAAAAACATGACAGTACAGGGGTCATAGAGTTCGTACATCTTATTGAAGTCTGGGACTTCAGTGACATCAACCAGGTAGATCACAGCAAAGTTTTTCACCTTGTCGGCAATTTTGTAGAGAATTTCATCCATCTGCATGCATGTTGGGTCCCAGTCGTGTCCAAACCTAATTACAACCACTCTCTCTTCTTCTCCTAAAATGGCCTGGTCCACCTGCCAGCCATTGCTCAAGTGAGGTAACATATAGGACATCGTTAGTTCCTTCCCAAAGTTGACCTACAAATAGATAGATAGAAGAATGTGTGATTAGCCAGTTGATGGTCTACATATGACAAGGTTCTGTGTCATAATTATACTGAAGATTTCAAGTTTGTTGTTACTCAAAAGTGGCCCATGTGCAGTATGGTGGACTGTCACGAAGTAAATGAAACATCCGAAGTATATTGCCTGGGGGACCAATTGCTCTGGAATAAAAGGACCGGGGGCCCATTTACTTAGTGACAGGACACGTTTTTGATTGTTCCTGGTCATCCTCAGCACCCTCGAGTATCAGTACCCTTGTGAACAGTTATAATACTTGGTGTCTGGCAAGTGGCTCGACATTTGTCATTTCTCTCAACTGAGGCAGTGAAAAGTCAGAAAAACAACTGGTCTAGTGCTCATGCGTCAGTTTTGAGTATGACAACGAACTTGAAATCTCCAGTACCTATGGCCAGACAACCCTAGCTGGTTCCGAGACTACACTCAACACAAATCAAACGTTCACAAAATTAATGGTTAAAAAAATGAAAACTTCTATAATGTACAGTCGGTCTTCAATACCTGTTTTGAAAGCAGTAGGGAATCTCGCGATACAGTTCTGTGCAGTTCTGATACGACGCATCAACGATTTTCTATTTAACGCACACTTTCAATTTTGAATTTACGTTGTCTGCGCATAATAAGATCGAAGAATGCAGGTTTGCCTCGTTCCCAGGCCTTCCCCGGCTCCAGTTTTTGATCGCTTGCAGTATGAAGCCTGGGAACGAGGCTAGGTTTTAATAGGAGTGTAGTAGCCATAGCCTCGTTCCCAGGCCGTTCCCGGCTCCAGTTTTGATCGCTTGCAGTACACTGCAAGCGATCAAAACTGGAGCCACTGCAAGCGATCAAAACTGGAGCCGGGAACGGCCTGGGAACGAGGCTATAGTAGCCACACCATTGCAGTATCATTGTTCAGTGATCTACTAAATCATGACATGTGGCTTTGTAACTCAGCTTGGTAACTTGCAGTATGCATAAGTCACAGCAAATCAAATCAAGTAATCTTAAAAGTAGTGAGTACTAAATTATTAGCTACATACCATAGAGAACTCAAGCCTACTAGTCATAGGCTTGAGTTCATAAATAATGCAGTAGAAACTGAGAACAATCCACGTGGTGGAAGTGTGACAAACTGTATCATTTAGTGAACCACAGCATCACTCACTGAGTCACTTCAGGACCATGATACATTACAGTAAAAAATTCATTTCCTTTGGGCATGAACAAGTAGCTAAATTACAAATGTCGCACTGTCAATGCAAGTGACTAAAGGGTCTTTTAACCAGGGTATATAAAGCTAGCCCACTGAATGTATAATAAATCAAGAGAGAGGCTGAGTCGGGACAGATGAGTAGCTAGCAACTTGAAAGTCAGTGAACTGAGAGTGAGCACATTATTTACTAGCTATATACAGTCAGCAGTTTAGCTAAATAAGCTATTCTGCAACCAGTGTGGAAAGGGGGAGAATGGCCGGGGGCAATCCGCTAAACTTGAAGTATTGCTAGGCTCTTACATCTCCGGACTGAGTCAGTTAATTGCAAACAACTTGTTGCTGTAATGTTAGCTACTATGTCAACAACTAAACTGCCAACATATATGTTGTTGACAGTGAACTGAGACAGAATGATTAACTAGTTGTCTAAAACATAGGGGGAAAACCAGACACTAAAAACATAGGTCTTTGAAATCCTGTGAGAGCAAAATCAAATACCCTGTTATGAGTGCAATTCAAATTTGTGGTTGTTGGGGAAAAACTTTATATGTATGATGATTGGTTGATTACGTAATTCTAAGTCTAGGTGTCATAGTTTCAGTCCCTTCGAACCCACAAGCTGGAACCAAAGTAGCTAGGTAGTCAATTTGTGGTCAGTGAGCCTATACCTTTGTAGGTATTCATGATCCTTTCTTACACTAAAACCCCAATTGTTTAACAGCCCATGAAATGTTTAGTCCGCTTTACGAGTACCTTGTATATACTATCATACACTATACGTTAAACAGACAAGCATCTTTCTTTGCTTGTAGGGAAAGATTTATTCTTAATGAAGCTTGACAGAGTTTTAGGGGCGGTTACTGGAAAATACACATTACATCAGCTATGTAGCCATGTCCAGACTAGAATATAAGCCACTTAGATCTGATTCACACCCATTACAGTGAACTATCCACTTACTTACGAAAAGCTATAACTAGCGGTACCTAGAAATCTGTTTCAACCATTAGTAGTTTCTTATGATACAATCAGAGTGGAACTGTACCAGGTCCAAGAATGAGTCGATTGTTGTTGCTAGTTCTACTGAGCATGAATGCTCTTACTTTATACTCACTTGGAGCAGAAGAAGCAACATATCTCCACATTCTGTCAGATAATAGGAACGTGAGTGAAACTTGCAAGATGCAAAACAACTGCATCTTGTTCTCCAACTGCAGCTCTGAACCTGACCGGTGCTTTCAGTCTGACACAACCCTGCTGTTCCAACCCACAGAGTACTACCTGGAGGAACCCATAGTAGTGAGAGATGTGCACAACCTTTCACTGTGTGGGGTTAACTGTGACCAGTCTCTGTTCATTGCAACCATTCACTGTCGACCAGCAGCAGGGTTTGCATTCATCAATGTGTCATTCTTTCATATACAAAACATAAAACTGGTTTCTTGTGGATTTCCAATCAATTTAACAGAGCTAAAAACAAGGGCTGCTTTTCCAGATGGTCAGGCATTTTTACATAACACCTTCACTGCTGGACTGCAGATACTACTCTCTTTTCAGGTAACACTCGACAATGTTAACATCACCTACAGCAAAGGAAACGGAATTTTCTGGGTCAACCCTCTTGGAACATCACACATTCGAAACTCCATGGTCACTCACACCAACTATGACCTCATTTCAAAACAACTGTATAAATCTGTCAACTGCACAAATGTAACAGCTGGATGTCAAGGAGGAAATGTGTGGCTATTATTTGTTGATATAGATTGCAGTCATACAAATCACTCAAACCTAGCCTCTTTCTTTTCAATACAGCACACAGAGATATCTTTTGGAATTAATCTCAATAATTATATATGGGGTCCAAGGTATGCTGCAGGGCTCGGAGTAAGTTTCAGCCAAACTTCATTTGATGTCCAATTTCATATTGAAAATTCCAATTTTCACGACAACGTTGGTGATGCTGGAGCAAATATTTACTGTAGAATGATGAATTTTGTATCTAATTCTTCACTGGAAGTTGTCAATACTTCCTTGAGTTATGGTAACAAACCATTCATAGACCAGCAATACATGCAATATTACGATCAAGCACCAGGCATGTACATTGATATTGATTCTGAAAGTGTGGTTCCACACCTAGAGATGTGCAATCTTCATCACAAAGCTATACACACAAACATCTCTCTTAATAATGTAACAATGCAAGACAATTTAGGAGGGGGGATGAAAGTGTATTTTTCTGATAGTGGGAAATGGACAGTACCTTGTTGTTTTCAATTGCAAATTTCAAACACATTTATTAATGGTAGCTACATTTACTACTACACAAGCACTGATCACAGAAGTGCCCTTGCTCTGCTTATTCAAGAGTCTAAGGAATCAAATGCGCTTCTACTGAATGTATCTCTATCAGGATTGACGATATCAAACTGCTATGTACTGTATGAGGATGACAGCTGGAAGTTAGCAGATTATCCCAAACTCTCGACCATGTTGGTGAGTGATGCTTTGTCTGTGTACATTCACAACTGCAGTATAGAAGCAAATGGCGCTGTGGGAATAGTAGCCCTCTCAAGCACAATGCATATGATTGGCAACAATACACTACAGAATAATTCTGGTATTATCGGAGGAGCAATGTCACTTGATGCATACAGTACCATGTACCTTCATCCATACTCCATTCTCAGAATAACCAACAACAATGCTTCGAACTATGGTGGTGGTATTGTCATCAATCAAGGACTGGTCAGAAATTATGAAACCCCATGCTCTTACCAGCTGCTTCCAACAGGAGACATTCTGTCATCTGGAGCGCATGTTGTTATGAAGGGCAATAGAGCTGGTATTGCTGGTGGTGCCATATATGGTGGAGACCTGTTGAAGTGCTCTCAGAATTCTCAGAAGCTTGTTCATGAATCCCAGCGTGAGAAGCGAGAGAACATCTTTAATAATACCTTTATACTGGAGTCATCCTTTCCTACTGATTCTGAGCTTTCTTCTGTTGCAGTCGGTTTATGTTACTGCACACACAACTATCGAAACTGCGACATCTCTACATTAAATGTTTCTGTCTACCCTGGTCAACACTCCACTGTCCAAGCTGTGGGAATAGGATACTATGGAGGGACTACTCCTTCAGTTATTTTGCAGACTTTGGAGGGATCAAATGACACAGGTGTTACCCTCAAGACTAAAGGCCCACAGAGTCTGAGACCTACTTGTGAGGGCGTGAGATTTGAGGTTGAAGCACCAGAAGATGTTTCTGATATTTCGATTCGGCTAACAGCTGAAGGAAGTGCACTTCCATTTCACTTTTCAAAAATCCTGCTTCTAGCCTTCAAACTTTGCCCAGTAGGGTTCCATTTAGCTGAGAATAGGTGTACTTGTTCACCTGCACTAAGCAAGCTCTCTGTTCTCTGTGATATAAACAACCAATCATTTTATCGCACAGGGTCACTATGGATCTCCTTTACCAACCACTCAGTCTTTATTACGAACATTGCCCCTCTGAATACTGCAAGACTGCTGGTGTCCATCTCAATGCCAGTAACCCTGACACCCAATGTGACCTTAATCATTCTGGAATCCTATGTGGAAGTTGCAAAGAAGGGTTTAGCATTACTCTTGGCTCATCCAGGTGTGCACCTTGCACAGACAAGTTTCTTGGACTTATTCCCGCATTTATACTTGCTGGAATTGTACTAGTGGTTTTCTTAACTGTACTAAACATAACTGTAGCAACTGGTACAATCAACGAACTGATATTCTATGCCAACATAATTCAAGCTGTTCGTGAAGCATTCGGACTCACAGCAAATGGCAGCAAGATTATGTCTGTATTCATAGCCTGGCTAAATCTTGACTTGGGCCTAGAGGTTTGTTTCTCAAGTAAACTTGATATCTACACAAAAACATTTCTTCAGTTCCTTTTCCCAGTTTACATTTGGATTCTTGTGTTCTGCATCATTGTTTCCAGCCACTATTCCACTACCGTTGCTCGTTTAGCAGGAAACAATGCTGTTCCTGTGCTAGCAACCCTTTTCCTGCTCTCGTATGCTAAAATCCAACGCGTAATCATTGCTATTTTGTCTTTCATCTTCATTCATGAGGAAGATGTTGGCTCTTTCGCAGTTTGGAAATTTGATGGAAACTTGAGATTTCTGAGTGAGAAACACATCCCACTATTTGTGACCTCCGTACTTTTCATGACGTTATTTCTGCTCCCACTGACTCTGCTACTACTCTTTGAATCCCATTTGCAGAAACTCCGTCATTTTCGTATTGTAAGGATCATGAGCTGGCTGAAGCCATTATTAGATGCATTTCAAGGCCCCTATAAGGCTAGCTTCCGATTCTGGCCTGGTTTGATGCTGGTAATACGCAGTGTACTTCTTGTTGCCTTTGCACTGAATGTCTCCGGTGATCCTGGTATCAACCTTCTTGTGATTGTCCTGCTCACGTCTGTAGTTGCAGTGGCTACTTTGTTCAAATCTGGTGGTGTTTATAAAAACTTGCCACTAAACCTTCTCAACAGCTTCTACCTCTACAACCTGATTGGATTTGCAGCTTGGACACTATTCAACAGATATCAGTACACTTTGGAGCAGGAGAGGTTTTCTGAGAACCAGTTTGTAACCTCCTACATCATGCTGGGGGCCGCTGCCTTGATCTTCATTCTGACAATCATCTTTCATGTCTACCAGAAAGTGAAAAAATCTGAAACAATTTCAACTTGCTGCAAACGGTTGCAGAGGGAAAAGCAACAAAACTTTGATGGCAGTGAAGATGAAATAATGCCTCTACCTATTAGGGTACCACCCACTTATTCATATGTCAGTATTCGAGAATCACTTCTTGATGAGGCTGTCTGATTATACACTGGCATCATGAATATTTTGTAAAGCTTAATTAATGTAATTAACCAAGCTGTTTATTTTTTGTATGCAGGGGCCCCACTGATCATGAACAACACAGATTTATTTGTAGTAATCTTTTTTCTTGTGTTGCAAAGTTACAGTAGTTAAAATAGTAGCTAGTTGCAAAAATATTTTAACAGCTGTACTGTGACAGTAAATGCATGCCCACTGATTACAAATTATGTCATATGTACCCTAAACTCATTTGTTTAAATAGGTATATGAGGTTTTGAGTCTTAATGGGTTTGGGGATAGACCGGTTTGAAACGGTTACGTCATCTTATTAAATATTCATAAGGCTACCGAAGCAAAGATGTTGAAGTACTATATACATTCCCTGGCCCTAGCCCTAACTCTAACCCTTAACCATTTAGCCAATGAGCCGCTTCAGACGGCCACCATGCTGTTGTATTTAACTTACGGCAGCGCGACGGATAATAATAAGGTGTGCGACGGATTATAAATAGTTATTAAGGTGACGTACCGGAAACTGTTTCAAACCGGGTGAACATTACTATACCGATATAAATTAGGTTTCTAATACAGTCAGCAGCAGGTAAATTGTTGTTCACTGCCCATGCATACAGTGACGACAATATCCATACACGTCGATGTATGGAAGTTTATCTTCTCATCACTACCACCTTAAAGTCATGGAAGCACAGTAAATGTACACTGCAATGAACCTATGCTGTGCATCTTGCACTCTACTTACTGCTTGAAAATGGCAGGTGACTTTCCTAGATATGTACTATATAATGGACACTGGAAGCCAGCCCAATAACTTAGGAGGCAGCTCGTTCAGTGATTCAGAAGTGTAACGCAGATATTTTTTGCTATCATGCATGTAGTCTAACAAAGATAAGTGATGTATAATACACTTACCTAAGAAGGAGCGACTTGAAAAGCAGAATTGAGTCTATATTAAAAACATTGTCAGGCTTGCATTCTTTGCATAATTTTATGTTATTGGTAACATTTTCAGAGTCCTATGTACCACTTTCAAATACTTATAATTATAGTAGCTAGGATTAGGGATTTCAGGGATGAGGAAAATTATAGTATCCAAGAATCACACATAACTTTTAAAAAAAGAAATACACCCCCCCCCCCCAAATCACCACAAGAAGAAAAAAAACACCAAAAAAAACAACAACACAAAAAAACCCCGTTACATATGGTTGCATTTTAGAAACCCACGTTTACAAAAACAGTTCTGAATGCCACTAGTTGATGTCAATAACTGTTTAGTTGACAGCACAGATATCCTGTCTTCCCCAATAGTCACACTGCAACCAATCACTGAGGTTGCATTTTACTCTCACAATTAAGGACTGAAGGGGGATCTTTAAAAGTTCCCTCTACAGTGTGTGATGTCTTCCACTGATCATGTGGTGCTACGAACATTTTGGAGGAATTAGTAGCTCCAAAAATCTCAGTTCAGTTTAGGTTGCTGAACTTGCCCATAGGGACTATAACAGTCAATAAGTGTGAAATAAAGTCTTGCTAACAGCTATAAATAATGACCTTTCCAGTCTTTACACATATTCCACCAAGTCAAAAAAAAAAAGAACAAGTCGATTGTTGTTAGTTCTACCGAGCATGAATGCTCTTACTTTATACTCACTTGGAGCAGAAGAAGCAACGTATCTCCACATTCCAGACCTGTCAAGGCCATAAACTTGATTTGAGTGAGACAACAGACAAAAATGAGTGAGATTGCCCCCAAAATGAGGGAGACATGCAGATGGAAAGTTACACACAAGCAAAAACACAACACAAACATTATATTTTACTGTGTTCTTTATTGTATTCCCAGGTGGCTTTCTTTGATTTTTCTAGCATCTCATCAGGTGGCTCGAACCGGTAGCATGCAAGGTTCAGGGTTGTGCATTTTCACTGTAAGAATACTTGAAAGTGTCCCATCAAGGCTTAGGCTGGATCGATATGGTGTTTTATTTAAGCGAACAAGGCTGAATACGCGCTCTTCAGCAGCACTAGAATGGGGTCGAGTTAAAACAAGCTTTGCAATTCTTGAAAGATGCTGAAATTTTAACTCACACCCATCACCAGTCTTTACTGAGCCAAGATAACCCCAAAGGACATCCATTCTCTCACAAAAACGGAATCTGAGCCTTTCATTCTTTCCTCAGCCATTTCCCACAAGGATTGTGGAATATCATCGTGGTCTAGGAGTTGATACTCGACAAACTCATCGAAGACTCTGTCACTGACGTTCGAACTGAAGCCAAGTACAATTTGATAGTGATCCATGAAGTAACTGATATCACTGAAGTGGCAACTTTGTCGCTTGTCAAAATCAACAAACTTTGCATGCTGTAGGACGTCATCCCTGAGAGGAAACTTGGCAATGATGTACTCAAATGCAGCTGCATAAAACTGCCTTACACCCCTAAAAAACTTTCTGGAGTCCAAGGGACTACAGTCTCCTTCATTTTCTAGCTTTGCTAGGGTTTGCCTGGTTAGGAAACCAATGAAAATATGGCGATCAGAAAGCTGGCTGTCTATATGTTGATATTGACTTCAGAAAGAGAGTGAGCCGCTTTGATTACTTCAGTTTGTACAAATCTGCACTTTCTTCAAAGGCTCTGACAATGATCGTGTACCAAATGGATGCAAGGGCCGTTGCAGGAACAAGTGAACACCGGAAGAACTGACTGGTAAAACAGCAGGTAAACTTCGGTAAGGCCAGACCAAATTGATTTTTCTGTTTCACGGATTTTTTTCCTCCAAGTAGTTACCAGGCAGGTAGGTGAAAAAAAAATAAAAAAATTAATTATCCAACCTTCGACTTCACACCAAAGCTGCTTTCCCACGCAACGTTCAAAATCTTTCGAGGAACAACAGTGGTGGCGCTTAACGACCACGGATAGCCACACAGAAGACGCGGATGCCATGGAGTTAGAGTGCACAGTGCGTTCTCTTTGACAGGAGACTAGCGAGGCCACGTGTTATTCTAATTAGTGCACGCTTGTCCGCACTATATTTGCGTGCGCCTCCATCACCCACGCAATTAATGTTTTTTAATTTTCACGGCGCATTCACAATGCTGACCCGCCGGATCCGTGAAACATTTGGTCTGGCCTAAGTGGATTAGTGAACAAGCTTGCAACCTCAAATACCGTGCTTGCGGACAAGATTCTGAAGCAAAGTATGAGCGTAAGCCATTGTACAACTTCAACACACGTTCAACTGCCGTTTCTAGGCTAAGCCACCGTGTTGAAACATGCTTTATGATCTTCCTGTACTGAACATCACAAAAGCAACAGTATTTTTCAAGCGAGCTTTTCCTCTTGGTACTTTTATCGAACCAGTAAAACATATCGACAACAAGCTCTTCCACATCGAAACCTGTCTCGTTTCTCAGCGCATCTGCAGCACCACTAGCCGTATTGTGTGCAATATGACAAGGGCAGCCCATTAGGTATACATTATTGAGCCATCCACACTAAGTGAATAGGGTGCTTGTTGCATAAGGCTGACTAGTTCCTCCCTAAATTGTGGTGCTACAGCTTGATTCAGTATGCATGTTGTTTTCGTCTTGGCACAAGCGTATCCCTTTACAACCTCACCATCAAATATATCACGAATAAGTGGGCTGAGGTGGTCTGCCAGGGCCAACGGCACATTATGCTACAGAGTAAACGCATTTTGATGGGAAAGTTGCTAGATAATGGCACCTGTATGTATCCTAAATGGACGTAGAGGGAAATTTTAGGAGTAAAAGTTACATGTGAACCCATAATACCCTCCGACTCATAATACCAGCATCTACCCGTACAGCAAGCGCTAGCGGTACAACCTTCGAAATGTATCTGGTTTATTGTCAAAAATTTTCTACGTCATTTTAGCGCAATATTGCGGTGGCCATTACCCTTCCGCAAGCGACTGTAAGCCTGATCAGAATGAAACTCGCTGTGAAGGACAGTCTGTAAAAATTCAGTCCAATGAAGGTTGTTCCTTTTAGATATCTAGTATAACTATAAGTTAATCCTTGTGTAATGCTAACAAACGCCATTTTGTAGATAGTTGCATTTCTGCATAAGTTGGAGCGAAGTTCCAATCAAAAACCTGTACCATCCCATTGGACAACTAATCTGAATTGAATTTTTGAATTGAAATCAAGAGAAAGGGTTACACAAAAGGTATTCCTATAAAAGTGCTCCCCCTAACTGGTTGTCAGTACCTTTGTTGAATATTAAAGTAACTGTGAGCAGAATCACTAAACATGTTAATACTTCAACAATGTGCAGAAAAGTAACAAAGTGTGACATAAAATTGTGTGCATTTTCGATCGAGGCAGATATTTAAAACAGTGCAAACAAATACACCCAAGCCTCTAAGGAATCTCTGTACCCAATTTAAGACTCGTATTGTGGCTGAGAAATGGCCCGTGTAGAAGAAAATTTACACACTTGACATCACTAGTAAAACTTCAAATGATGATCGACTATGATGTCTATTCATGGAGCTCCATTCAAACATGATTCAAACCATCGTGTTGCGATTTTTCGAGCACTTCAGGGGGAGTGGACAACCATGGAAGTCTACTTGTGGCCTGCGTCCAGGCTCTCGCCTAGTTTCGCGAGCCGGCAGTATTTTACCATAGACAAGAATATAAAAATGTAAAAAGATGTAGGGATGGCATGCCAAAAAGTATGCAAACAAGGTAGGGATGATGCATGCAAGCAAAGGTCAACATATTGGCAAAGCCCCATCCCTACATCTTTTTCACACTGCAGTTAGACAGTGCATGGGGGTCTTCCTAAAATGTAACACAAGTACACCCCAACCTTTACTGGCAGTTCATGGCTTAGCCTCGTTCTCAGGCCACTTCCTAGCTCCTCCCACATGGCCTGGGAACAATGCTACAAGTTCACCAACCTTTCTGCTGTAGCCTTGTTCTCAGGTCACTTCCTAGCTCCTCCTACATGGCCTGGGAATGAGGCTAGTATGATCCAGCATTATGTAAGTGTTGTAAAAGCATGGTTTTAGCCTCATCCCAAGGCCACTTTCCTCCTCCCACCTAGCCTAGGAACGAGGCTAATATTATTTGCAGCTGTATAGGTATGTTTGCCTCATAGGTAGCTATCAGATAGCTACCAAGTAGCTTTACTGCCAACATACTACTTGTAGCGACAGTGGCACCCTTGCTACATGCCTCTGATACAACCTAGACACTGAGCTTGAGTGGGCTGCAGACTGATCAGTGTGTAAAACTCAAGTACTCATGCACAGCATTAATCATGGATGGGTGCAGATTCAGTTCTAAAGCATGCTGTCTAACTGCAGTGTGAAAAAGATGTAGGGATGGGGCTTTGCCAATATGTTGACCTTTGCTTGCATGCATCATCCCTACCTTGTTTGCATACTTTTTGGTATGCCATCCCTACATATTTTTACATTTTTATATTCTTGTTTCTTTCCTTTTTTGATTATAATCTCAGTTACAGTTAGACCTAAGCATCATGAAGAATGATTTCTTTCAAGTGTAACCACAACCTTAGAACTTGAAACAGCATTGACAGATTAGTAGTGGTTTCAAGCATGTAACATGCCAGCTGGAATCCGATGTAGAGCCAACCACTCTCCACCAGATTTTTAGCCCTTTGTGAAGCAGATTTCCTAGATGATCACATGACAACTGACCAGCAAATCTGTGACCATCCCAGCTTTACTAAAGTGATGAGTATCTTTTAGTGTAGCTATAAGTAAGCAACTGAATGCACCGCCTTACCTACTTAGTGTCCATGAACCTTTCCCACTGCTACGGGAAGAGACCGTATCAGCCGTGCTTACTGGTCAACGCGCGACTGATTTCGCGTGTACACTAATCTCGTTCTTAGACCATAGATTAGCCTCGTACCCAGGCCACATGGGAGGTGGCCTGGTATCCACTGTTTGCGCATGCGCGAAAACCCCCACGATTTCTAGTCTCGTGCCCCGCCCGCGTGCGCCTCCCGGCGAGAAACGGTCTGGTGAACGAAGTCGAATTTCTTGGGCTTATTACCCAAAACGGGTAATGACCAATGAGATCGCGAGATCGGTAATTATTACGTAGCACTTCCCTTACAACAGTAAAATTTGTTAATCTCCATTCGAGTATCCGTACCTTTTTTGAGCGGGTTGGCCGCAAAATGTTTTGATCGTTGCTAGGTTACAATGTTGCAAAAGTGTGCGCTAGCCCAAGAAATTCGACTTGGTTCACCAGACCGTTTCTCCTCGGGAGAGGGTGGGGTCTGGGGACGAGACTACACGATTTCATGGGGTATCGTATACCATCGTTTACGAACCGTTAATCTTTACCGTATACTGGCGTATAGCTCCGAAGCACGTCCGTCTCGAGCTTACCCCGCGAATATGGCAGGTAAAAGCGAGGACATTGATAAAGCGCTCAAGTTCGCTCTTTGTTGTATTGGGAAAGGGAGATTTCACGTTGAAAGCAGAGCAGCTGGATGCGATCAAATGTATCTACGATGGTAAAGACGTATTCCTGTGGCTACCCACGGGATTTGGTAAGTCCGAGACTCTGCCGTTTGTTTTCAACTACAAGCACGATGACGGTGGAACCGGCGGTGGTTGTAGCGTAGTCCTTGTCGTGTCACCCCTTGTGTCTCTGATAATGGAAGCCATCGCCGCGTAAACACAGCTGCCTATTTCTCCGCATAACAACCACGTGTAACTTGTCCATAATCGGACTCATTCACGGAAGATTTCCGGAATCGTTCGCGCATGCGCAAACAGTGGATACCAGGCCACTTTTCCCTTCTCCCACGTGGCCTGGGTACGAGGCTAACCATAGATAATAGACCTACGGAGAAGGCGCCTCAAATTTATCCGGGCATGACGTCACTACCCGGCACTAGAGCGCGTTACGGTTGTATGGTGAAATTGCTAGCCTCGTTCGTTCGTCGCTTGCAGTACGAAATAATTCGCTCAGAAGGCCTGGTCCATTTCATCACGTGATGTGTGCCGCAGCCGTAATTTTACGTCACACCAGATATGGCCGCGCCGTGTTGCAGCATTGGTTGTCGAGATAACCACAAATGGAGTTGGAAGAACCTGAAACAGGTCACGCGCATACGATAGACTACAATAGTAAACTCGAGCTGAAGAAGACGAGGAGTCGAAATCCAGGTTCGACCTAGTAACACGATGTGGCCAAGGTATCTGAATATAGACGTCTACTATCCAGCTAAACATGGCAGCTTGTGCTCTTTCGCTGCCGAGACTTTTAGCACTTAGGTAAGTTCGTACACGAACCATTACTGTGATCTCTGGGGGCCTCTTTCAACGCTGAACTGGGCTCTAGCTCATCTATGACATCATTGATTCCAGTAGAATGGTCGTGACGTAGCTGTGGCACACATCACGTGATGAAATGGACCAGGCCTTCTGAGCGAATTATTTCGTACTGCAAGCGACGAACGCGCGAAGGCCTGGGAACGAGGCTATGAAATTGCCCTACCAGCACAGCATATACTGAAGTCCTGCGAACTCGTGAAGCAACGTGCCAAGCTAGTAAGGGTCTCAAGGCATTATTTTGGTCGTGAAATTTAATTGCAAGGATGCAGCAGCGAAGCTCATGAACGTTGCTTCGTTTTCGAAGGCAAATAATGTCGTTTTTAGTGGTTTTGTAGTTTTTCCAAGTTTGCTGTTAATGGAACAACAATTCCAATTATTCTGTATGTTACCTGTGTACATGGTAAATGTCTAGATTAAAAGAAACTTTGAATAGCGCTTTACACAAAAATATTATACAGATTTAGCCTTCACGACCAGTACTTGAGTTTGTAGTTTTTCCAGCAAAGTTCCAGCTACAAGCTGCACATACCCCACACAGATCGAACATATACTTACTGCTGTATGTCTACATTACAGTAATGTTTCGATTGTAGGTAACAGCTGAGAGAATGGAAGGGGTAAAAATACTGGTACCATGCATAGAATGTACTGTTTTCTCACAGTTACGGGTGTTTACCAGGTACTGTACATGCTTTAGCAGCGAAGAACTGTAGAATCGCACGAATCTGCTAGATAATCGGCAGTTGTAAGTATGGCTACGCTGCACTAGAGCTCTGGTAGGTGTCTGCCTGTTTGTCTGTCGTCTGTCTGTCTGTCTGTCCGTCTGTCGTCTGTCTGTCTGCTCTCGCTACAAGACGCTAGCGCCATTTGTAGATCACGTGACCGTAACGCGCACCGGAATGGGAAATTGCAAAAAAATTGCGCGTTTCCAATCCCTTATCCGTAGGTCTATTATCTACATGTACAGCGGTTTGCATTGATCTTGCAAAATCATACGTCTAAAACCGTAGAACGAGGGATGCGCATGCGTACACCAGGCTACCTTGAAATGGCTGCTACAGCTCTACTGATGTATCAAAAACAGTGTCTAACCTGTATTTCGCTGGAACTCAAGTTTTGGACTACAGATACTGCCGACAAATACGCCACGAGGGGTCTCAACTCCCTAAACCGCCAACGCCAACGTTGGTACACAGCCTGTAGCGCTACAACACCATCAAACTGCTGGCAGGCTATAGCCTGCCAGCAGTTTGATGGTGTTGTAGCGCGGCCCTTAGTGTATCACCATCGGAGCTACTAAATCTCACGCCATGATAATATGCCAATTCCTCAGGTAAGTACATGACTAAACGTTAATAGTGCTGAGGCCTACATATTTAGATTCAGGCTGATGTGTAGGTGTATTCCAAAACCTGTTATAATCTCAGCGAAGGTCATTGTTGTATGCTTTGACATGTTTGAGGTGAGCACGACGCCATCAGGAGCTGCTCCACTTATTCAAATTTGAACAGTTTTGCGCATGCGCGTACCTGACAGAAAGTTTGATTTTGCAAAGTCAACGCAAACGCTGTATGCTTAGACCAATGACCATGGTCTTTGGTCTGGGAACGAAACTACGTTTGCGCATGCATACAAGATGGCGTCCTACGCAACGGATAGCAGCTGGGCAGTGCTGTGAACAGCTTGTGAAAGGTGAATTGGAGCATAGATAATAGAGCACTGAAACGGGAATGGAAACGGACAAAAAATTTACAGGCAAACTCGGGCAAAACGCCGATGACGTCACGTTGAATCCTCGTTCCGGTGTTTCAGTTAGAAGGCGGTGCCCACTAACAGGTGTACGATCGTTTATCTCCCGCGTGGGTCATCGCACTAGAGGTTCTTGTACATTTACTGATATACCACAGTATCTACAATATTCCGGTCGAAAATTGTACTATGCACAGTTGTGAATTGATTTTTATGCAATGTAGAAATGCTCGTTTCGTAGTTTTTTCTGGAAAATAAACAGGGCTACCCAATGATGCAAGCTGTCATAAAGTGTAACCATTAGCAAAGAATGTAACTGAGTGGCTTATTTCTTTGTGATACAGTACATGGTTTGATGTGAGGTCTTGAAAAGTGTAAATAATGTGAAAACTCTTGTAGTTTTCTAGAGAGATCTGTACCCTGGTTTAGGTAAAGTCTGCTGGTACAGTATTAGCAGTACATAGGTCAATGTAATGCTGACAAAACAATGGAGCTGCAGTAATTGTGTGCAGTTTTCTCCAGCTTTCTGAACAGGTGCCTCCAGCTCATGCAGAGGGCGTATCAATCTGTCTTAGTCGTCTTCAGGCCTGCTGATAATTTTCAGGACTCGTGAATATCCCTCCATCGCAATAGCAGTCTGCCAGAAACCACTCAACCTTCGGGGGAAAGAAGAAACGCACATAACCGCCGCTCTCGCACAGTCGTCTACTGCCAATGCAGTGTGCGTCAGATCACGTGACCGAAACGATGATTCGACGTAAAATTATTGCTGTTTCCAATCCCTGTTCGTAGCTCTATTATCTATGATTGGAGCTACGGAGAAGGTAGGGATCAGGGGCACTTTTGCGCTGAGGTATGGATCATTTTTGTGCTACAACCACGGTGAGTACTTAGCCATTCTCCAGATATTTAGGTTGACGAAAGAAAGAAAGAAAGAATAACAAAATGGCACTTTCGTCACCGCACACTTTCGCGTATAGCTGTCTTCCGCGAGGCTTTTGGGTAAGTATATGAGTCTTGCTGATCACAAAGGCACTCAAAGAGGAAGCCTGGGCGCTTAAATAAGCTTTTAGCATATTTGTGGTGAAGTTATACGGCTTTTGCTTAAGTATTGCATATATTGCGCGTCGGCGCCATCCCTACATAGAGTCTACCGACTCTCTGATAATAGACCTACAGAAGTCTATAATACCGTATAGCGGGAAATTTTCGCTGGTCCAAATTTTCGCGAAAATCCCGTTTCCCCTCCAGAAGAAATTTTCGCGGTTTTAATTTTCGCGTTTAGCGCGAGCTATTGCCACGCCCCTTTATCGTCGCCGGTCTAACGGAGGACGAAAGATGTCCCGTGGGAGAGGGTGGGACGTCGTCTACCGGTTTGAAATAGCGCTACAGTGCCATCGTCAGATCGAGCGAGCTAGCGCATAAAACACACGTATGAAAATTTCCACGAGTTCAAAAGTTCACGTGTTCAAATTTTCCCGGTTCATATTTCGCGGTTCTTATTTTCGCGTTTTGGTCGTGGGTCGCGAAAATCGCGAAAATTTGGACCTCGCGAAAATTTCCCGCTATACGGTATATAATTATCACCATAGTACAAAGCTATACCGGAAGATATCACGAGTTTGTTGCCGTCTGTATTGTTACGAGTGCGCAGCACGAGTAACAACGCCAACAGCAACAAACGAGTGGTTTTTTCCGGTTTAGCTTGGTACTATGGTGATAATGATTTTATCGTACGAACGTTCGAACTAGCCTCGTTCCCCAGGCCTTCGCGCGTTCGTTGCAGTACGAAATAATTCGCTCAGAGGCCGGATCCATTTCATCACGTGATGCGTGCCGCAGCTTACGTCACGACCATCTACGGAAGCCGGGATCCGGAATCAATGATGTCATAGATGAGCTAGTGCCCTGTTTAGCGTTGAAAGAGGCCCCTAGAGATCACAGTAATGGTTCGTGTGCGAACTTACGTAATTGCTAAAAGTCTCGGCAGCGAAAGAGCACAAGCTGCCATGTTTAGCTGGATAGTAGACGTCTGTATAGTATTCAGATACCTCGTGTTACTAGGTCTAACCTGGATTTCGGCTCCTCGTCTTCTTCAGCTTGAGTTCACTATTGTAGTCTATCGTACGCGCGACCTGTTTCAGGTTCTTCCAACTCCATTTGTAGTTATCTCTGCAACACGGCGATATCTTGCGGCACACATCACGTGATGAAATGGACCAGGCCTTCTGAGCATAGATTATTAACCTCACGTGAGGTTAATAATCTATGTTCTGAGCGAATTATTTGGCGACGAACGCGCGAAGGCCTAGCCTCGTTCCCAGGCCTTCCCCGGCTCCAGTTTTTGATCGCTTGCAGTATTGGTTTTTGCATACTGCAAGCGATCAAAAACTGGAGCCGGGGAAGGCCTGGGAACGAGGCTAACGGATTCTCGCGTGATGTGTAGTATTGATGATCCATCCCGCAGTAGTTATCTAAAATGAATCTGATTGGCTAACTGCCTTGCACATGACAATTTTTCTAAAATAAATTTGATTGGTTGAATCACGTGAGTTAAAATTTCCCAGCGCGAAGCGACGGCAGCACAGCGAACACCGCAAACTCTGCAAACACTGCAAACTCTGCAAACTCTGCAAACACTGCAAACACTGCAAACTCTGCAAACACTGCAAACTCTGCAAACACCGCAAACACTGCAAACACTGCAAACTCTGCAAACACTGCAAACACCGCAAACACTGCAAACACTGCAAACACAGCAAACATCGCAAACACCGCAAACACTGCAAACACCGCAAACACAGCAAACATCGCAAACACCGCAAACACGGCAAACACTGCAAACACTGCAAACACCGCAAACACAGCAAACAGTGCAAACACAGCAAACACCGCAAACACAGCAAACACTGCAAACACAGCAAACACTGCAAACACAGCAAACACAGCAAACACCGCAAACACCGCAAACACAGCAAACACTGCAAACACAGCAAACACTGCAAACACAGCAAACACCGCAAACACCGCAAACACAGCAAACATCGCATGCAAACACCGCAAACACAGCAAACACAGCAAACAGTGCAAACATTGCAAACACTGCAAACACTGCAAACACAGCAAACACTGCAAACACCGCAAACACTGCAAACACCGCAAACAGTATAGTACATACCTGAACCTTAACCCTAACTCTAACCCTAACCTTAAACCCTAACCCTAACCCTAACCCCAACCCCAACCCTAACCCTAACCTTTACATATAATTGGTGGTCTAATCCCCCAGCTTCCCCACCCTCCTCCCTCATAAAATGGGCTCATGCAGTCTCAAAAATTTTGCAGGGTGTGTAGTCTGTGCATGTTTGCGTGAGTTGCAGGATGTACAGTGCTGAGTTTGAGCTTCCAAGATCAGCCAGCAGATGTGTGCATTGGCAGGTCTCCGTAATGTGGATTGGGAATTGTTACACCTTCAGGCAAACCCTCTCCCCCCGAAAAATGTGTTGCTCTGCTAGCTTTTCTTCTTATCCTGTGTGGTCAATCTGTTGATCTGCAGTCATTCGTATTGAACTATAGGGAGATGAGATTATGAAATGAAGAGAAAATACTTTGCATATTAAGGGGTATTATGCCTGATGATGCTAGGAGTGCAGATTTGAGAGGAAGCCGGGGGTATAGGACCATAGCTGGGTGCTGAAAATTTGTGGACCATGGCCAGCAGTCATGGTTCTGGAGCTGAATGGATGTCAGTGTTGTTCTCTGCATGACCTTGTGTGATATGTTGTGTGAATTCAATCATGCAGATATTTTTCCATTTTAGAGTGTTGGTGTTTGCTTGGTTTGCTTTTTGTTTCCTGTGTTTGCTGTCTTGCTGCATGTGTTTGCAGAGTTTGCGGTGTTTGCGGTGTTTGCCGCTGAATGTTTGCGG
The DNA here is from genome assembly GCA_949130485.1 of Agelas oroides. Classification (NCBI taxonomy): domain Eukaryota; kingdom Metazoa; phylum Porifera; class Demospongiae; order Agelasida; family Agelasidae; genus Agelas; species Agelas oroides. Next base: position 8,148,842 of record OX422188.1, read on the forward strand.
TGTTTGCAGTGTTTGCAGTGTTTGCAGTGTTTGCAGTGTTTGCACTGTTGCAGTCAGTCAGTGTTTGCGGTGTTTGCACTGTTGCAGTCAGTCAGTGTTTGCTGTGTTTGCGGTGTTTGCGGTGTTTGCGGTGTTTGCTGTGTTTGCGGTGTTTGCGGTGTTTGCTGTGTTTGCGGTGTTTGCGGTGTTTGCGATGTTTGCGGTGTTTGCACTGTGCGGCACCTGCACCGGCACCCTTGGTGATGATTACGTCATGCAACACGACCAATCAGATTCAGTTTAGATAAGTACTGCGGGACTGTTGGTATTGATACGGATTGTCGCGTGACTTGTAGTAAAAAATACGGCTTTTTATAAACTGCGCGCAGCTGCAAGCAGGGATAATATATTACGCCAGAGATAATATATACTGCGTAGTATATGTTATCTCTGATTACGCGTACACATAATATATTATCCCTGCTGCAAGGCTTCCCCATTGACTCCCATACATTAGCGTGAGTTAGACGTATGATAAATATATATATTATAGTTTATGCAAGGCTTATCTACTATACTGGACGCGAGTTTCCTACCATCATCGCATGTATGCTATGGCACGCACAAAGATGGTCTCCAGAATCAGGATGCTGGTCGCTTGCCTGGGGTCCCTAGAAGGTTTGGTGTGTGTGTTTTACCTCTGGTACACGCACACAGGCCCATCCACCATTCCTGGGAATGGCAGTGAGGAGAGCCTGGTCCCTGTTACACTATCATCCCCACCTACACCACCAACATGGAAGCCAAAGACATTCTGTGATACTTTTGTCGAACATCCTTTTCAAGAGTCTGTTCCAGTGTGTGGCTCAAGAGTGTGGCCTAACCATTCCATTAGCTGCTTTAGGACACCTAGATCTAATGTTATGGCAACGTGCACCATTCAAAACTTAGCAGTTCATCCAAAGAAATTGAATGATGCAATGTCAGACTGTGACACGTGCCATGACAGCCTTCGTAGAACCAGTTCAGTGTGGCTGCTGGAAAGTAATCAAACGCAATGTCCGGTACCAACAATGGCAAATCTTTTAAAGGCTACAGAGTCTGTTGATTACATGCGAAATTTTGTGGACAAAGTGATCCACTCCAAGGAAAAACCTCCCTCTGTGTGTGAACAATGGGTCAACAAGACTGCATATTTCTTCATGGTTAGTCACCCACATCACATCTACTTCAGGTTTTTGGCCTATTTCAATGTTCATAGGAGCCTCATGAATAACCATGCATCCAACGAAGACTCAGTTGTGATCAGAATATCAGATGCAAAGAACTATAAGTTTGAAGAGTTTGAGAGAGCATTGTTTCCAGGAATACTCACTTTGAAAAACTTCTCAAGTAATATTACTTGTTTTCGGAAGGTGGTGTTAGTTCCATGGGCTTTTGCATGTGCTTTGTTTCGATGTAGGATAGATAAAAGCCTAAGACGTGACTGCTTGAACTGTGATGGTACTGGTTTGTATGGCACCAGCTTCATGACATTTCGAACACGAGTCCTGAACGCTTGTTCCCTAAAGGACCGTAAAGAAAACTCGCCAGCAAAAGAACTGTTGGTTGTATCAAGGAAGCCATACGTTCGGTACCACGGAGACAGTCAGTCCAGATTCCAGAGAGTGTTGACTAATGAGAAAGAACTTCTACTATTATTGAACAGCTCTTTCCCCTTCTTGCACCAGACTGTTGTACACTTGGAGAATTTACCTCTCTGTGCACAAGTGCGTCATGCACATGAGGCTGATGTCCTGTTAGGTGTCCATGGAGCAGGTTTGGTTCATATGTGGTGGCAAAGAGAAGATGCATTTCTGTTTGAGCTTGTCCCTAAGTACAAGCTGGACACGCCCACTTTCAAGATACTAGCCAGATTGGCAGGAAAGCAGCATTATAGTGTCACAATCTCTGGTGACATAAACAGAGTCACAGCTAATTTGACTAAAGTTGTAGAGGGGTTAAGAAATGTCATGTGATTTATATTATACATGACCAAGGTTCTATGCACAAAGTACTAGAGATGTATCACGGCCCACGCATGAAAACGGTGAACCATGACCACGCATATGCATGCTGTTTGACCAAAACTTTTCAGCATAGGAAGCCAGTGCAATTGCTAAAGGTTTTGTCCAAACACAGTGTTTACACAATCAGTAGCTATAGGCTCAATCTATACACTTGGGGATCTTTCGCTCGAGATGTAATTGATAAAGTCACAAAAAAGGTTTCTGAATGAAAACAAGCGCATGTATAGGGATGGAACCCTCAAAAACCAGCCAAACTAGATGGGAACGACACCACAATACTTCCATACCATCCCTACATCTTGTGCCATTTAATGTGGCCGCCATTTTTATTTTTTTTTGGGGGGGGGGGGGGCATCCCTATGGCGTACTACCGTGTATTTCCTTTCAGAAAGCCTATAAATCAGGTGAAGTTATCTTACACCTGCCCCCGGAGAGTTCCTTGCATTGGTTACATAGAAATGCCAGGAATGCAGCCAAATAGGTCTTCTGAAAAAAGAGATTAACTAATGTAAGTAAAGAAGCTCCTCAATGAACTTTCAAGCATTCCTTGGTCACACTGATGCAACTGAGACAACCTAAAAATTTGGTCGAAGTAATACCCCTGCAGTGGAACTAAACTAAAAACACAAGCCTTTCACACAAAAACTGCAATGCATGACTTGTGTAAACATTACCATGACATTATTGCAAATTACAGATGACCAATATAAAAGTACATAGTGTTAGAATGCAATGTCAAGCAGTGATACAAGAATTAGCAGCAAATAAAGTGGGAAAACCGACAAAAAAAAAACTCCGCTATAATCAGGAGACATTTATGATGGGGATCATATGAACTCAAGTAGTGGACAAACACATTGTGTGTCAAGATGCAGCTTACAATGACAGGAAGCCCTGGAATTTTCATTGATGTGTTTGTTGTTCAGACAGGATATTGTATTTCCATTGCTGTTTCCTTTGATCACTTTCAGTAGTACATCTAGCAACCTGTGTATATGTGTAAATAATTGGAGTGTTTACATGAGTGGGTGGAGGATAATTACCATTATGCATGGCATGATTAATCACAGCACATGAATCTAAAACTTGGTCATCACTGCAACCATCACTCTCAGCTACTTTTCTCAGATCCTTGTGTTTCTTTAAGTCCGATTGTGACTAGCAATTTCAATGCTTATGCATGTTGAAGGTCAGTGAAACAAGTAGCTAGCCACAATTTAGTTTACCTTTTGTAGTATTCTCTCCAGGGCCGTTCTGCATGTCTTGCTCTGATGCTGTAGCTGCAAGGTGCCGTATATACAGTGAAAATTCAATTCTCTGTTGATTGAAACAGAGCTCACTGCCCATTAGTTTACTCTTGCAGCAAGGCAACCACATGAGCTGACAGGTAACATTCTGAATAATGAATGGCAAACGTGGCTGGAGCTGGCAGTAGAACTGTGGATCGACTGCCATCAGAACTGGAGACGTAGTGACCAGGAAATTATAGAAACTAGTCTCATTTTCCTGCTCATAGGTTCGTTTGACACGGATGAGCTGTCCAGCTGGTGGCGGATGTTCCAAGTGCAATTGAGCTATTGACACAAGGAACCTCACATTCAGTGGCCTACCTTGGAGTTGAGGACTACAGAATTACCTGGAAATTTGTTCTTGGTTAGTTTCATTTGCACTAAGAGCATTAATGAGGGTTACTTCAAGTGATATTTGCTGGTCATGATGCATCCACCCCTGTGCAGGCTGGAAAGTGCTGCACTCTCGGGCTGCAAGCAGCAGTAGGATAATTGCAAACACTGTTTCCCAGTGGCTACTTTGTTCAAATCTGGTCGTGTTTATAAAAACATTCCACTAAACCTTCTCAACAGCTTCTACCTCTACAACCTGATTGGATTTGCAGCTTGGACACTATTCAACAGATATCAGTACACTTTGGAGCAGAAGAAGTTTTCTGAGAACAGTTTGTAGCCTCCTACATCATGCTGGGAACCACTGCCTTCACTGTAAAAACATTTGGGTGACTTCAACCATATTTTGGTTATCTCAGTTGCATGCCTGTTGTGTAAGTGAAACATTATGGATGGGATAATGTTTCACTTACACAACAGGCATGCAACACTTCATCAAGGGATGCTTACAATTTGAATCAAAGTGTAGTTGAGAAGCTTCTCCCTTTCGTTAAATTAGGATCATCTTGCAGAAGGCCTATAAATCAGCATTTCTGGTAAGGTTTGGTGTTTCTTTGATCCTACACATCCGCCCCTGGAGGAATTCCTTGGTCGCATGGTTATGGTAGAAATGCCAGGAATGTAGCCAAATAGCTATAGGCTTTCTGCAAGAAGATCCTAAGTTAACAAAAAGGAAAAGCGTCTCAACTACACTTAAGCTTTCAATCAAATCGGAAGCATCCCTTGAAGTTTGTAACGTGTCACATACACAACAGGCATGCAACTGAGATGACCAAAATATGGTTGAAGTAACCCAAATGTTTTTACAGTGTTGATCTTCATTCTTTTCATGCCTACCAGAAAGTGAAAAAATCTGAAACGATTTCAACTTGCTTCAAACGATTACAGAGATAAAAGGAGCAAACATTTGAAGATGAAATAATGCCTCTACCTATTAGGGTAGCTACCACGCACTTATTCATACGTCAGCATTCGAGAATCACTTCTTGATGAGGCTGTCTGATTATGCCTGGCATCATGAATATTTGTAAAACCTAATGTAATTAACCAAGCTGTTTATCTTTTATGTGCAGGTGCCCCACTGATCATGAACAACACAAATTTATTTGTTGTAATCTTTTTTCTTGTGTTGCAAAGTTACAGTAGTTAACCTAGCTAGCTGCAAAATTATTTTAACAGCTATACTGTGACAGTAAAATTAATGCATGCCCACTGATTACAAATTATGTCATATGTACCCTAAACTCATTTGTTAAAATAGATGAGGTTTTGAGTTTTAAATTACTTTAGGCTGGTTTCTAATACAGTCAGCCGGAGGTAAATCGTTACATATTCACTGCCCATGCATACAGTGACAACAGAATCCATACACGTTGATCATGATGTTTATCTTCTCATCACTACCACCTTTAAGTCATGGAAGCACAGTAAATGTACACTGCAATGAACCTATGTTGTGCATCTTGCACTCTATTTACTGCTTGAAAATGGCAGGTGACTTTCCTAGATATGTACTATATGATGGACACTGGGAGCCAGCCCAATAACTTAGGAGGCAGCTCGTTCAGTGATTCAGAAGTGTGATGCAGATTTTTTTTTGCTATCATGCATGTAGTCTAACAAAGATAAGTGATGTATAATACACTTACCTAAGAAGGAGCGACTTGAAAAGCAGAATTGAGTCTATATTAAAAACATTGTCAGGCTTGCATTCTGATGAACAATTTAATGTTATTGGTAACATTTTCAGAGTCCTATGTACCACTTTCAAATACTTATAATTATAGTAGCTAGGATTAGGGATTTCAGGGATGAGGAAAATTATAGTATCCAAGAATCACACATAACTTTTAAAAAAAGAAATACACCCCCCCCCCCCCAAATCACCACAAGAAGAAAAAAAACACCAAAAAAAACAACAACACAAAAAAACCCCGTTACATATGGTTGCATTTTAGAAACCCACGTTTACAAAAACAGTTCTGAATGCCACTAGTTGATGTCAATAACTGTTTAGTTGACAGCACAGATATCCTGTCTTCCCCAATAGTCACACTGCAACCAATCACTGAGGTTGCATTTTACTCTCACAATTAAGGACTGAAGGGGGATCTTTTAAAAAATTCCCTCTACAGTGTGTGGTGTCTTCCACTGATCATGTGGTGCTACGAACATTTTGGAGGAATTAGTAGCTCCAAAAAATCTCAGTTCAGTTTAGGTTGCTGAACTTGCCCATAGGGACTATAACAGTCAATAAGTGTGAAATTAAATTGTCCTAAAATCTTGCTAACAGCTATAAATAATGACCTTTCCAGTCTTTACACACATTTCACCAAGTCAAAAAAAAAAGAAAAAGAATGAGTCAATTGTTGTTGTTATCTCTACTGGGCATAAATGCTCTTACTTTATACTCACTTGGAGCAGAAGAAGCAACATGTCTCCACATTCTACCAGACAATAGGAACGTGAGTGAAACTTGCAAGATGCAAAACAACTGCATTTCGTTCTCCAACTGCAGCTCTGAACCTCACCGGTGCTTTCAGTCCGACACAACCCTGCTGTTCCAACCCACAGAGTACTACCTGGAGGAACCCATAGTAGTGAGAGATGTGCACAACCTTTCACTGTGTGGGGTTAACTGTGACCAGTCTCTGTTCATTGCAACCATTAACTGTCGACCAGCAGCAGGGTTTGCATTCATCAATGTGTCATTCTTCCATATACAAAACATTAAACTGGTTTCTTGTGGATTTCCAATCAATTTAACAGAGCTAATAACAAGGACTGCTTTTCCAGATGGTCAGGCATTTTTACGTAACTCCCTAACTGCTGGACTGCAGATGCTGCTCTCTTTTCAGGTAACACTTGACAATGTTAACATCACCTACAGCAAAGGAAATGGTATTTTCTGGGTCAACCCTCTTGGAACATCACACATTCGAAACTCCATGGTCACTCACACCAACTATGACCTCATTTCACAACAACTGTATAAATCTGTCAACTGTAAAAATGTAACAGCTGGATGTCAAGGAGGAAATGTGTGGATAGTATTTGTCGATATGAACTGCAGTCATGAAGATGGCTCAAACCCAACCTCCTTCTTTTCAATACAGCGCACAGAAATATGATTTGGAGTTAATCTCAACAACTACCTATGGGGTCCAAGGTATGCTGCAGGGCTAGGAGTAAGTTTCTCACAAACAGCTTTTGATGTTTGGTTTCATATAAAAAAACTCTAGTATTCATGACAATGTTGGTGATGCCGGAGCAAATTTTTACTGTAGAATGATGAACTTTGTATCTAACTCTTCTCTAAAACTTTTCAATACTACCTTGAGTTATGGCAACAAACCATTCATAGACCAACAATACATGCAATATTGGGATCAAGCACCAGGCATGTACATTGATATTGATTCTGAGAATGTGATTGAATACTCAAAGCGTACCTTACGGACATGCAATCGTCACCACAAAGCTATTCACACACTCATATCTCTGACCAATGTAACAATGCAAGACAATTTAGGAGGGGGGATGAAAGTATACATTTCTGATAGTGGAAAATGGACAGTACCTTGTTGCTTTCAAGTGCAAATTTCAAACACCATCATCAATGGAAGTTACATTTACTACTACACGAGTAGTGATTCACGGAGCTCCCTTGCTCTTATTATTCAAGAATTTAAGGAAACAAATGAGCCACTACTGAATGTGTCTCTCTCAGGATTGACGATATCAAACTGTCATGTACTGCATGAGGATGACAGCTGGAAGTTAGCAGATTACCCCAAACTCTCAACCATGGTGGTAAGTGATGCTTTGTCTGTGTACATTCACAACTACAGTATAGAAGCAAATGGCGCCGTGGGAATAATAGCCCTCTCAAGCACAATGCACATGATTGGTAACAATACACTACAGAATAATTCTGGTATTATCGGAGGAGCAATGTCACTTGATGCATACAGCACCATGTACCTTCATCCATACTCCATTCTCAGAATAACCAACAACTACGCTTCAAGCTATGGTGGTGGCATTGTCATCAATCAAGGACTGGTCAGAAATTATGAGACCCCATGCTCTTACCAGCTGCTTCCAACAGGAGACATTCTGTCATCTGGAGTGCATGTTATTATGAAGGACAATAAGGCTGGTATTGCTGGTGATGCCATATATGGTGGAGACCTGTTGAAGTGCTCTCAGAAGTCCCAGAAGCTTGTTCATGAGTCCCAGCGTGAGACACCAGAAAACATCTTTAATAATACCTTTATACTGGAGTCATCCTTCCCTGCTATTTCTGAGCTTTCTTCTGTTGCAGTCGGTTTATGTTACTGCACACACAACTATCGAAACTGTGACGTCTCTACATTAAATGTTTCTGTCTACCCTGGTCAACACTCCACTGTCCAAGCAGTGGGAATAGGATACTATGGAGGGACTACGCCTTCAGTTATTTTGCAGACTTTGGAGGGATCAAATGACACAGGTGTTACCCTCAAGACTAAAGACCCACAAAGTTTGAAAACTGTTTGTGATGACTTGAGATTTGAAGTTGAAACACCAGAAAATGTTTCTGATATTTCAATTCGGCTAACAGCTGAAGGAAGTGCACTTCCATTTCACTTTTCAAAAATCCTGCGTCTAGCCTTCAAACTTTGCCCAGTAGGGTTCCATTTAGCAGAGAATAGGTGTACTTGTTCAGCTGCACTAAGCAAGCTCTCTGTTCTCTGTGATATAAACAACCAATCATTTTATCGTACAGGGTCACTATGGATCTCCTTTACCAACCAATCAGTCGTATATTACGAACACTGCCCCTCTGAATATTGCAAAACTGCTGGTGTACATCTCAATGCCAGTAACCCTGACACTCAATGTGACTTTAATCATTCTGGAATCCTATGTGGAAGTTGTAAAGAAGGGTTTAGTATTACTCTCGGCTCATCCAGTTGTGCACCTTGCACAGACAAGTTTCTTGGACTTATTCCCACATTTATACTGGCTGGAATTGTACTAGTGGTTTTCTTAACTGTACTAAACATAACTGTAGCAACTGGTACAATCAACGAACTGATATTCTATGCCAACATAATTCAAGCTGTTCGTGAAGCATTCGGACTCACAGCAAATAGCAGCAAGATTATGTCTGTATTCATAGCCTGGCTAAATCTTGACTTGGGCCTAGAGGTTTGTTTCTCAAGCAAACTTGATATCTACACAAAAACATTTCTTCAGTTCCTTTTCCCAGTTTACATTTGGATTCTTGTGTTCTGCATCATTGTTTCCAGCCACTATTCCACTACCGTTGCTCGTTTAGCAGGAAACAATGCTGTTCCTGTGCTAGCAACCCTTTTCCTGCTCTCGTATGCTAAAATCCAACGTGCAATCATTGCTACTTTGTCTTTCATCTTCATTCATGAGGAAGATGTTGGCTCTTTCGCAGTTTGGAAATTTGATGGAAACTTGAGATTTCTGAATGAGAAACACATCCCATTATTTGTGACCTCCGTTCTGTTCATGACATTATTTCTGCTCCCACTGACTCTGCTGCTACTCTTTGAATCTCATTTGCTGAAACTCCGTCATTTTCGTATTGTAAGGATCATGAGCCGGCTGAAGCCATTATTAGATGCATTTCAAGGCCCCTATAAGGCTAGCTTCCGATTCTGGCCTGGTTTGATGCTGGTAGTACGCAGTGTACTTCTTGTTTCCTTTGCACTGAATGTCTCCGGTGATCCTGGTATCAACCTTCTTGTCATTATGCTGCTCACGTCTGTAGTTGCAGCAGCTACTTTGTTCAAATCTGGTGGTGTTTACAAAAACATTCCACTAAACCTTCTCAACAGCTTCTACCTCTACAACCTGATTGGATTTGCAGCTTGGACACTATTCAACAGATATCAGTACACTTTGGAGCAGGAGAGGTTTTCTGAGAACCAGTTCGTAACCTCCTACATCATGCTGGGGGCCGCTGCCTTGATCTTCATTCTGACAATCATTTTTCATGTCTACCAGAAAGTGAAAAAATCTGAAACAATTTCAACTTGCTGCAAATTGCCGCAGAGGGAAAAGCAACGAAAAATTGATGGCAATGAAGTTGAAATAATGCCTCTACCTATTAGGGTACCACCCACTTATTCATATGTCAGTATTCGAGAATCACTTCTTGATGAGGCTGTCTGATTATACACTGGCATCTTGTAAAGCTTAATTTTAACCAGGCTGTTTGTAATCTTTTATGTGTATGTGCCCCACTGATAACGAACCACACACATTCATTCATTAGTATGTTCTAAAACTTGTGGGGTAATCCAGACATTAAAAACATAGGTTTTTGAAATCCTGTGAGAATAAAACAGTATGGTTGCAACTCAAATTTGTGCACATGGTCGTTGGGGAAAAAACTTAGTATATATGATGATTGCTTGGTTACGTGATTCTAATTATAGGTGTCATTTTACAAGTAGTTTCAGTCCCTTTGAAACCCACAAGCTGGAACCAAAGTTGCTAGTTAGTCAATTTGTGGTCAGTGAGCTTATACTTTCATAGGTATTCATGGTTCTTTGCTACACTAAAACCCCAATTGTTTAACAACCCATGAAATGTTTAGTCTACTTTTACGAGTACCTTGTATCATACACTTTAAGTTAAAGCACACACGCATCTTTCTTTGCTTGTAGGTAAAGATTCATTCTTAATGAAGCTTGACAGAGTTTTAGATCCGATTCACATCAGTGGTGGATCTAGGATGCATGGGGCATAGAAGCCTAAATTTACTTGATTTTTCATCAGCTGAGTATTTAATATCACACAACTATGTCCAGGTCTAGCCTCGTTCCCAGGCTCTCCCTGCTAAGGAGCGGGGAGAGCCTGGGAATGAGGCTAGTCCAGGTCATCATGAATGAAAGGTAGCAAGTTTGAGTGGCTTGCACGGGGCAGAGTATAGTGTGCAAACACACTGTGCATGGTTCAAAACTGCCTGATTGGTTTATCAACATATTTACAACAGAAAATGACACCACACTTAGCTACATACACTACCACTGAGGCCCCCCAAAATAAGGAAACATGTAATGTTTTGAGCTCCATAGGTCATAATGGTTAGCCTTGTTACAATTGGTCCTTTCTGAAAACTGATAAAAATGTGGTCTATGTGACTCATCAACCAATCATGCATTTCTTAACAATTTTATTATGTTGAAGACTTAGCACAACCTCATATACCATATAAGGAATTAATGCAGAGTTTAGGGTACAAGGGTAAAAGATATGTACACCATGTGCTAAATTTTCTACTCACAGTAAAATAAAATAAAAATAGCAAGCAAGCTACAAAACATGTTGTAATCAGTGGGCACATATTTACTTTCAGAGTATAATAGCTGTTAAAACACTAATTTGCAACTAGCTAGGTTAACTACTAGGTATATAACATTCACAACACTAGAAGAAAAGAGATTGCAATATAAGATTTTCTAGAACATACTAACAAATGAAGTGTTTTACATGTGTGGTTCAAGATCAGTTGGGCACCTACTTATTATAAGATAAACAGCTTGGTTAATTACATTAATTAAGCTTTACAAAATATTCATGATGCCAGTGTATAATCAGACAGCCTCATCAAGAAGTGATTCTCGAATACTGACATATGAATAAGTGGGTGGTACCCTAATAGGCAGAGGCATTATTTCGTCTTCATTGCCATCAAAGTTTTGTTGCTTTTTTCTCTGCAACCGTTTGCAGCAAGTTGAAATTGTTTCAGATTTTTTCAGCTTTTGGGAGACATGAAAAATGATTGTCAGAATGAAGATCAAGGCAGCGGCCCCCAGCATGATGTAGGAGGCTACGAACTGGTTCTCAGAAAACCTCTCCTGCTCCAAGGTGTACTGATATCTGTTGAATAGTGTCCAAGCTGCAAATCCAATCAGGTTGTAGAGGTAGACGCTGTTGAGAAGGTTTAGTGGCAAGTTTTTATAAACACCACCAGATTTGAACAAAGTAGCCGCTGCAACTACAGACGTGAGCAGGACAATCACAAGAAGGTTGATACCAGGATCACCGGAGACATTCAGTGCAAAGGAAACGAGAAGTACACTGCGTACTACCAGCATCAAACCAGGCCAGAATCGGAAGCTAGCCTTATAGGGGCCTTGAAATGCATCTAATAATGGCTTCAGCCGGCTCATGATCCTTACAATACGAAAATGACGGAGTTTCAGCAAATGAGATTCAAAGAGTAGTAGCAGAGTCAGTGGGAGCAGAAATAACGTCATGAAAAGTATGGAGGTCACAAACAATGGGATGTGTTTCTCACTCAGAAATCTCACGTTTCCATCAAATTTCCAAACTGCGAAAGAGCCAACATCTTCCTCATGAATGAAGATGAAGGATAAAGTAGCAATGATTGCACGTTGAATTTTAGCATACGAGAGCAGGAAAAGGGTTGCTAGCACAGGAACAGCATTGTTCCCTGCTAAACGGGCAATGGTAGTGGAATAGTGGCTGGAAACAATGATGCAGAACACAAGAATCCAAATGTAAACTGGGAAAAGGAACTGAAGAAATGTTTTTGTGTAGATATCAAGTTTGCTTGAGAAACAAACCTCTAGGCCCAAGTCAAGGTTTAGCCAGGCTATAAATACAGACATAATCTTGCTGCCATTTGTTGTGAGTCCGAATGCTTCACGAACAGCTTGAATTACGTTGGCGTAGAATATCAGTTCGTTGATTGTACCAGTTGCTACAGTTATGTTTAGTACAGTTAAGAAAACCACTAGTACAATTCCAGCCAGTATAAATGCGGGAATAAGTCCAAGAAACTTGTCTGTGCAAGGTGCACACCTGGATGAGCCGAGAGTAATGCTAAACCCTTCTTTACAACTTCCACATAGGATTCCAGAATGATTAAAGTCACATTGAGTGTCAGGGTTACTGGCATTGAGATGGACACCAGCAGCTTTGCAGTATTCAGAGGGGCAGTGTTTGTAATATAAGACTGAGTGGTTGGTAAAGGAGATCCATAGTGACCCTGTGCGATAAAATGATTGGTTGTTTATATCACAGAGAACAGAGAGCTTGCTTAGTGCAGCTGAACAAGTGCACCTATTCACTGCTAAATGGAACCCTACTGGGCAAAGTTTGAAGGCTAGACGCAGGATTTTTGAAAAGTGAAATGGAAGTGCACTTCCTTCAGCTGTTAGCCGAATTGAAATATCAGAAACATTTTCTGGTGTTTCAACTTCAAATCTCAAGTCATCACAAACAGTTTTCAAACTTTGTGGGTCTTTAGTCTTGAGGGTAACACCTGTGTCATTTGATCCCTCCAAAGTCTGCAAAATAACTGAAGGCGTAGTCCCTCCATAGTATCCTATTCCCACTGCTTGGACAGTGGAGTGTTGACCAGGGTAGACAGAAACATTTAATGTAGAGATGTCACAGTTTCGGTAATCATGTGCGCAGTAACATACACCGACTGCAACAGAAGAAAGCTCAGAATCAGTAGGAAAGGATGACTCCAGTATAAAGGTGTTATTAAAGATGTTCTCTCGCTTCTCACGCTGGGATTCATGAACAAGCTTCTGAGAATTCTGAGAGCACTTCAACAGGTCTCCACCATATATGGCATCACCAGCAATACCAGCTCTATTGTCCTTCATAATAACATGCGCTCCAGATGACAGAATGTCTCCTGTTGGAAGCAGCTGGTAAGAGCATGGGGTCTCATAATTTCTGACCAGTCCTTGATTGATGACAATACCACCACCATAGCTTGAAGCATTGTTGTTGGTTATTCTGAGAATGGAGTATGGATGAAGGTACATGGTGCTGTATGCATCGAGTGACATTGCTCCTCCGATAATACCAGAATTATTCTGTAGTGTATTGTTACCAATCATATGCATTGTGCTTGAGAGGGCTACTATTCCCACAGCGCCATTTGCTTCTATACTGCAGTTGTGAATGTACACAGACAAAGCATCACTTACCAACATGGTCGAGAGTTTGGGGTAATCTGCTAACTTCCAGCTGTCATCCTCATGCAGTATATGACAGTTTGATATTGTTAATCCTGATAGAGATACATTCAGTAGTGGCTCATTTGTTTCCTTAGACTCTTGAATAAGCAGAGCAAGGGAGCTCCGTGAATCACTACTCGTGTAGTAGTAAATGTAACTTCCATTGATGATGGTGTTTGAAATTTGCACCTGAAAGCAACAAGGCACCATCCATTTTCCACTATCAGAAAGAAACACTTTCATCCCCCCTCCTAAATTGTCTTGCATTGTTACATTGGTCAGAGATATGTTTGTGTGAGTAACTTTGTGGTGAAGATTGCACGTCTCTAAGGTGTGATTCCTGTCTTCAATCACAGAATCAATATCAATGTACATGCCTGGTGCTTGATCCCAGTATTGCATGTATTGCTGGTCTATGAATGGTTTGTTACCGTAACTCAAGGAAGTATTGACAACTTCCAGTGAAGAATTAGACACAAAGTTCTTCACTGCACAGTAAAAATTTGCTCCAGCATCACCAACATTGTCATGAAAATTAGAATTTTCAATACGAAATTGGACATCAAATGAAGTTTGTGACAATCTTACTCCGAGCCCTGCAGCATACCTTGGACCCCATATGTAGTTGTTGAGATTAACTCCAAATGATATCTCTGTGTGCTGTATTGAAAAGAAAGAGGTTGGTTTTGAGCCATGTTCATGACTGCAGTTCATGTCAATAAATACTATCCACACATTTCCTCCTTCACATCCGACTGTTACATTTGTACAGTTGACAGATTTATACAGTTGTTGTGAAATGAGGTCATAGTTGGTGTGAGTGACCATGGAGTTTCGAATGTGTGATGTTCCAAGAGGGTTGACCCAGAAAATACCATTTCCTTTGCTGTAGGTGATGTTAACATTGTCAAGTGTTACCTGAAAAGAGAATATTATCTGCAGTCCAGCAGTTAGGGAGTTAGTAGGAAAACGCTGACCATCTGGAAAAGCAGTCCTTGAGTTTAGCTCTGTTAAATTAATTGGAAATCCACAAGAAACCAGTTTAATGTTTTGCATATGGAAGAATGACACATTGATGAATGCAAACCCTGCTGCTGGTCGACAGTGAATGGTTGCAATGAACAGAGACTGGTCACAGTTAACCCCACACAGTGAAAGGTTGTGCACATCTCTCACTACTATGGGTTTCTCCAGGTAGTACTCTGTGGGTTGGAACAGCAGGGTTGTGTCGGACTGAAAGCACCGGTGAGGTTCAGAGCTGCAGTTGGAGAACGAAATGCAGTTGTTTTGCATCTTGCAAGTTTCACTCACATTTCTATTGTCTGGTAGAATGTGGAGATATGTTGCTTCTTCTGCTCCAAGTGAGTATGAAGTAAGAGCATTCATGCCCAGTAGAACTAACAACAACAATCGACTCATTCTTGGACCTGGTACAGTTCCACTCTGATTGTATAACAAACAGATTTCTATGTACAGCTAGCTACGGCTTCTAGTAAGTAAGTGGATAGCTCACTGAAATGGATGTGAATCAGATGTAAGTGGCTTATATAGCTACTAGTCTGGACATGGCTGAATAGCTGACATACTAAAACTTGTCTCCCAAGTGTATGATAGTATATACAAGGTATATACTCGTAAAGTGGACTCAACATTTCATGGGTTGTTAAACAATTGGGGTTTTAGTGCAAGAAAGGATCATGAATACCTACAAAGGTATAAGCTCACTGACCACAAATTGACTACCTAGCTACTTTGGTTCCAGCTTGTGGGTTTCAAAGGGACTGAAACTATTTGTAAAATGGCACCTATAATTAGAATCACGTAACCAAGCAATCATCATACATATAAAGTTTTTCCCCATTGACCACAAAATTTGGACTGCAACCATAAGTGTGACCACGCCTCAAAATCGTGCGTGACCCTGTAACCGCACCTGATCACACTTCAAAATCATGCGTGACCCCGTGACTACACCTCAAAATCGTACGTGACCCTGTAACCGCACCTGATCACACTTCAAAATCGTGCGTGACCCTGTAACCGCACCTGATCACACTTCAAAATCATGCGTGACCCCGTGACTACACCTCAAAATCGTACGTGACCCTGTAATCGCACCTGATCACACTTCAAAATCATGCGTGACCCCGTGACTACACCTCAAAATCGTACGTGAAGAATCTGCAAAGTATTTATTACAGAATGACAAAGATTAGACTTCAAACTGTGCCTTTAGGCTAAGGCACAGTTTGAAGTCTAATCTTTGTCATTCTGTAATAAATACTTTGTAGATTCTTTTCTACACAGATCACATAAACAATTTGACTTGCTTGACTAAGTTGCGTTCAGGCTTTTCGCGGTACGGATCTCGGAACAAAAATCGGAGCGATTCCATTCCATATTTTGATTAATATTCCTCGATATTCCTTGATCGACACGACAGCAAATCATAGTGCCACATGGCTGGTGGGTAAGTAACCTTACGGGGTGTTATATATATATATATTATAGCTTATGCAAGGCTTATCTACTACTGGACGCGAGTCAGTTCATACCATCATCGCATGTATGCCATGCCACGCCCCTCACAGATATGGTCTCCAGAATCAGGATGCTGGTCGCTTGCCTGGGGTCTGTAGCGACTTTGGTGTGTGTGCTTTACCTCTGGTACATGCACACAGGCCCATCCACCACTCCTGGGAACGGCAGTGAGGAGAGCCTGGTCCCTGTTACACTATCGCCCCCACCTACACCACCAACATGGAAGCCAAAGACATTCTGTGATACTTTTGTCGAACATCCTTTTCAAGAGTCTGTTCCAGTGTGTGGCTCCAGAGTGTGGCCTAACCATTCCATTAGCTGCTTTAGGACATCTAGATCTAATGTTATGGCAACGTGCACCATTCAAAACTTAGCAGTTCATCCAAAGAAATTGAATGATGCAATGTCAGACTGTAACACTTGCCGTGAGAGCCTTCGTAGAACCAGTTCAGTGTGGCTGCTGGAAAGTAATCAAACGCAATGTCCGGTACCGACAATGGCAAATCTTTCAAAGGCTGCAGAATCTGTTGACTACATGCGAAATTTTGTGGACAAAGTGATCCACTCCAAGGAAAAACCACCCTCTGTGTGTGAACAATGGGTCAACAAGACTGCATATTTCTTCATGGTTAGTCAACCACATCACATCTACTTCAGGTTTTTGGCCTATTTCAATGTTCATAGGAGCCTCATGAATAACCATGCATCCAACGAAGACTCAGTTGTTATTAGAATATCAGATGCAAAGAACTATAAGTTTGAAGAGTTTGAGAGAGCATTGTTTCCAGGAATACTCACTTTGAAAAACTTCTCAAGTAATATCACTTGTTTTCGGAAGGTGGTGTTAGTTCCATGGGCTTATGCATGTGTTTTGTTTCGATGTAGGATAGACGAAAGCCTAAGACGTGACTGCTTGAACTGTGATGGTACTGGTTTGTATGCCACCAGCTTCATGACATTTCGAACAAGAGTCCTGAATGCTTGTTCCCTGAAGGACCGTAAAGAAAACTCGCCAGCAAAAGAACTGTTGGTTGTATCAAGGAAGCCATACGTTCGGTACCACGGAGACAGTCAGTTCAGATTCCAGAGAGTGTTGACTAATGAGAAAGAACTTCTACTATTATTGAACAACTCTTTCCCCTTCTTGCACCAGACTGTTGTACACTTAGAGAATTTACCTCTCTGTGCACAAGTGCGTCATGCACACAAGGCTGATGTCCTATTAGGTGTCCATGGAGCAGGTTTGGTTCATATGTGGTGGCAAAGAGAAGATGCATTTCTGTTTGAGCTTGTCCCTACGTACAAGCTGGACACGCCCACTCTCAAGATACTAGCCAGATTGGCAGGAAAGCAGCATTATGGTGTCACAATCTCTGGTGACACAAACAGAGTCACAGCTAATTTGACTGAAGTTGTAGAGGGGTTAAGAAATGTCATGTGATTTTGAACCATGTTATACATGACCATGCAAGGTTCTATGCACAAAGTACTAAAGATGTATCATGGCCCACGCATGAAAACAGTGAACCATGACCATGCATGCTGTTTGACCAAAACGATTCAGCGTATGTAATCATAGGAAGCCAGTGCAATTGCTACAGGTTTTGTAAACCTTCCAAACACAGTGTCTACACAAGCAGTAGCTAGAGGCTCAATCTATACACTTGGGATCTTTCACTTGAGATGTAATTGATAAAGTCACAAAAAGGTTTCTGAGTGAAAGTATTGTGGTGTTGTTCCCATCTGGCTAGTTTTTGAAGGTTCCATCCCTACATGCGCTTGTTTTCATACCGTCCCTACATCTTGTGCCATTTAATGTGGCTGCCACTTTTTTTTCGGGGCCTTCCCTACATATGGCGTACTACCGTGTATTTCCTTTCAGAAAGCCTACATGTATAAATCAGGTGAAGTTATCTGCCCCTGGAGATTTCCTTGGTTACATGGTTGTGGTAGAAATGCAGCCAAATAGGTCTTCTGAAAAAAAAGAGACTAACTAATGTAAGTAAAGAAGAAGCTCCTCAATGAACTTTCAAGAAAACCTATTTGGTAGCGTTCCTTGGTCACCCTGATGCAACTGAGACTACCTAAAAATGTGGTCAAAGTAATACCCCTGCAGTGCAACTAAACTAAAAGCATAAGCCCTTCACACATGACTTGTACAAACATTACAATGACATTATTGCAAATTACAGATGACCAATATAAAAGTACATAGCTGTTAGAATGCAATGTCAAGCAGTGATACAAGAATTAGCAGAAAATAAAGTGGGAAAACAGACAAAAAAATCTCCGCTATAATCAGATCATCTGAACTCAAGTAGTGCACAAATACATAGTGTGTCAAGATGCTTAAAATGACAGGAAGATATATGAGGAATACAGCATTTACAACTGAACTTAATGCAATCATCTGTGGCAGAAATGCCACCAGTGAAAACATCATGTATTGCGCAAACACCAAAAAATTCCAAACAGACAGAATGCTTGCAATCCTTTTAACTATACTGTCTGTTTGAAAGAAGCAGCTTACAAGACAGGTGATCAAAAATAGAATACCACATGTCAACAGCTTGAAAGCGATCACGATCTCTCTGTTCAACATTAGTACACAGAGTTCTCCTGCAATGATGACAGTATTCCAAGCTCCAACGACACAATTCATTGACCTTAACAGGCTGCCTTCTTCCATCAAAACATGGCTTACTTTGAGAAAAATGCAAAGCAGTGGTATAGAAAGCAGAAAAATACAGGTTTCAAATACTATTAATAAAAGGAAACCCTGGAATTTTCGTTGATGTGTTTGTTGTTCAGACAGGATATTGTATTGCCATTGTTCTTTCCTTTGATCACTTTCAGTAGTACATCTAGCAACCTGTGTATATGTGTAAATAATTGGAGTGTTTACATGAGTGGGTGGAGGCCATTATGGCATGATTAATCACAGCACATGAATCTACTCAATTAAAAACTTAGTCACCACTGCAACCATCACTCTCAGCTACTTTTCCCAGATCCTTGTGTTTCTTCAAGTCCGATTGTGACTAGCAATTTTCAATGCTTATACATGTTGAAGGTCAGTGAAACAAGTATATAGCTAGCCACAATTTAGTTTACCTTTGGTAGTATTCTCTCCAGGGCCGTCTGCATGTCTTGCTCCGATACTGTAACTGCAAGGTGCTGTATATACAGTGATAATTCAATTCTCTGTGGATTGAAACAGAGCTCACTGCCCAATCGTTTACTCTTGCAGCAAGGCAACCACATGAGCTGACAGGTAACATTGTGAATAATGAATGGCAAACGTGGCTGGAGCTGGCAGTAGAACTGTGGATCAACTATCATCAGAACTGGAGACATGGTGACCAGGAAATTATAGAAACTAGTCTCATTTTCCTGCTCGTAGGTTCGATTGACACGGATGAGCTGTCCAGCTGGTGGCAGATGTTCCAAGTGCCATTGAGCTATTGACACAAGGAACCTCACATTCAGTGGCCTACCTTGGAGTTGAGGACTACAGAAGTACCTGGAAATTTGTTCTTGGTTAGTTTTATTTGCACTAAGAGCATTAATGAGGGTTACTTCAAGTGATGTTTGCTGGTCATGATGCATCAATCCCTGTGCAGGCTGGAAAGTGCTGCACTCTCGGGCTGCAAGCAGCAGTAGGATAATTGCGAACACTGTTTCCAACAATGTCATATTCTGCAATCTAGAGATACATCACATAATTATATTCATGAAGTATTGATACTGTATATAGTTAGTCTGCAGTATGGGTAGGCCTTGGCAAATTATGCTCAAAAACTTTGTTATTATGCTATGCTCCAATGCTCTCAAATGCTTTGATTATGCTTCCAAGAATTGTTATTATGCTCACATTATGCTCGCTTATAATATTATTCATGAGCACGTGGTCACGTGGTGGTTAACTACCACGTGTCACTAAGTAAACGTGCAATGGTCGATTGTCCTGCGGTACACTCTAGTCTCGGAACCAGACCAGGGTCTGGATCCGAGACTAGGTACACTCCACTGTAGAGCCTGTGGAGAGTGAGTTGGCCCGTGAAATTAGCCCTGTACCAGTAGCTAGTGGAGTCAGTCTAGTGCTTGTTTTGTCCTAGATAGCTAAACTAACTTTCTTTTTGTTGTAGTTGATGAATGTTGAAATTCTCCTAAACAGTACAATTATGCTCGTAACAGCTCTTCATTAAGCCAGCATATGCTCCTATGCTTCCACACTACATTATGCTCAAAATTATGCCAGCATAATTCGCCAAGGCTTAAAGTATGGGAATCAACAATGCATGCTCAGCACACTGAGGTTTTGTAATGAATAGAATTATCCACTATGATTGTGCTCAGCATGAATTCATGTGGTGAAGAAGAATGTTACAATGATGCAACCATGAGCTTTAGAAACAGATTGCACAATACCTGTATGCACATGGTACAATGTGTGAATGCCATACAACCTGCATGGTGGTTATTCCCCAGGGTATCTACCCACAGCATGTCACATGTGGCTGATAATACAATATTTGGGTGCATGAACAATCAACGAACCACATCTCCCTAAAAAAATAGGCCTATAGGTGTTATGTAAAGTCACCCACTGTGCAGGGCGTGTTTCAGCTGCGCTGGGGTGACCGGGAGATGGGGACTGCTATCTCATGCACAAAATGCAGTCAGGTGGCTGGCCTTTTTCAAAAGGTCTGTAGAAGCTCTTCGAAGGCAGATTCTCTTCGTGCAGCTGTCTTTTGTTCAAAGATTGTATGCATCGGCTATCGTTGATTATATGTAGGTCTATATCTAAGCTGTACAGTAATATATGCACACATGCACCCTCTTGTGCTATCATGTAAGACATAAAAAGCCTTATGCAGGTTGTTCTCACTGCAAGTTGTAGTATTCATAATTACTGCAATCTGTATAGAGCATAGTCATCCAACCTTGTCTTGCAAACTGTAGCTACAATCATATATGCCAGAAGCTATAGCACTATATAGTTGGTATTATACATGAAGTGTAATAGTACATTAGCTAAGCCATATATATAAAACGTACTGTATTTATGGACTTTTGCAACAGCAGACCAATAACTTCAGAACGTAACCTGCAACCAATGTAGCATACCAGTAATACACTAGAAATAAGTATGCTAGTTACTTATTTTTAGCCAAAGACCACAAAAACTTACACATGTACTTCAAAACATCACTTGAACAACAGCTGGGTGGCCACAAAACTAACACTCTGCAACCAATGCATAGCTTTTATAACATCATTATACTAACAAAGACAGTCATAGTTAGGTGAATAGCTTTGTTGTATGATGAGGGATTTCCCCATATAAACACATGCACACATTCCTGGTATAACTAGAGATCAGAGTGGCAATGCCAAGTGACACCAAGTACACTAATTGGCAATGTTAAAGTCAACTGCGCAATTACCATAATTATAGCAGCTACAGCTGCAATTTTATTAGAAAAACTTATGGGTACATATACAAGTAAGTTTTTGCAACAGCCAAGGTCGTGTACAATTGTCGGCTTTTAGCAAATTTAGCAAGTCTTGCTAGTGAATATGATTTATTTTGAAGGAATGTTTAAGGGACTTTCCCAATTTAATGACTGGTATTCCTAATATGTGTATCATTCTGATTGGCTAACATAAATGATGTCATTTTATCTATTTTTATAACTCCATGCAAGTACCTTGCAACATCATGTACTTTGATCAAATGATGTATTCCTTTTAAGGAAAACTAGCTACTGCATGAATGACTGATCATTCAGCAGTCACATACACTGACAAATTGGTTGGCTGGCAAAGTAGCCTTAGACTTAGGTAAGTCTCCACTTTCAACTATCCCTGTAATGTGTGTTTACGCTAGTCATGCAGCTATATAAGATCAGAGTTTCTGAGTATGTGGTATATACCTGAGCAGCCAAACACGATCACTCATAGTACATGATGCAAAGCTGGGTCATGTGTACAAGGATTGAAAGATTTTCCACTCTCACTGCTTTCATCATCACTTGCAGTATCCTCCAAATTTTGGAGGATACTCCAAGTGATAAAAGCTGAGATAGGAGTATGAGAGATGAAAATTAGTTGAAAATGAACTGTGCTATCAGTGGGGCTGTAACAACTGTTATCAGTACAAGAGATGCTAGCATAATAGTAACTGTTATCTGAATACAAAATGTTCAATTAGTGCAGTCTTGAAAGATCTTCAATCAACTTCAAAACATCTTCAACTTGAACATCAACTTCTGAATTTTGTGCATCTGTTATCTACAGAAAGAGACAAACATTACATTGACTTTGTCAGTTCTCCAGCCCTCCCTTTCCTCCCTCCCATCTTTCTTCCTTTGCAACTTCCAAGAAAAAACTCTACCTTGATTCCCTTGCACACATCGTCCATCTGTGTCTGCGGCAGGTCAAGAAACCGCTCTACTAGGTCTCCATCAATAAACCCCTCAGGCATCTTGGTCTTGTGTTCTGTTGCATATGAACGATAGCTGTTCCACCATACTAAGAAGAATGTCATATATAAGTGGGTTTGTAGTTGCTAGGCATATTGGCTAGTAGGTAATGGTTGCTATGGATAATCGTGGTTGTTAGGTAATGGTTGCTATGGATAATCGTGGTTGTTAGGTAATGGTTGCTAGGTAATGGTTGCTAGGATACACTTCATGTTCAATGTTTCCCACACTCTTGACAATGCTTGCCATCTTGTTCTGTAGTTTCATGAGCAAGGTGAAGGTTTCAGGAGTCAGCTGACCAACCAGGCCTGCAATGAAGAGGGAGGAGGGAGGGGAGGATGGTAATAAAATGATGTCAAAGGTCTGAGTACAAGGCTATGGCAGGTGCAATGACATACCAATGGCTCCGTGTACTGTACCATAGAGCAGAGGTTTCCCTTGTATTGGGGAAGGGGAGGAGCCAGGATGCTCCATTACCAGAGACCCTCATAGGAAGAGATCAGAAAAGGAATAACTGAAATCTGAGCAGGGGTATATAGGAATGGTCAGATGGAAAAAGTAGGTTAGAAAGATACCTCTTCCAAACACGTTGATATTGTCTGCGATGTAGATACGAGATGGTTGAACCATGTAGGCAAGGTCTGCCTCCACTGCTGCCTCACTGTGGATGAGGGGATGGAGAAGAAAGAGAGAAGGAGGAGGCAGAAGAGGTAATGGAAGAAATTGAGAGGGTGAATGCAGGGATGTGCATGCTTCACAAACCAAACCCTCTGCAAGTGTTACTGACACTAGTTTGCCACACCCACAAACTCCACTGTGACACCCGCCCTAACCTGTTTTTCTGGCAGACAAAGATGTGTCTTCCGTCTGCTCCAATAAAATTCTCATCGTCAATCATTTCAATGGCAGTTAGATAAACTGGATTCAGAGTGACGTCCAGGGCACTCTGTTGGAGATGACGAACAATATTATTAATGAACAACATCTTCCTGTCCATGGCTAGGTCAAGATGTTGTATCAATGTGAAGGACACATTGCGGCCCAATCAGCTATGTTGGGATGAAGGTGGAGGTTCCGTTTCACGTTTACGAAAGCAGTCAGATGTCTGGCTGTATTTTCCGATGGCTGACTGCAATGTTCCAGGATTTCCCTATTATATATAGTTTTGGTATCAGACCCTAACATGAGGAAGAGGGTCCCTGAGGGTCTGATACTGAGACTGTAGTACACAGCATGCCACGGATGTCTTCTTTGATCAAAGTAAAGCTGTTACCATTAGTTAAAATGAGAGAGGCTGCTTACAATAAGTATAAACAGTTGTAACTATATATAAACTCCATACAACACAGCTACCCTACCTCCTCCAATCCTCCCTCCTGTTTGTACACTAACAGCTTGAATGATCTCAGCAAGTCTCCAACCTGCATTGTAGGGTCAGAGGTCAAAGGTCAAAGTCTACAAGTTGCTACCATCCACCCACTGATAGGCCAGAGCTTCCTCTACACAACTGAAGTTACATAGCTCCCTCCTTACCAGGAGGAAATCTCCCTTCGCCTTGACAAAGAGAGCAAGGATGGTGTCACTGAAGGAACACTCTTGCTTTAGTTCACCTTCCTCCGTCCAATTCAGCACCCATACCTACAGTATAGATAGGTAGATAGGTACTACATTGATAGACTTGTGGATGATGCTATACTTGTTCATGCTGAATGAACTTTAACCAGACATTGGCTGAGAATAAGGATGACATACTGTGCTGTTTACAGAGGCCACCAGCTTCCCGTTGAAGGGGACCACCTGGTAGACACATCCCTCCTCCATTTGTTCATGTACCATTTGGAGAGTCTTAGCTAATACAGGCGAATATACAGGGAGACTAGTGTCACATGAACAGTCACATGAAGTCACATGATCTGATATGAAAGTCACATGATCTGACATGAAGTCATGTGAACAGTCACATGAAGTCACACGATCTGATATGAAAGTCACATGATCTGATATGAAGTCACATGAAGTCACACGATCTGACATGAAGTCACGTGAACAGTCACATGAAGTCACATGAGCAGTCACATGAAGTCACGTGAACAGTCACATGAAGTCACATGAGCAGTCACACATGAAGTCACATGATCTGACATGAAGTCATGTGAGCAGTCACATGAAGTCACATGATCTGACATGAAGTCACGTGAACAGTCACATGAAGTTACGTGAACAGTCACATGAAGTTACATGATCTGACATGAAGTCACATGATTTGATATCAACACTGAGCATAAGTACAGTGAAACCTGGTTCACTATCCTCTTAGGCTAATAATCCTAGAGAGAGAGGTGGAGTGTTCCCTCCTATTTCAACTCACTTTCTGTGACCTGGAACACCAATATTCTTCCCTTGGTTGGCTCCTTCTGCGTTGGATCCACAAATGCAGTCCCCACGACAAAGTAAGTATTCCTCATGTCCCCACCCATTGAACATGATGTAATGCTGACAGCATGTTCCCTTGGGGCCAACTGGTAGGCATGCATTACTGTGTGTGTGGTGTGTGTGTATGTGCAAGTGTGTGTGTGTGTGTGCGTGTGCGTGCATGTGTGTGTGTGTGTGCAAGTGTGTGTGTGTGCAAGTGTGTGTGGTGCGTGCAAGTGTGTATGTGTGTAAAAACGTGCATAGTGGGATTGTGCAACAGGGGAATGCCTTCCATGATCCAATGCTCCTACATCTGTTTCTACAGAGACTATACACCACCCTGCTAACCTGAGAGAAAACACCAGAACTTAATTTACCCACCTCTCTTCCTTTTTGTGTATCGAAAATTCGAAGACAACTAACATTGTTTCATGCCTCATGGTACGTTGAAAAACATAAACTACACTTTGTCTGTAGCCTCATTCCCAGGCTCTCCCCTGCAAGCAATGGAAAACTGGGAACGAGGCTACATTGTTTGCAGTACAATAAACAATAAGGTAGAAAGTGTCAAGAATTGTGTACAGTGAAAGTCTGGTAATTAATGAAACTATTACAAGTATGGAAAACGAGTGCCACTTCGTACTACAAACATTGGATGACTTTTAAACAAAGTTATGACCGTGCCTGCATCCAAGTTACAGAATGAAAGTTCAAGAGAATTTAGATGCACACATTCCAGATTAGAGAACCATTTGAGAAATGTCAGAGGAACATTGGTACAGGAAAATTTAATGCGTTTTTGTGGACCTGTTTGTGATGCCTGGATATGTGGTTGTTGATATGCCAGCATTTGTGATCTTCGTGATGCCTGGGATTTTTGCACAACAGTTATCGATGCTGCTCTCTCTCTCCTCCTGTGTGATGGCTCTTCTTCCTCTTGCTCGATACGTAAACAACTAAAGAACAAGTTTTGATCTTGCGTTGATGAACAGGAGATGAAAGCTTCTGTGAGTGACTTAACAACTTCCAGTGGGACATTACTAAATCCTCCGATCGTCAGATTACAGAACTGAGGTTGTACTAGGAGATTGGAAAGCACTGAAACCAAGAGCTCGCCATCAGGGCCAGATGGAAACGCAGCACTTACATGTTCTAACATGATTTTCTCCAGTGTAGTCTGATTGCTGATTACCAAAGCAAGTGTGGAACCAATCCCATGACAGAGCTGGGTTTGTTGATGTAAGCGGACATCAATATCCTTGAGTGAAGTATGGCCTTCAGCACTTGATAAAAATGACAACAGAAAACTGCCCGAGACATTCCAAAGTTTCAAGCTATGCAGAAGAGGCTGAGATCTATGTAAAACTGCATGTAGAACAAATCTTTCACTTTCCCTTCTAGCATCAGTGTCAAATTTAACACACAAAGTTCGTACTTTTGATCTGCTCAGCAACTGTTGCAAAGCTTCATGCATCTTACATCTCCACAATTCTTCAAGTACATCTATTGACTGGATATCCAAGACACTTGGAAAAGCACCTATGTTCACTAAATAAGCTGCAAGCTCGCTTCTTAAATTCACCAGGGTCACTCGAGGGACTATATAAGTGTCTGCTATGGGAACAAACCAAGTCCAATGTTGGATGGCATCGACAGTAACTGGGAGTGTACTCGTGTGAATTTTGAAAACTTCTTGCAAAAGATGTGGTAGTTGGGAAGGTTGGCTATTCAATACAGCATTCCAGACGCTTGTGACGTACTGGTCTCGGAAGGTTGTTTCAACTCTACGACCTTGGACATTTGTGATAGTGCTGGAAAATGGACTTGTTAAAACTACATTGGGTAGCTGGTTAGGCATTTCTCTCCATATTTGCAGTGTATTGATGCCTTCAGCAACACTGGTTTGCTCCAGGTGGAAGAGATGGAGGGTTGGAACCTGCCTCAGGAGACCATGGCGGATGTACCTTGGTAACAGGGCTAGTTCGTGAGGGGGGAACTCATGTACATGGCTGATGACATAGAGGATACAGTGCTGTTGGAGGGACACGACGGTCCTAAGTTCCATTCATAAACACCACACCAACAATGAGCTCCAATTAGAAAAGGAAGTGAATTATTACAAAATTAGATGCATGGAATGAAAGTAGCTACTGAGACAGCTGTCACTGATTGTAAGCTACCACCAAGCACAATGAGTTACAAGTAGTTCGATCATCATCAATGCATTCATAAAATGGTGAGTATGTTGACAAAAAGTTAGTAACAATTCTCGTAGAGCTAGCTAGCTAAGGGCTACTGCAAGGCTACAGGTTGCCTCTTAATTGGTACATTTTGTATTTGAGTGTGCACAAATGGTATTGCAAGTGGCAAGTATCTACTGCTAACACTCCACCTTTTCTGCCAAACTATTCTACAGCTATGCCACACACTTGCAGTCTCTCAATCCACTAGCTATAGCTGGGCTCTAATTAGAGAAGGAAGTCTACTGAAATAACATATCCTAGCTATTGTAGCTAAGCGTAGTCACTTTCAAAATGAAGCCATCATCTACTGCCATGCCCACTGAGGAGTGACTGAAGTATCTGACCTTCCTCAACAGGACAATGGAAAGGAGTCCCCTCTCACTCCAAGATGGCTGCTTCTTGTATCTACTCACACACACAGGTGACTTTCCCCCTCACGGACTGGCCTTATTACCCAGACACTTGCGAAGCATTTTGCTACACATGGCACCCCCAGTATACCTCTATTATTTGGAGAAGACAGCAGTGGCGAGTCAGATAGACACAGATACAATTTGGAAGAAGATTGGGGAACATTGTCAGTCACAGGTTAAGTGGCCCTTCTACAGCTCACTGCTTGCAGAGTCATATGAACGTCGTGACTGTTTGATAGCCGCAATCTGGGACGAGCTTCTTGGAGGAAAATGGAGAAATGTGTCTCAAAAGATATTTGGTCCCCGAGATAACTGGAAAATGGGGTTCACTTTGGGCTCAGCAATGTACGCTGAGTTCAACCACTGTTTAGTAGAGAATGAAATAGAGGCAGCATCCTACTTGATGGCTTTAGGTGCATTTCCAAAGGTACTGGAAGTGATGACGACACATGTGACATTGAGTGGGTTATGGAGGAACCGGTCTTTTCTGAATCGAATTCTCCAGCAATGTAGACCCTTGCATGTGAAACTCTGGGGAGGGATCTGCATTGAGTGTGTTCTCGAGGGACTTGCACAAAGCCCTCAGCCTGAGTTACAAGAACTTGAATTGTACTTCACCTCCTCTGCCGTCCTCTCAGTCATAGCACACCTCTTTGCTCAGGCGGACAGCTTCAGTTTGAAGAAACTGGTGATCACCTTGAGCCAAGATACAAAACTAACTGAAAGCAGAGAGGTTCTCCCGCCATTAGTAACAATCATTAGAAGCCAAAAGAACCTACAAAGCCTGGAACTTGCACAAATGGAAAGCTGTTCGAGCATCAATGCCAAAGCAAGTGTAAGTCTAGCTCCAATTCTGGCGACTCTTTTGCAAAGGCCACAATTCCAGAGACTTACACTCATCAGTCTGAAGGAGCTTCCGTTGCACGTCATCCTGTCAATCCTTGAAGGCTTTGTGTTGTCCCAACCAGAAAATGAACTCCATTTGAGTTTTGAAAATGTAGGAATTCTCCACTACAAGGTCGACTCTCAAGACGGTAGAAAGCCACCTTGTTTAGACCCTCAGCAAGCAAGGTTGGCAGGCCTCAAAAAGTACCTCTATTTCCGCAACATGGCAGTTCCTAAACCAGTAGTTACATGGATATGCAGCATGCAATGTATATGCTTTAATACACTCTACTTTCATACTTACAAACAACACGCATCTGAAATCCGAAAGTGCTTTCAAAGTCACCCAAACTTCCATGTACAGAACTACAAATTTCAAGAATTTACAGCTGCAGCAGTTCCCTTTGTGGGTTGGTAGCTATACACAGACAAGCACCTGTATGCAGTTTGTTATCAAGCTGTTGTTGAGAGTGGATGATGACGTCATGCACTCTTCTTGTTGGTTCTTTGTTTGTATGGCATATTTGGAGAATGTCGAGCCTCATTCCCATGCCCTTGTCCTGTTTCCTGTTGCTTGCAGTAATGCATGTGACGGGAAGCTGGGTGAGGGTCTGGGAACGAGTACTGCATGTGACGGGAAGCTGGGTGAGAGCCTGGGAATGTGTACTGCATGTGACGGGAAGCTGGGTGAGGGCCTGGGAATGAGCACTGCAAGCTGGGTGAGAGCCTGGGAATGAGTACTGCATGTGATGGGAAGCTGGGTGAGGGCCTGGGAATGAGTAATGCATGTGACAGAAGCTGGACTGGGGCCTGGGAATGAGGCTAAAGAATATGTACATGTATGATCTGTGATGCAAGACATACCGTGGTGATCTACTTTTCTATCATGTCATGAATGCCAAGATGCTTTCAGGTCAAACAGACTGCCATAAATGCACCACTACAGGTATGTACTATCTTGTTTATCTGTTTACATTCCAGGCATACTACTCAGGTGTTACTACCAGAACACTATCGCCAAAAATTGTTGAGAACTGTTGCTCCAGTGTACTTGTATTACTTAGAGCAGACAGCTGTAGCTGATGGGATTGATACAGACACCATATGGAACGAGATCAACCAACACCCAGAAGACCGTAACACCAGATTTGCCTGGACCCCCATTAGAATCCTAGATTCACACAAGGATGGGTTGGCAGCTCAATATTTGGCCTCAGTCTGGGATGCACTTCTTGGTGCAGAACGGCAAATTCGAGTTGACTACTACAGTACTCTTGTGAAAATAATATTCTCGACACACGTAAGCACACTAGAAGACAGCACGGCAAACTTCTTGAAATCTCACCAACAACCTTGGTTTGTTCCTATAGTAACAAACCACCAGTACACACATCAGTATTTAGTAGCAGCAGACTGGGAAACGAAGTCTGAAAGCAAGGCCGCTGCTTACCTGATTGAAATTGGCGCACTGCCAACTGTACTAGACCTGAATCTACCACAGTTTAGAGATTGTCGGCTTTGGTCACAGAGGAGCAATGGTGTGCTGGAACACTTGCTACAGAAAGCTCAAGTACGAAAGATAAGAATGGACTTCTCCTGGCGTGGTCCCCTTATAGACATGGGTTATTTCGTACTGCAAGTAGTTTCACAGCGTACAGTCCCAGCACTTGAGTCGCTGGAGCTTCTAACGATCCACATTGATGTCCTTCCCACCCTTGTCCCTCTCTTTTCTACTCCAGATGGTTACAGCAGGTTAAAGGATCTAAAGGCAAAACTTGAATTTGGAAAAACAAGAACTACGGTGCAGTATCCTCAGCTTGAGTCAATAATTGCACACCAGGCAGCGTTAGAGAGCCTTGACCTCTCAAACTTGGGGCCCTTTCCTAAGAGCACAGAGGGCGAGAGTTTCGTCACAGCTCTGACATCTCTCCTCGGCCAACCACAGTTCAGAGAGCTAAGGTTATGCTGGTGTGATGGCCTCCCACTTACGGCTCTTCAGTCCCTCACTGAAGCCTTCATGCTCTCCTCCCCACAGAGCGAGCAGCATCTAACACTTGTAAGTATGACTATTGTGAGAAGGCAGTCATTCTTTCGCAGCAAGAAAACTCCACCACTGAGTGTTGAACATCTGTTTTTTGTAGGACCGAGGAAGCACCTCTGTTTCCAGTACTCATGCATACCTTGTGCTTTTCTTGAATGGTTTTGCAGAATGAAGTGCATCTGCCTCAACACACTCGAATTTATTCGCTGTAGAACTGACGCATCTAACTGTACTATAGGAGAATACTTTAAAGAGCATCCGAACTTCAATGTACAGCACTTCAGATGTTCATGAATCTCACGTAACATCACATGACATCACAGGACATCACATGACATCACATGACATCACATGACATCACATGACATCACATGACATCACAGCAAATCTCCATCTTTTTACTGTTAATACAGGGGTAACATTGCACAAGTATGTATTTTACACTGGTTAGGAAGAGCACTACCCACGTGTTTTGGAGACACTTGATTTTGACAAAGAGATTCGACTGTCAATCGTATTACTGCATTTGGTATAAGATGCGGACCAACGATCGTCAATCAACCACCATAGCTTTTAGTCCCATAGGTGTATTCTTGATCAGCAATCCCTTAAAATAATTGACAAACTCACAGTAATAATTTTTGCTGGGTAAAACTTCGCCACTTGAAACAACCGGAAAAATTGATGAGGACTTACCCTTGGCGAAGATTTTCTACCATACAGTATATAACTCCTTACTTTCTAGTGTGCTCTGGTCGAGCAGTAGCACAGAGAAGACTTCAAGTTCATCGGAGTAATCCAGAGGAAGGTCATCAATACCACTCGGAAGGGGACTAACAAGAAGGTTGCTGACTGTCGTGCTAGCGCTGAAGTGTGCATGAATGTTCCGGAGTGTGTGGGAGGAGAGAGGGAGGGAGGGAGGGAGGGAGGAAGGAAGGAGTACCATATGTATGTGTGTGGATGTGGTGGGATGATAGTGGGAGGAGGGAGGGATGTAGGGTAGGTACATGTGTGGGTGTGGTCGGGTGATAGTGGGAGGAGGGGGGATGTAGGTAGATACATGTGTGGGTGTGGTGGGGTGATTTGCAAAATAACATTACATCCTTGTATTTCGTAATTGTTGCTTATTGTAACTTATTTACATGCAATGTTGTTGTTGTTGTTGTACCTTGGTCTGATGGGGGTGAATGTTCCTTGTTTATCTTTACTGGGCCCATCAACTCTCACCGTTACCATGGCAAATGTCTTGCTGCTCTCCTGGTAGGCAATACGTCTGGGGGAAAGAAAGGTAAACACCAGCCGGTAAGATCTTCTGTATCCATGGTTACCATTATGTGAGTAGAATCTAAACTCCTCGTTCAGAGGGATTAAAATTGTAACAAGCTGGTGGTCCTCATCACTTCTTTTAGGGGACACCTTGGTTAGACACCAAGTCCTAACTTTGAAACAATTGAGATCCAGCCAGGGTTTAAACCTGGGTCTTCTGAATGTCAGTTAGATGCTTTTACCAACTGAGCCACTGGAGCTCCAGCTGGGACTGGAGCAGAGGATAGACGGTAGATATCCATAGAAACAGTTTGATACCAGGGAACTCTTCATGTGCCGTTGAACCCCTATTAGGGGCCGACCAGAAACATTCCTTCTTTTGGAGAAAACCCTTTTATCTGCTCAAGGCTCTAACCCTGGTTGAATCTCAGTTTCTTTTCTCAGCTTTCTAATTAAAATGTGATGTCATGTGATGTCATGTGATGTCTGTGATGTCATGTGATATCATGTGATGTCCTGTGATGTCATGTGATGTCATGTGATGTCATGTGATGTTACATGAGATTCATGAACATCTGAAGTGCTGTACATTGAAGTTCGGATGCTCAGCATATAAATACACTGTCCCTGAAAGCTAAAATCGGACACATTTTTGGGGGTCACACGGGTGTCTACATTGCTGCACACAATGAGTGGCGGTCACAGTTTAGGCATTAAAAACTCTACCTCATGCGCAACTCGTCCCCAGAACTCATCCGGTGCATATATTGCTTCCATTATAACATGTAGGATACTGAAAGCGATCTGTTCTGGGGTTGGTTTGGGGTCTGGGACTGAGACTAGACTCTCACGTTCAGTACCTTGGTGTTTCTCCGAGAGGGATGGTTTGGATGTGCAGCATCTGAATCTGGTCCACAGAGCCGATGGTGAGTGTGTTATCATCCACCAGAGCAAGACTGCAATAGGCAAGAATAGAAAAGTAATTACGAGACCATGTGACAACGAGCACAGTACATGTGGCAGTCCCAGATAGAAAGTGAAACTGTCTGTCATGTGGCAATTGCATTCCCAGTTATTAAGGGCGGGGCTCATATGTGCTTTGTGGATATAACAGATATAACAGCAACTATGAAGCACATCTGAGCCGCACAATTACCAAAAGTTCAGTGAAACGGCACTTCACTATAAACATGGTGATGTAATCAAAACATGACAGACTAATATTTGGTTTCTATCCTTGACTGCCACACATGCACAGGTTCATGAAGGTGTGGTTGGCTAAAAAGGAGCCATTTCATGATCACCGCATGCCTACCTGTCCTTGAAGGCCTCTGCATTCAGTGTACACAAGTAATTCACCTCCTGACGGACAGAGAGACACACAATATGCGTGCATATATTTCTACATTCAAAGTGCTATACTGGGGCGGGGCTTGTATGCATTTTGCAGATTGCATGAATATCTGATGCAATCTACCAAGTGTGTACGAGCCCCACCCTTAATGGAAGGTCAGCAATACAAAGCATTGAACACAGTGGTACACTCAAAATACACTAGGATGGATTTCTGAGACGGCCACACATACTTCTTCCACACACACACACACACACACACACACACACACACACACACACACACACACACACACACACACACACACACACACACACACACACACACACACACACACACACACACACACACACACACACACACACACACACACACACACACACACTCACTCACACACCCTCAAGTTGACATTGGAGAACAACAGTTTCTGGTTGCTACAATGGATGATGGTGGGATGGTTAGAACAAGCAAAGATGTTCAGAGACCCGGAAGAGTGGAATGGTTTCAACGTGACTGGCTTTGTTCCCAAGACAACTCGCTTACTGCCGCTGAGCTGACCTGCAAAGATGGAGGAGATGGGGATATTGATAGAAGATGAGGACTGAGGAAACACAGCACGCATGCACACACACACACACACACACAAGCACGCATGCACACACACACAAGCACGCATGCACACACACACACACACACAAGCACGCATGCACACACACACAGCACACATGCACGTACAAATGCACGCATATAAACACACCAAGGGGCTAGACACTAGAAAACTATGAGATTTTTGAAATCTTATAGATTTTGTGAAAATTTTTCATATATTGTACAATTTCCAGAGACTTCTGATCACAAGAAAGAATGGAAGTGCTCTGACACTAGAGTATAGAGAAACAAGGATTTGAGGTTTCAGATTTCAAGAAGGGAGTTCACAAAGTTTCAGTCAGGATTTTGGCCCAAAGAGTACAAATTAAATTTCAAGGAGTGGACAACCCCTCAACACACCTACGTGTGTCTCACCTGAGTCGGGGTCCAGGATGTAATACAGCAGACAGCCGTCTCCAAGTGCACACAGGAGGTAGCTGGTTCCACTGAAGGAGACCATCAGAACGGAACGGGGGATGATGTCTGAGGAATGGAACCAAGACATGCATACACATGTAAAATGTGCTACAAGTATTTCTCTGCAAGTAGAATTAAATCTGGTTATAGTAAGGGGAGGAAGAGGTTCTAAACTGCCCCTTTACTCCCAAACAAACAAAACCCGATGGCAGTTTGAATCTTACACACAATTTTCTCCCTCACCTCCCCCAAGCAGCTGTGTGTACATAGCTTCCAGTGAGGGCAGCTGTAACATTCTCACTGAGATCTCTGTCCACAGTCCAACGGCACACAGATCTGCCTTCTCCCTCCCCTCCCCCAGTGGAGTTATGTCCACACATGCAACCTCATGCTCCATGGAAACATGGCTGAGAAGAAGGGAGGGGAGGGGGAGGAGGAGAGAGAGGAGGGAAGGAGTGGGGAATAAATAAAACACTTGCTTCACAAGGAAGGCGGTAAGGAGGAGAATACAGAGTTATGCAAGAGCATGTCCGAGAATACAGAGTTATGCGATTGCATGTGTTCCTTACTTAAGCTGGTCATTGTAATAATTAACCCCTTAAAGTTATGTCGTACATGTCATCTCACCTAATCTCGTCAATCAGGTTTGGCTTGATCTCAAGGTAGTGGAGTTCACTTCCTACGGCTACTACTGCTTGGACTGAGTTACAGGACGCTGTACTGATGTTCTTACCAGAGGGAGGGTGCCACTTGCTGTGTGCATGTAGGAGAGATAGAGTAAGAGAGAAGTGAGGCAAGGAGAGGAGGAGTGAAGGTGGAGAGGAGGAGAGGAGGAGAGGAGGAAAGGAGAAGAGGAGGAGAGGAGGAGAGGAGGAGAAGAGGAGAGGAGGAGAAGAGGAGAGGAGGAGGAAAATAAGTAAAGAGCAGGAGAACAGGGAGGGACGGAAGAGAGGAGGGGAGGAGGGAGGGTGTGGAAGGAAGGAAGGATGGTGGAGAGGAGGGGGAGGGAAGGGAAGGAATAGGGGACTGGTAGAGAGAGGGGAAGAGAAAGAGGTTGTCCATTGAAGAGACAGAAACACTCAAATCATTCCCTACTCACCATATGAGTTCCTGTGTCTCCTCACTGATCAATCTCACTGACTGCGATGTGATCTGTAGAAACAGCACAGCCACTGTTACTACACAATTTACACACATGCACACATGCACACACACCTGCAGTATCCTCTTCCCAGTGACATTCCCGCAGAAGAACGTCTGCTGGTCAGCGGCCAGCCCTGGGATTTCCGTCTCCTCCACTTCCTCTCCCTTCAGGCTAAGGACCGTCGTCTGGCCCACGAACGACACCACCAAAGTGTTGTCAAGCAGGTTGCTACCAGGACCACTTCGCAGGGACCAGATGCCTACGAGGGAGAAAGGCAAGCCGTGATACCATCCAAATGATCTCATTCCACAATGGTGGATATCTATACTACTGTAGCACAAGTATCTATTGTGATTCACCATAGCAACAGTGCATGCACTGCATACTAACACACATAGCGGATGGGTCACTTTTCACAGCAAATGCAGACTAAGTCACAAACTACAGTTTCATCCACTGCAGTAATTTTAACACAAAACCAATTTAACATTGGCTTAGCTCACCCTTAATTCCTGGTAGGTCGATGGACGCTGCCTCGTTGATCCCTATCCCACTGCGGATGACCCTCAGTGAGCCATCACGACCGTGGCCAGAACAGGAGACGATCTGAAGCCAAAGAGAAGTGCTCGTGTCACATACAGTTGTATATATGCCTCCATTGTATACCCGCACCTCCACCCATCATCCTCACACACCTCCACCCATCATCCTCACACACTTCCACCCATCATCCTCACA
Source organism: Agelas oroides (assembly GCA_949130485.1). Lineage (NCBI taxonomy): Eukaryota > Metazoa > Porifera > Demospongiae > Agelasida > Agelasidae > Agelas > Agelas oroides. The sequence goes on from OX422188.1 coordinate 8,185,190, forward strand.
CACTTCCACCCATCATCCTCACACACTTCCAACCATCATCCTCACATACCTCCACCCATCATCCTCACTTCTAACCATCATCCTCACACACCTCCACCCATCATCCTCACACACTTCCACCCATCATCCTCACACACTTCCACCCATCATCCTCACACACTTCCAACCATCATCCTCACACACTTCCAACCATCATCCTCACACACCTTCACCCATCATCCTCACACACTTCCAACCATCATCCTCACACACCTCCACCCATCATCCTCACCTCACATACAAATGCATACACACATTTACCTCTCACACTGTACACAACCCCACCCTTCCCCCCCTCACTCCCTCTCTCCCCCCCCCTCATCCTCACACACCAAGTCTTGTCCCTGTTTGTCCAGGTCCACTATGCTCATGTCCATGATGGGGCCGATGTTTGTGAAGCTCTCCATGACCTGCACATAGCTACCACTCTCATCAGCTGTTGTGCTCAACTACAAAAATACCAAAAAAAAATTTTTTTATTACATCATGATGATGTCATCACATTACATAACAATGACATAAATGATGATGTCATAATGCACACGTTGTGATCGGCTATGGATTTACAATACATTACATCATGAGGCCATGTATGTGTACACTTTTTAAGTCAGTTTTGTCCCCATACCACAGCAGCTAGGCCACACACATTTGGAAAGGTACAGTTACTGGGAACGAGGCTACAGTCACTGTAGTGGACAAAAAAGTAGCCATTCCATTTCGTCACAAAAAATGTGATGGCCGGTTCACTTCTCTATTCCAATTTTGGCTTGGTTGCTTGATACCAGTCACTTGGACAACAGGAAACAGCTGTAACTGGTTGGCATATGCACATCTGTTGAGCTGAGAATGCTCATAGCACATTAAACTCCACCTCCCTCCCAGTTCACTCACTGTCCCTGCGCTACACCCTTACCTTCACTAGTTGTGAGTCTCCAAGCGTAGATCCAACAAATACCACCCGATTGTCCAGGTACGCCAGACATGAGGGAGCCGCAGTCTGCAGGAGCAAGATAGATGTAGCACTCTCAGAACATGCCCAATTACCAGGGTCATGTGATCATCATGTGAAACAGTTACACCAAGCATATGTAGGTAAACTCTTCTGACTTAACCAGCAAAGACCTTTGTTGTTGTAAGGCCCAAGATTTTTAATAAGCAACCAGTATATGCTACATGTACATACATGTATGTCATGTGACTTTACAAAACATCTAGGCCTATTTATGTGGGAAATATGCGGTTCGATTGTTCATGTTGTAGGGCTGGGGTGAGTAATCATTGAACAAGTTTCCATGTACAGGCTGAGTTTTAGCTCTCACAAACTGATCTGGTACCTCTCCAAGGACTTCAATCCTCATGGAGGTAACCATTGTGTCTTCTGCGTCCATCTTCTCCTCAGACTCCACAAACAGCATCAGCAGACGACCATTGGCATCTCCCAGGAGATAGCGAGAGGAATCTATCTGACCCACACACGAGATGATGGACTCCTGAGATGAAGTAAGGGAGGGAGAGGGTAAGGGAGGGAGGAAGGGAGGAAGGGAGGGAGGAAGGGAGGGAGGGAGGAAGAGAGGGAGGGAGGACGAAAGGGAAGGGGGAGGGGGGAGAGGAAGGGCGAAAGAGGGAGGGAGAGAGAAAAGGAGGCAGGTGAAAGAGAGGGAAAAAGGGAAGGAAAGGGTGAAGGAGGGAGGTGGTGGGAGAGCGCACACACACGCACGCACGCACGCACGCACACACACACACACACACACACACACACACACACACACACACACACACACACACACACACACACACACACACACACACACACACACACACACACACACACACACACACACACACACACACACACACACACACACACACACACACTGTACCTTGATGATAGGAGGGTCAATGGCGTGTTGTACTTCCTTGTTATAATACGACACTGTCTCATACCCAACCACCACGACACCCTGGCAGGGGAGGGAGTAGAGGAGAGAGGCCTGGGACTCCACACTGAATGGCTTCCAGGACCCTTTCACAAGCTCCTTGTCTCTCACAGAAATTCCAGCTGTCTTCAAGAAACGACCGGTGCTTTCCTGACAGAAATAAGAGTTTGAATGGGGGCACTCGGTGTCTACCAAACTTCACTGCAGAGCTTGTAATCAAAGAACAAACAAAATTGCAGAGATATGCAGCTGCCTCAATGAGCCATCCAGCTATGGCATGCAACTTAAAGGTTTATAGCACAAACCATGTAATAACACATTAGCATGTTTATACTGCGCCCAAATTGAGATCAAATATCGGCTCCTGGGGTCTGGGAATGAGACTTTGATTCAGATGTGCATGGTGATACGGAGGACTTCAGTCGTTCATCACTTCTAGCTAGTATTAGTATGCAAGCAAGGAGGAAGAATGCCTAGGAGACCTCGACAGATGTGGTGATGGCAGGTAGACACGGGCATTGTGAGCAAATTGGCAGCAAAATCTCAACTCTTTTAGTTCTCACATGCAGCTGCGTGACATCATGCTCTCGGGATTACATGCTTGCATGGCTCTAAACCTTACCTCAGCAAGATATGCAATTGTTGGCGTCTCACAGCGATGAAGGAACTTGATGTCAATGGCATAGAGATCCTCAAGCCTGCAGAACACAGAGAAAGCAAGGGACGTTGAACACACAAATCGATAGTTGTACAGTGAAACCCCTCACGTGGACCCAAAACTGTGCCCTAGCTGGCTAGTAAGTTGTCTTCATTTCAGCTAAAAAATCATGTAACTGTTCAAAGGTGCCCTTTACAAAAACTTTCACCGAAGAGTATCTCTACAGCCTTGCGGTGCATTTGTGATACACTATATATAAAGTTCTATGCAGGTACAATGTGTATACATGTGTTGGAGAGAGATGAAGAATTTGTGCCAACCCTCTTCACCAGCTCAGCTCACATATTACAGCACGTACAGTATGATGCAGCAAGTACTAGTATTAACACACAGTAACTATTTAACATCCAGCAATCATTTTACCTTATGTTGAATGCATTTAGTTCATGTCCCGAGTCCAGTTCGAGTGGCACTACCTTTAACAGCCCAGCGTAGAGGTGTAGCGCTATCACCCGACAGTCTGGGTCCACCAGACCAAGCTGCCGCCCCTCAGTGGGACGACCAACACGATCCTATATGTAAGTGGGTGGGGGGAGAGAGGTGGGTAGGGTAGGAGGGGGGGGGCTGGATGTATGTACTCATCATTCATGTGCCATGAAAGAACAATACATAGGTTACACACTGCGACTCCCTCTACTTTCCCTTTCCCATTTGCTCTCTTCTATCCCATCCTTTTTCTCTCCTGTTGCCCTCCCCCCTCCTCCTCCTCTATCCTGCTCCTCCTCTATCCTTCTCCCACATAATTATCAATCTTAAAGCCTGGTCACAATTTGATCCAGCTGAGAAGCATGGTTGTCATGTGAACAGAGCTAGCAGGAGCGGCCGAGAGGAATTTGATGGGCATAGTTTCAGTCAAACCTTGACATCTCCGTAAGCCCTTGTAACAAGGTCACCCGAAGTACTGTTGTAGGAGACCACAGCAAGATGGTAGCGGGCAGTCATGAAGAAGAGGAGATCTTGCTGCTCCCCCTGGAGTGGTTGAGGGAGAGGGAGGTGGGGGGGGGGGGGGGGGGGGGGGGAAAGGTAGACAATCACTTATACTGATACAAGATTGTTATGTAGAGATGCTACATTTAACAAATGCATAATTATACCAAATTTTCATCATAGGAGCTAAATTTTCATCCTGACAGAGTACATACTGAATATTACCAAATCCATAACCAGCAGACACCAACAAGATACACAACACTGTTGGTAGCATAAACACATTATTGTAAAGAAAATCCCATAAATTGACAGTACGGCACTCTGATGGCTAGGGTTTGGGAGGGGAGGGTATGGGTGAGGTATAACTTAGAAATTGCCATGTTGCATTATTATTGAACAATAAACAAATGCACAGATGTAGATGGATGTTTAATACTTATAGAAAATAAACATATGCACTTCTAGCCTTGTTCCCAGGCTCCTCATTGTAGGGAGAGCTGTCATGAGAACGATGCTGTCACCCCACAAGACAGTGATATAAGATTGTTATGTAGAGATGCTACATTATACCAAATTTTTTTTATCATAGGAGTCAAGTTTTCAACCTGACAAGAGTGCACACTGAATATTACTAAATCCATAACCAGCAGATGCCAATGAGATAGCATATATACACAATATTGCAGGTAGCATAAATACACTATTGTAAAGAAATTCCCGTAAATTGATACTGATTACTAGGATTTGGGAGGGTAGGGTAAGGTATAACTTAGAACTGGCCATGTTGATTGTTGTTAAGCAATAAGCGAATGCATGGATGTAGGTGAGTGTTTAATGCTTATATAAAATAAAATAAACATATGCACTTCTAGCCTCGTTCCCAGGCTCCTCATTGTAGGAGAACCTGCATGAGAATGATGCTGTCGTCCCACGAGACATAGATCAACTAAGCCAATATATCTGATACCTGCAGTCAACTTGCTACTATATACTAGTACTACGTACAGCATGTACGTATAAACCAAATGTGAAAAATTATTGGCACAACACCGAGGGTAATTAGCTCCAAAACATATGTGCGTTATTTAGAACAGCCAGTACCCTTGGCCTGAACAGCTGCATGATGGTGATCCTGCCATAGATATTCACATCCACTACGGGCTTCAAGCCCTCGGGGGTAACCAAATTCACCACGAGATAGGTTCCCTTCGCTTGAATCAGATTCAAATCGCTGGGTCCAGTAAAGTTCCCGGTAAGAGCTGCCGTTACGGCTGTCGGTTTGTATGCGGTAACCGCGTAGTTGAAACTCATGGCTGGCACCCTCAGCAATTTAGTATCGTGGAAAGATCACTGAAGTCAGTGCAGATTTGGCGGGACTTCGCGCGCAAACAACCTCCCCAGACCACATTCCAATCACCCAAACCCAGTCGTTACGCCAGCGTACCGGAAGTCATACATTTCCTATTGCCGTGCCCGGAATCCGTATACCATTCAGCCCCACCCCCTCAATTTTCGGCTGAAATATTACCAGAATTGCTCCTTCCTATTCTACGAAATGACAAAGAGATAGGCCTACAAAAGTGCATGGAGAAATAGAGCCAACATTAACAACTTTGCAAAGCTATACTACTTCCACAATGACTATACTTGCATTACTTTTCCCTGCAGGTTGCCGACTCTGGTCAAAAGTGGGTGGAGCTAACATCACCTGAACTTCTTTGTTACAAATCGTTCCGCCGCATGCTTTTCTTTATTTCAGTCTACATAGAGATTGTAAATGAGCTAAATTTCATGCCCTTCTTTTTTGGTAACTGGCGTGAAGACATAAAGTGACTTGCTATGATCATAAAGTATTACATAAAAATTACACTAATTTTTACAGAAGTACAACTGTACACATACTGTAAGGCGCTAAAATCCGCACACAAGCAGCTGTTGAGCGGCGATCAAGCAAGCGGCAAGCTACACCAACGCAGTGTGTTGCAAATGCTGTCTCTGGCTTTCCAGCTCCACCTACTGGTGTATTAACAAGGTATTTCCTCCCCCTCCCTAACATTAATTGGCATATAAAATTCATATAAAATGAAGACGAATTTTGTTGTTGGTCTTCAGCACTCCATTCTCACTGTCACGAGCTCTTCTTGTCTTGCTTGCCCTGGCCAGAGGAGGCAAAAATGATTAGCAACAGCAATCATATCAAGAATTTTGCACCTATTAGCACCTTTACACAATGGGGACAGTACAGGAATTACCATATAATTCGTAACAAAAATAGCTAATTTCAATTTAGCTGTATGATTTGATTAGAGTACGAAAATTACCGAATATTCCGAGAAATGGGGGGTGTACGAATAAATAGAGCATTTGTACAAAGTGAATCGAAGAAAAACGTGTCTAAGTTTTCGACTCTTAGCCGACATTGAAGAATGAACTTATAGCATGCTGTACAGCATTCGCTTAACATTTAATAATAAACCTGCGGGAACACACGGACTGACCCTTATCCCGGCTTATTTCGACATCGTCCCTGCCTGTACAATCAGAACCAAGAGCCAAAAGAACTTGTTCATTCGCATTTGTGGATGTTGGAAACGCTCTCACCATATTGCGTAAACTCTGTGCTTGTGCTCAAACACGCTTCCGCTGTATGAATAATTTCATTTTCTTGTGTACGAATAAATTAGAGTACGTAAATTACCGTCCGGAAAAGGGGGATGTACGAATTAATAGGGTGTATGAATTATTAGAAATTCTACGGTAATACAGTGGCAAGATATTTAATGAAATAACTCTCTTCTGTGACAAGATATCAATTTTCCAAGTCACGACTAAATTCTTCTCACTAAAAGCTTTCATTCCATGTAAGTTTCATGCTACTGCTTCGCTCTATCTTTGGGCCGTTAACATCGACATCATACAATTGACTGTCACATACCGTAAAATCGGGATAATAGGCACCAGAAGATAATAAGCACCCCATGAATACAGCCACACATTTTGATTACAACAACCAGATCGTGTTGATAAGCACCCCTATAAAAATAGACACCCAATATGAAAAGGCACCCATTACTACGCAAACGGAAGTGAATTTGCTGATTTGGCTTTTTGAATGTAGTGGCTAATTTTCACCAGTGTCTATCTCCGATTGTAAGCAAGCTATCAACACAGGATATGAGCCAAAATTTAGGCAAGGCCTCTTGATAAAACATATACAGAAATTAACAAAAACCTTTCACAGATTCGTTAGTTCCAAGCACTTTATGTTGGTGGGCAGGGTTGGCAACAATTGATCGATTGATTGCTGAATGTATCTCTGGTTCTAAAAAGGCTATAAACACTGGACAGAAATTAGCACAAAAAGAACCTCGAGCCTAAAATACATCACAGCGATAACTATAATCTGTTCCCACACAGTTTCTGATCGTGGCCAGCTTCCGTGAAGCAGCACCTCACCGTTGTTGCCTGAGCCCCAGTATTGCTGCTGCTGCTCCTGGGACAGCTAAAGTTAGCTACTGCTACCTTTGAAGCAACTCTGCCCCCAGACCCCGGTTAAGGGCTGATAGTACTAATATTCATAGGGTACTTGTAATTGATGGGTACTCCCGAGTTTACAGCATACCGGCAAAAATATCACTTGTTTGTTGCCATTGGCATTGCTATTCGTACTGCACACTCGTAACAATACAGATGGCAACCTTGTGCAGCTGGATAAGTGAGGGTCCACTGTATGACATGCACAAGTTGGCTACAAGACAGTTATCAAACACACCCAGGGGCTTCTGTAGTCTTGGAGTTGCACCCACTAGTAGGCTTATGTACCTTCTACATGGCTAATAGCTGTAATATGATTACGTCATCTCCCTTGGTCCTCATCCAGGTCTATCGCAAGACGATGACAGCGAACTCATAGACTGCGGAGAAACGGAGAGTGAAAGTGAAGATTAAACACTGTAAGTTACAGCAGTTGTGCTACCTAACTCTATTGCCCACGATAGATCAAAGCTAAAGTGATACTTGTGCTCTTCTCTTTTACCTCACTGGTACTGAAACATTATAAACGAAAAATGAACATGTTGGTATCTATTATGTTGTTAAGTGAATTGGATGTTGTGTGACTATTTTTGATACTACTACAATCAAGTTTACCTGAGCTGGATAACTTTGTTACATTTCATTCCGCCTGCTCCAGTTGCAAAATGTCTTCAACAGTTGGACGAAGGAGGCATCACTGCACCTCCGAAAAGTGGAAATCAAACTGGCGTGGCTGATCTGTACACGGTATACACGATAACACTCGGACGATGCAAAAATCAAATAGTAGTTTTTCTCCGTAAACAGCCAGTACATTTCAACGGTCTTAGCTCAATTTTTTCTTCGATCAGCTAAAATCACTCTTTGATCCCTACTGCAACTCCCTGATACAGCCAACAACCAATAACTTGCAACTTCACTGAGATCTCGCTGGACAAACCAACGGCGGCTGCTCTCCTTACACGTGGACAATTTGTACTTCCGGTAGGCGTGGCCGTTGCAAAAGAAAACGCATATTTGGAACGCTGGCGAAACGACTGAACCAGGAATCAGTGACTGGGCATCAAAGTTACATCACGTGAGTAATTGGGGGTGGGGCAGAAGCGCAGCTTGAATGGCTATCTAGCCTCGAAATGGATATCCAGAGGCAGAGAGCTGTGTGTGTACAGATAGAAGGATCTCGACGGATAGTCGAAGGGCTGGACTCCAAAACGACCGCGCAAGATGTGATTAACGCCTTGCGAATATCCTGCGAGAAGCTGTTAGGGCCTCTGGTATTGCTGGAGACCTGGAACGGATGTTGCAGACTGGTGGAAAAGAAGGAGAAAATCTGCTCGCTTATGGAACACTGGGACAATGAAGCAAGAAGTGTCAAACTTGTAGCAATGAGTTCTTACCAGTATAATAAGAAGCGAAGGGAAGATATGCACAGTGCTAGGTTGTACAGAGTTCAAACGCACGGTAAAGTAGCAGCACGGAGAAGGAGGCTTTGCAAGTGTAAGAAGACCAAGAGAAAGTTAGCAGTGGAGATTCAGGGGCTACTGGAGGCATTGAAAACTGAAAAAGAAAAGTTTTTAAATTTGACAATATCAACACAGCCCAGAGAGGTACTAACTGAATGTAGCTAGCAGAGTAGACAGATTACTCCATCAGGAGTAGGTGGGGCTCAAAGTCGCACATGTGCGAGATGTGTATGCATCTCAGATTTGTTATTCCTGGCAAAGCCACAGCCATCACTCTGCTTGTTATACTACATGAACCAGTATACAAGGAAATGAGAAGCTAGTTTGATAGTTATAGTATGCAGTGAATGGTGAGAAAAGCAAAACTGATTCTGCAATTAATGAAGGGGAATTTTGAATATATTTGAATCACCCAAAAATTCATCTTTTAAAGAGTCAGGTTAACTAACATGTGTTGCAGAGCATATAGCTACATTGTGCATGTATAACAATGCACCACATGCTGATTAATTTTGTTCTCAGATCATTTGGCATTCAGAGTTTTGTTAGTCAGTGCTGTTTTCCTGTACCTATACTATTTCTTTCCCCCTATACCTGTCAGTAACTAACCAGTTTGTCCCCTGTTCAGTGTTTCTCTGACACTATAGGTACCCTGTAACTGCGTACTAGAGTGTTCATGCGTATATATACACACTCAATGTAACTCCTTTCCTCAAACAGTATGTACTGGAGGAAATGGCTGCTGGTGTCCCCCCTGAACATGAGGAAGAGTGTATTGCTCTGCAAGAAGAGTTACAGGGTGAGAGGAGGGAACACTCGGATCTTGTCCAGCGACAGAGAGAGCTGTTGGAGAAGATTCAATCTCAGCAAAGGGAGGCAGAGGAACTGAAAAGAAACATTACCATGCTTGAAGCAAAGGTATGACAGAATCACTTATAGTGTAGTTTATTAATTTTATAGTTGGACCTCTCCACAGAACATATATGTTTTGGCCAATGCGAGCTACCAACTTATTTGAATGCCCGAATTGAAGAGGCATGCACATCTTAGAAAGTTTGTAGTTTAGAAAACAGTTTTGCACAAGTGTTTGCAAACTTGCCGGAGATTATCAATCATGCAAGTAAAATATATCACATGCACTCAGGTGTCCCTAGAAGAACGTCAGCTGTTGAAACTGTCGGGGTCCAATTCCATTCCAGAAGTGGAGGAGGCCCAGAAGGAAATTGTGCAGCTGCAAAATGAGCTGAAAGTACGCACCAAACTCAATAAACTTCAGTCCTCAAAGGTACGACCCATGTTGATACAATAGGTGAAAACTATAATATAATAATTATATAAAAAAATACCTTGGTTACTTCAACCATATTTTTGGTTGTCTCAGTTGCATCTGTATATCCAAAGATAGTCTCCTACCCAGACCCCACCCATGAGGAGAGGACATTTGGCTGATTCCTCCGGCTATTCATAGCTTACTGTATGCATAGTTGCTATAACTGATAACTAATTTACTGGCCAAAAAGTGCTGTGTCAACGTGCTGAAATAGGGTTTCTGGTGTTGCAACCAGATTGTGTTTTCTGCAATGTGATTGGCAGTGTGAAAATTCTCTGCAGAAAGCAATCAACATTAATGAAGCCCGAGGGATCCATTGAACGTCACCAGACCCTCTCCTCTCGGGTGGGGTCTGGGCACGAGCTAGACTAATCCAAGGAATGCTACCAAATAGGTTTTTTGAAAGTCCATTGAGGAATTCAAACTTTACTTTAATCAGTATCTTTTTCAGAAGACCTACTTGGCTACATTCCTGCATGGCATTTCATGCAACCAAGAAACTCCTCCAGGTGTAGATGTGTAAGATCAAAGCAAACAAGAAACCCACCAGAAATGCTGATTTATATAGGCCTTCTGTAAGTGATTCTAATTTAACAAAGGGAGAAGCTTCATAACTACACTTTGATTAAAATTGTAAGCATCCCTTGAACGTTATGTGTCACATACACGATTTAAGGCCATTTCGTCTAATCCCATTTCGTCTAACAAAAAGTGCACATGTCCCATTTCGTCTAAAATTTTAGACGAAATGGGACATTTGCACTTTTTGTTAGACGAAATGGGATGACACCACATACACAACAAGCATGCAAATTCAATTGAGATGACCGGAATTTGGTTGAAGTAACCGTCAATTTCTAAAACTGGTAAGTCTAGAGACTATACCTAGCCTCGTACCCAGGCTGTGTGGCATTAACAAAATTGTTACAAAGGGTGCTTTTCTCTCGAAAGCACACCCACCTATTTATGCTGCAGTACAAGCAAAGAAGCAGCATGAGGGACCAACAATTGAAGGCAGACACCTTTTGCTGATATTGCATAAGGAAGTGCATTACAAAAGAAGCACTGCAGGATCATTGCATGCGTACATAAATAGGGCTAGACTAACAATGTGTGAGGTGTGAGTTTTTTTGAGAGAAATATCACAACTCTCGAAAATATGTCCACCCCCCTATTTGAGGGGCATTCATTGTCCATGGGCGTATTTTTGAGAGATTACGGTAATATGATACGGAAGAAGGAAGCAAGCAAATTAATGTATTGTATCATATAGCTAGAAATTTCCTGCATGTAACACTTTCCTATTAGTTATTTATTCACTGTACTAGCTAGCTATATCTTTCCATTTTGTGTTCTGCAGATACATGAGCTCAGCAGTTCAACATCAAAAACAGAGCAAGCAATCAAGCAGTGCAGTGAACAGATAGGCAAACTAAAACTGGAACTTGGTGTGCTTACATAGCCAAATTTACAATGATTTGTACATATTTACTCAAGAAAATAGTTTCTCAGCGTTTTTTTTTTCTTTCGTAATCAGCATGGCCACTACCAACCTCTGGCTCTCAAAACCCAGGCACCTCTTGTCCCCCCCCTTCTGCCCACGCTTTGATGACCTTGAATGCCTCATCTCCACAGAGCTGCTGATAGGGAGTTGACCGTGACTCCATTGGTGCTCCCACATCCGTGAACTGCTGTCTCAGATCAAAGTACTTAACGGTGTCTGCAAGTTTGTTTGCATAGTACACCTTGTCGATCCTAGCCAGCCATATCACCGAGGTACACATGGCGCACGGCTCACAGCTAGTGTATAGCTCGCATCCAGAAAGGTTCCACGTCTTTAGCTTAGTGCAGGCATTCCTGATGGCTACCACTTCCCCGTGGGCTGTCGGGTCATGGCTCAACACCACGGTGTTGTGCCCCTCGCCCACCATTTCCCCATCCTTGACTACAACTGCTCCAAAGGGCCTTGCACCGCTCCGGACACCAACGGAGGATAGTTCTATAGCGCGTCGCATGAACTGGAGTTCCTTCTCCGACATCTTTCCCGTAACTGAAAGTGTAGCCTCATACCCAGGCAGTTCGTTAATAAACAACCTGGGTACGAGGCCGGTAAAAGTGCGAACAGAATGTCGCTAATAGCTTATAAGGTGTGATCATAGATACTATCTATGGTGTGATGAAGCGGTTTGTGGTATGGAAGCCCAGTACAGGTGAGATAATTGCCAAACGTGCCGCCGAAATTCCGTGGAGGTACATAACAGTGAGTTTGAAATTCTGGACTTTGCCCCCTGGAAGACTAGCAACTCTGTAACATAAGTGTGAGCAAGTTGCAGCTTCCTGAATAAACACTCCTGGAAGAATAATATATACCTCTCTTTAGGAGAATTGAACTGCTATACGAATACGTACCAAAGCCCAATTCCAGATGCAATGGTCCGCCTAGCATCCATATATGGAAGGTTTTATCTGCAAGCAGAAGTCATACATTAATTATGGAAGGACTGGAGGCAAAATGTACACATCGTTATTTTCACTTCTTGCTATATCCCATTTGGTATGCTACCACATAACTTTGTCGTTAGTTCTATTCAATAATTGTTTGCCACTTTTGTTTTAACATGCTGTGTTCAATATCCCATTTGATGCTGCTACATAATATTATGTATATGTGCATATCTGGAAATGTTTGTATGGTCCTTAAATAGAATCCAGTGTTGTTTTAGTTAACTAAAACCAAAACTAAAATGCATTTTAGTAAGGCATAAACCCTTTTAGTTATTAAAACTAAAACTAAAATTGATGCTGCCTTAGTCCGTTGACTAAAAACTATAACTAAACTGATTTGAAATCACCAAACTAAAAATGGTAGTTAACTTCAACTAAAAGTACCGATACTATAACCCTTTTTAGATTTAGTAATTAATACCGTAAAACTAAACTAACAATTTGAATCTGTAGCCTAATTAAACTAAAACTAAACTACTAGTCCGAACATTAAACTAAAACAACACTGATAGAATCCCATACAATTTTCAGTTTATCACATTTATATTGTGACTCACGATTGTTTAGGATTGCTGTACATAGTAGGAAATAAAGTTATCCTAGCTACTATAGCATGTCAACAATGACTTAGCATACCAAATAAACTCTCAAGTTCAAATTGAAAGCAAGCAATGTTACAATACAATGTAGGTACTTAGCTATTATTGACATTACAAGATCTAAATTGCCAGTCTACACCAACTCTAAATATTACAACAGCAGCTTGAGCTAAAGTTTGATTTTCCTTCAAGCACACAACTTTTTCCACTGGCTGTTGGCCCTTCATCAGCCCCTTGCTTCTTTGCAATAGCTTTGATGAGCTCTTCCAAAGATCAAAGCCGGCATACATGTATGCTTTTCCAATTCCAAATCCTGTATACGTACTTCCACCAATTAGCTTCACACTTTTAATTGCCTCAGTATGCTAGCTACATACAGTCAAAGTGAGCAGGAGATTGCATGAATGTGTGTAAAAGCCAGAATATTACCAGACACTGGTCTTTACAAGCTAGACCGAGTGTAGTCTTGATCCCACCTCTATATCACCTCTGACCTGGATGTTGTTTTTAATTCCCTGTTCAATATTACAGACATTGATCCAATATGGTCAATATCCTCAATGTCACAGTGTCCATGTTTTTGTGCATGGTGTTCAAGACTGTATTTACGTGGTTGAACACATGTTTACTCAGGGCAAAAAGTGATTTTCAGTTGTTGGGCTGAAGAATGGAGCTGTACTTAGGACAATTCACAGTGTTTCTTGCATACATCAGTACATCGTTGGGGCCTCTACAGGAGACACAGCTGATTGGTTGTGGACGCCATGCTAGAGGCATGCACATGTGTAGTATAGGTATAGTCATGCTACAAATTGTCATTGGAATCACTACAGTCAAAATTAGCGAGCATAAAGACATTACGCTATATAGCTACATGTCAATAACTAGACTAACAATCAAACCAACTGGTATAATAATAGCAACTTAAACTCAAGTTCTAATCAGCAACATGCAAATTAAAATGTAACACATAATCTGAATCGTCTTTAAGGTTCTACAGCCACTTTACTAATACTACAACAAAGTTTAGTCAGTCCCTCACTCAGAGTCCTATTTATTCCCGATTGCCAGCCTTTCCCCCACTCCTTGCAATGGCTTCCTTGATGTGCTCTTCCAAAGCCTGCATACGCTCTTCCACAATTTGCTTCACACTCTTGATAATTGCTTCAGTATGCTTCATATGAATGTGAGTAGAGCGCACATGAAAGAATTAAGTTATATGTAAAAGTGAGCAGCAGAATCAAGTGCAAACCACAGTAAATTGCAGGTTCACCCCCACAAGTACAGTGAGCTAGATTCTTCAATTTTTTTTGCAAATCCTGTATTAATTAGCAAACTATCACTGTATCACAGTACTTGCACAACTTGTACCCAGTGGCTTCACCACTCTGACTTCTATATGCTGGCTTCTGTACAGCCTGAATGCACAAGTGTCTACATTTGCTGCTTCAAATCATACAACTAGGAACACATTATTCGATGATTGTAAATTAAAATCACAGTCACATTGCATTGCATTGATCTGCAGTATGCATGTACCTTGTCTTTCTGGTCTTCTGGTTCAGCACCCTGATTAGTAGAAAAGAAATTGATATTGATAATGTGTGTATGCTGCATATGCAGCTGACAATATGGGCCCACATAATGCTACCTACCCTGATTTGCTATATACTGTCTTAGGCTGTCTATACAAAGTGAATGTATGTAAGCTTGCTCAATGAAAAGTGTTTCATTGCCTAAAATTGAGTTTCAGTCAAGCAGCAAAGGGTTAAGGTGTAATGTGATGGTACTAAAGTGTCTTACCAAGTCAGGATTGAGAGCTTCTAGAACTTCCAGAGTGTCGTAACGTTCTCCTTCCCACAGCTGATACATAAATTCCTTAAATGCAAAGAAAATCCAAACAAAGAAGCGAAGGAAACATGATGTTAAACCACTAATACACTGCATAAAACACTGCAAACATTTGAGTTCTCCTTTTGATTGTTTTCCTGTTTCTCTGTTTTCCATTTCTTCTGGTCCTTCTGTTTTCTCTGGTCCTTTTGTTTCTTCTTGTCCATCTTCTTCCATTTCTTCTGGTCCTTTTTCAAGTGCATCCAATTCTTCTGCAATTGCATCCACAAGTTCTTCTTCAAATTCATCCATTTGCTCATTAGTTGCGGCTTTGGTGTTGGGTTTGATCGTTTTTCTGCCACGAATGAATCGCTTGTGTTTGCCAAAAATCCTAAGTATATCCTCTGCTGTTAGAATCACATTTACCTGTCAGTAATAGGCAAAAATCATCACCCAATTAAAGTTACCATGGCTGATCTTGAATAGCCTACCTATGTTCAGTTATCAATTCAACAAAGCGATTACATGTACATGATATAAATTGTGTCAAGTCAAATCTCATGCTCAATTAAACCTACTGTTTTTACCTGAAGAGCAAGCTTCCTCAGTTTTGCATCCTGCTCAATCTGTTGGATGTCACCTACTGCAAGACCAACCTATGGACAGTATCATAGTAAAGTTCAGAAATTTCTCATAAGCCTGAAATTAAAAACTATTGCTGGGTTGGTCTTCCATACTAGGTGCACTAAAGCTTATCACTCACTTTGTATGAGAGTTGACATCATGAGTGATGTATATATTTTGAATGTAGATGATAGTTATGTAGCTACTATGTAGTATTTACAGAGGTTTATGCTTTGATATAGTAGAAGCTAAATTATGTCACAAGGTAATGATTATATACAATGATAGATCTTGGTCTTTCACAGTATAGTTGGCAAATTTTATTTTTGCGATCACACTCTGGTAATCTTCTTCCGGCAATCTCCTGAAGAAGACTCCCAGAGTGTGATCAAAACGTTGCAAAAATAAAAATTTGCCAACTATACCGTGAAAGTGTATATCGTAGCACACGGTAATATGACGCTCAAGGGGTAATGATTATGTTACATATATATGTACCAGCATGTTAGCAAATAGAACTGGCATTAGGATCACAAAGATGATCCACAGGACGTATGACATGCGTGGAAATAGGATCTCCATAGCATCTTCACTTTCTCCGCTGGGAGACCTCCGAAAGAGTGTGTCAAAACTGAAGTCTCCTGCTGTCATGGACATGATCTTCAGCATTGTACTTGCAGTCGAGGAGAATGGAGATCTCTGTAGAAACAACAGTGCCAAATTTACTATATTGCTGTATACACTGCACACATAGCTACATACACATGTAAATGAATTAGTTCGGCCTATAAATTAATGCTAATGTCATCCATGCAAAAATTTCATTTCAGGGGAGAATAGTACGAAATTCAGATGAAATTCAGATGAAACTGGGACTTGGTCAAAAGTCCTGATGAACTTAAAGGTGTTTTGTAAGAGAGTTTCTATAAATGTACAGCTACTGAAGTATATTCGTGTGTAACGTTAGCTGTTGTATGTGCAGGAACAACGGGAACAATTTTAAAGGTTGTAAAAGTGCAAGTGACTATAACTTTCCTCTCTCTGTGAAAGGGCAATTACAACAATTGTATGCAGTTGTGCTCAAGTAGGCATCCATGTGACTGCGTTCACATCCATGTCCTCATACTATTGTATACCATACTTTCTTAAATTAATGTAGCCATATTCCTAATTACACTCAATCTTAGCCTCATTCCCAGGCCACTGCCCAGTTTTCTATTGCTTGCAATTCTGTGTAGGTGATGGAAAGTAAAGTGGGGACATGCATGTGAGTTAGGCTACACCATCTTCCATTTATTATGATTATGTATCTTATTGTTGAAGAGTAATATAGTAAGAATGGACTGCACATTTTCCGCACAGTTTTCCAGGAATACTTGCACACTTATGGGTCCTCAAAATTGTATGAAACTTTTCAGCTGTCAGCATGTAGGCAGAATCCTTACAGCCTAGCTAGCTATACTAGCTAAGGTATGGACCGTGGAGCCTGACAAATTCAGCTAACTAAAGCTAATGGTATCTGATAGGAACAATGCCATGTGTAGCTACTAGCTGTAACATTGATGGCGACATAGAAGAGCACTGATGCACTTGCAGGAGTGATGTCCAACATTTTTGAATGGCAATAAGGGTCATGAGGGAATGGGATCCTGACAAATCACCATCTGATGGGCAGCAACAATGACATTTCCTTTTCAAGTCAGCCTACAAATACCGGTAGTTGCAGTTTTGCTCACTATCGATCCCCAAGGCTCTTGCATACCATATGTATGCATTTGAATACATTCACAAGCAGTGGGCCAATGAGCACAGTAGCACAACCATCTGATCCACCCAAACATGATGATAGAATGTAGTTATATCACTAACCTGAAACTGCGGTTCAGAGAAAGTCATGTAGAAAGTGAGTCCAAACATGATCACAAGCAGCACAGGAAGGATGACTGCCTTCAGAAATGTAAGAAAAATCTTTCCAAACATTATAATGTAGATGCCAATGCTGGGGGACTTGGCACAGATGACAATTAGGTCAATCCAAGCAAAGAATATAACCACTACCCCAAGCTGCCACTGCCACTCTTGAGAACACATGCAGGTTGTTCTGAAGACGGACACAAAGATGATGGAGAGTATGAAAAGGGTAATTTCAATCCAGTTCACCAAGTCAGAGAGGTAGCTCTTTGGGTCATAATAGAGCTGCACAGCCTCCTTGAATAACCGAACCAGAGCAAAGAGAACAGTGATCACAGCACCAGGAAACACAAAATTTGTGCTTGTGTTGCTCGGCTCTGCAATGTGTGTATTGAATGATTGAACAAGTGTCAATATTGTTACAGAGATGTGATTAGTTGGGTTATGGCTTACATACCACATCTGACACATGTCACATTTGTTTCTCCAGTGGTATCATTTGCCATCATTCCGGAACTGTATTCAGCTGCAAATTCTCCAGTAGCATTCATCCCTTCTGTCCCATGTTCACAGACAGCAATCCCAGGATTGTGGTGAACTTGCATGCCTGTCAGAGAATAACCATACATTTCTATTACATGAGCAGCTTGTTTGCACTATAATGCTATGGTTCAGCATAGACACGTGATTCAATAAAATAATACACACCATATTAATTAAAAAGCTCACATACATGTAGTTGATAGAGGATTGAGGACAGTCAAGGCAAAAGATGTAAGAAACGCAAGGAAAATGGCGTAGGTGGTGAGGTTGAGCAGATAGAACCACAACCCAAAGTGAAGCCACTTGTGGTGCAGCAGGCTGCTGATTACAGGATGGGTCAGCAGATCAAGACGTTTGTATTTGACCTACAAATAAAATTATGGTGCAAGAAAGTCAATGAGCAATATCATGTGTCTGCATGGTAATAATTGTTAACTCACCATAAGTGCCAGAGGATGGTTTGATTTCTTGAAGGGAGGTCCATCATATTGTGGGATAAAATTCTTTTTGTCCTGTTTCTTTACTTCTTTAAACCTCTGTTTAAGAGCCTCTTCCCTGTCTTCAGAATAGGTTACAACACCCTGTGATGGTCTATGTCATTGATAGAGGCAAAGATGCACAATGTTTGAGAATAGACTGTCAAGTCTAAGTGACCTGAGAGTTCAATGCTAGTTTACTTTTGCTAAACGGCTCACTGCTTCATCATTAAGGTTCAAGGGAGACATAAGTTGACCACATAACCATAGTACAGGCTTAAAAAAAAAAGATAAAAGCGCTGCCACATACAAGGAAAGTGATGCAGAAAGAAAGTGAACTAAAAAAAAAAGTGCTGTACAATGTTGGGAATCGAATCAGGGTTGGGGAAGTCCAGTTGAGAGACAGATGTCTTATTCGATTGGAGTTGTTGCAATAAGGTTATCAGCTAGTACGCACAACTGTATGATGATTAAGTCGCCTTTCACTTTTCTCTTTTTCATCTTGATGGTCTTCAACAAATGAATAGTCAAAAACAACTTCAAAATCTGCACTCTTTGGGTTGGATTCTTCAGGATTACGGACAACACAGCTGTCTAAAACCCGCTCGGCAATTTCTGCAAAGGTTATAAATACATGTGCAGTTGCATATTTAATTCAGAGATAGGCCTGATTTAGATGTCTAGTATTAAGCTGATCAGAGTTTTAACAACATGCAGAAGTAGTTATCTGGCTCCTATAAGTACTTCAATCATGCTCTTTGTTATTTTACAAGTTTACTTGGCATTTTCTTAATGAGTTCACGGAAAGGAGTTGTTTTTTCCCAACTCTGGCGCAACAGTGATGGCCACTGAGGAGACTGGAGCAAGTCCAAGACGTCAGACCTGCAATGCAAAGTGGAAAATTCACTTCTGGCCCTAGTTCAGTTGCATGCACTATATGCAGCTACATTTTATGTCTGGGATTAAATTTGGTGTCTGTCAAGTTATGGTGGGCCAAACTACTGGGTATACAATGCATGCAGGGCAGTGTGGTAAGTACAAAATGTTTCGCCATATAAAGACAAAAAATCAAACAAACAAACAATAAATATAGCTATAACTATATATAAGATAAAGGGATGGGGTAACTTACTCATTTCTATCTTCAATGGCATCTTTAAGCTTCTCCTTCATCTCTGCAACAGCAGCGGTCCTATCCTATATTGTCAACAATAAATAAGTATAGCAGATTTTATGCCATAATGTTCTGTTGGAGTTGTTTGAGGGATGCTGTCAAACACGGAATATGGGATAAAGAAATAGCAGAATATATAATCACTCAATCATTTGTATTGTAAAGCTGTAGAAGGGTTGTGAAAGCTTGGCAAGCCTTGTGGGAGACTTCATGCAATGGTTGTAGCTTTAGGGCCTAAAGCTGCACTTTGAGCGAGTTTCGCTGTGTATGTTGTGCATGCGCAATACTCAGCGGGAGTACGAGCCGAGAGAGTTGGCTTGACGATATTGAACGCAGCGTTCTGTCTGCTTCTGAAAGAATGCAAAAATGGCTAGTTTATAAGTAGGTTCAATACTAAAGTGAAAGCGTGTACGCATGATTAGAAAATTTATGAATATTCTAGCTTTGATGTTGAAGTGTTAATGAGGTCTTTTATTTCACGTAGAATACCTCATGCAGGTTTTCTATCTCAAATAGAAACCTGAGTCAAACATCAAGAGTATCCAATCAGAAGTGCAGTTGTACACGTGTACAAACAAGTACCTACATACACAACAAACCAAAAAAAAAAAAAAAAAAACAACAAAAAAACCTACATACACAACAAACCAAAAAAAATGGCTTCACATTTGCACAATCGCTTTCCTTCAGCGGAACAGCACAAGGAGTAGAGCGTATCGGGTGGATACGGTTCTTTGTCCCGTCTACGTGCTTCCGTGACAAATTTGCATAGCCAGAAAGCCATGTCTGTTCTGTCCATTTCAACAAAATTGTCTTGAAGTGGGTGTAATGTCTCTTCAACTTCGACAAGATTCCTTTGTCGGTACAGGGCCCAATCACTCCACACTCGAAGTGCCCAGTTGGTTTGGTTTTCTTTTGGGGAACCCCACTTTTCCGAAGCACACATATTTCCGACGAATCCGTTGGAGGCGCCCAACGACTGGATACTTCAGTCGACTTTTCGTAGTCCTGAGATGCCGCCAGCAAGAAACTGTCAACGTTTTCCTCGTCAATGCTATTTTGCAACACGGCTTCATATTGTTGAGATGCTACGAGCAGGTCCACGTTCACATCCTCGGTGTCGTAACAGGAATCCCACGGGAAAGGCTCCCAAGGTTCTCCCAGTCCAAGAAGAAGCTCACGCGGAGGAATCCAGTCTTCTGGAACGGGTTTTACTCCAGCCAGGAGCGACGGAGAAACTGCCATAATTTGCCAAACCAAACCTTTGCCGTCTACATTACAACTAGCAGACTAAAACGGCTCGCTCAGTTTTGCAATAAAAGCATGCGCTGCCTCAAATCTGATTGGCTTGCTGCAAAGCAGCAATTATCGACAGACAATTTGATTGGTCCGTTGCAGTGCAGAATGGTTACCTTAACAACAGGTTATGCAATGTTGCGCCATTTTCTAAGCCAGTTAGAAACCACACCCTCGGTTCTTAGGGCTTCAGAAGCCTCGGAAGTGTTTACATAATCCCTTCGGGCTTCACCCTCAGGGATTATGTAAACACTTCCTCGCACTTCTATAGCCCTAAGAACCTCTGGTTAGGTTTCTAACCTACACTTAGATTTTTGGTCGGCCAGATAACAGACTGCTATCAAAAAGTATTTTTCCCACTTGGGACGCGGTTAGGCCTACCGCTTGGAAAAATGCTATTACGAGCACGAGCCGAGAGTTGGCTTGACGATATTGAACGCAGCGTTCTGAGAGAATACAAAAATGGCTAGTTTAGTAAGTAGGTTCGGTACTAAAGTGTATTATGAGACATCTAATCTTAATTACTACTCATTAGTGTAATGTAGTTTTTCAGCCCCACCTAAAGGTTTGAAACATTTCTCCTGAGAATGTACCACTTATAAAATAAAATTCGTATTTTTCCTCCTAGGCAGTGGTTCTAAAAGTAAGAGCCTATGAAAATCACTCTTGCATGTATTATGAGTCGACTGCTGGTATTATGAGTCACCTGGTGCGTTGTTGATTGAAACATTTTCAGTTGGAGTTCAAACTGTATCCTAGCATTTTATAACCTCTCTCTGTGCTGATAGTAATTTTTTGTCACTAGAGCACCTTCCATTCTAACATGGTATTAATGTTAACATACACTGTTCAGGGTTCATAGTTTGGGATCCCTAAAATCATCAAACCTTGAAAAATACCGCAGAGTAAACACATTTTGATGGGAAAGTTGCTAGATAATGGCACCTGTATGTACTCTAAATGGACATCGAGTTTGGAAATTTTTGGAGTAAAAGTTACATGTGAACCCATAATACCCTCTGACTCATAATACCAGCATCTACCCTACCGCTTGGAAAAATGCTATTACGAGCACGAGCCGAGAGTTGGCTTGACGATATTGAACGCAGCGTTCTGAGAGAATGCAAAAATGGCTAGTTTAGTAAGTAGGTTCGGTACTAAAGTGAAAGCGTATACAGTAAAACCTCCGAACAAAGGACACTTTGGGGACAGGCCAGTTGTCCCTTGTAGAGAGGTTGTCCTCTTCTCGGAGGTTTTCTTTTAAACCTATTGGAAATTTATTATTGTAATATATTCTGCTTCATTTTGATGGGTTTTTTGAATAGCAAGATGGCAAGAGCAACACTACTATCATGAGAATGATGCTTATATAAAGAACCACCGCTGCGGGTCCGGAATACGGAGGTATCCGTTGGAGGTATCCGTTATAGGCATTCGGTATACTTCCGGTAGGCGTGGTAATCTGTGATCGGCTGGGCTCGATGAGGTCGCATTTTCGGACCTCTCCGTTGCTTTACGCTGACGAGAAAGGCTAGCACGATGAGCAGTAGTGCTAATATAGTGCTCGGTCTTTGAATCCAGCGACGGTGGTGTTACGAAAGCGGTCGACAAGCGTCCGCATTATGTGGGTGTAACTTCACTGTCCGTTTTCGGAGGTAATTTTGTATTGGCTAAGGTACGTCGGGGACTGATCAGTGTCCGTTGTTCGGAGTTGAGAGGTGTCCGCTTCTCGGAGGTTCGAAATGTATTAGTTCTATGGTAAAATCAATCGGGGGCAAGTGAGCCGTCCGCTGTAGAGAGGTTGTCCGCTTTTCGGAGGGTCCGTTATTAGAGGTTTTACTGTACGCATGATTAGATTTTTGGTCGGCCATGCTATCAAAAAGTACAACTGGTATTTTTCCCACTTAGGATGCGGTTACCCCTTGGAAAAAAATTTTTTAAATGCAATTACAGATACTTACATCTGCCATTACCGCATCAGGCAGGTCAGTGGAAGTTGCAACCGGGTTCTGCAAAGTCACTTCTTCCATTGCTGTCAAGACTCAAGTCAGTGGTGGACCGCCTTTGTATCCGCTGCAACACTTGCCACCATGCACTAGCTCTCAAACTTATTCACCCGCATCTGGACCTGCCGAAATTTATATACTGCGTATAGCAGGAAATATTGGCGCGGTGATAATTGAATTTGGCGGGTTGGCTGGCCGCAAATGAAGCTCCACCCACTAGTGGGGAGCCGATAGCTAGTACGCATCTTGGCTCGTGTAAGTGGGAGAACTTGTCAGTCTGTACCTGAAGCAGGTATTTTTAACCGACTAATTGACTAGTTCATTACCACAACTCTACACCACCAGCTCAGGCAGTTTTGAAGTCAGAATTTCATGCTTTGACAGATTCCTGATATTGAGTAGTTGCAGTAGAGTGGAAAGCAGCTAGCTATAGCTAGCTCACTATAAAAACAGATTGGCCATACCTTGGTTGCAGGTCTGCAAGCTATGTTAGTACTGGGAAGGAGAAATAAATCCATACCATCTAGCAAATACATTCTGTGAATGCACCACAGTTGTATTTTGATGAAACTTTTCGAGTCCTGGTAAAAACAGTGTAGAGTAGGACTCTATTGTTTAATGATACAGGCAAGAAGAAACAAAAGTTGTCTAGCTGCTGCACTGTGTGCAGTGTGGGATTTCCCCCACTAATTCTATACTCCATACTTGAGCAAAGCCTCCACAAACTCCACCTTCCCCTCCTCACAGGCCCTCACCAGCGCAGGAGATGGACAATGCTTGTCTATAATCACATTTGCACTGCTCCAGCCTCCAATAAATTGCTATGGCAACAACAATAGAGTAGATAACAGACAGACAGTGCAAATAAAATGGAGGAAAGGAGGAATAGGGGGAAGTTGGGGAAGTACATTTGGACAGGAGGAGGAAGAATAGAAGGAATGGGGAGGGGGGGTGAGAAGGGGGAAAGGAGGAGGAAGTTTGGAAGAAGGAAGGAGGGGAGGGGGAGGGCAGGACGCTCACATGAATAATTCAACATGTTTCCATCGCCTTGAGCAGCTTCTCTGGCCCGGGGGTGAGGTGGGAGGCAACTGCATGCAGGTTGTCATGGCAACAGAACAAGAGGCCGTGCAGCTGATAGTGGGTTACTAGAGTTGCAGAAACTTGAACATGTATGAGCCAATGTCTGAACCACCTGTTGCAGCATCTTAGTTCTCAAGTTCCATATCTTACACTTGCAAGGACATACATTTGAACTTGTGCATGCAACAGATCGCTCAATGAGCAATACTATAATATGGTTTCCCACCAGTGTTGTTTTAGTTCAAGGAAATCCTTGAACAGTTCAAGTTAATTCATAGTAACAAGAAATTGTTTAAATTATACATAGAGCTCCCACTGGGATGCCTAATTGACTCCTACATGCTCAGATGCACGTCAAGTTTCCCCCTTTTGGCTATTGTATAGTAGGAAATGAAACAAGGAAACCCAAAGGTAGTTTAGCAACAAGTCCAGCACACAAAGGCATACCTCACAAACTCCTACATGTTTGGGCAGATATTTGAGCACAAAGGGTTCCGTTGCTTATTAGATTATTTCAAGTCGAAAACTTCATCCCCAGTGCAGCATCCCACTTCACACTTGCAACAGGATGCATTTCAATCTGTGCACTGACACAACACATTGCCATGCTATGGTATGCTTAAGTCTATAGTGAGAACAAGTTTGCAATTACGTATACCTATACATCTCTAGTGATGCCTAATTGACTCTTCCAAATGTTCAGGACCGGTGCATTGTGTTGCACTTCAAGTTAGTAACAAAATCGACAGAAGTCTATCTTAGTTGGTCTTCCACTTCATTTTACAATCAGCTGATTTACTTTTGGCTTTAGACTTTTCACACTGCTGTTGCAAATAACAGTTACATACCCTAACTGAATGTTACCCCTAGCAACCCATGTCCAGCCACACCCATTATCACCTCCACCCATTTCATTTCCAAGTTGAAGGATTTGGTTGCTAAGCAACATCCAACACGCTTCACTAAAATCAGCCTACTTCAATCCCATAGTAAGAAATATATTGCTCATTACACCTAGAAATCTCCAAGGCAGTTTGGCTATCCCTAACCAAATGTTCTGGTGAATGTTTTACTTCAAGACAAAAACACAAAGGCATGCTTCACTGACTCCTACACGTTTATGCACATAAACATTTTGTAACGGCTTCAAAGTATTTCATGGTGGCATACTTTTAGCATAGGAAATGGTTAGTAGGTTAGCCCACTAGGTTTTCAATTGTGGTGCCTTCACAGATGTTCTAATTTTGCGTGTCTAGATGACATGGATTTATTTCTCTCCCCAGTACCAACATCTCTCTTCAATTGGCCACCTGTAACCAGGGCAACCACTCTGTTTACAGTATGCACATGGGTGACTTTGCATAACAGCTATTGAAGCCTATTATTTTTTAGGGAGATGTGGTTCGTTCATTATTCATGCATGCATAAACTGCCCAAAAAATAAGCATAAAAAATACTCAGCAGCCCACCAGTGGTTACTGCAATTTTGCACCACAGGTTAATTGAGTTGGTGAGTCACTATGAAAAGAATTCACAAACATCAGCCCCCTCAGGATTTCCTCAAGCCTTGTTAAGAATTAGACCATCATATGGCGTTTGATGTGATGAGGAAACTAAATTCCTCAAGTCCAGTAGCAGTGTCAGGTTACTAAGGTTAAAGTTAGACACCTCATCTAATAGCAAGAAAATAATTTTACCATAAAGCAAGAAGGAACCGCTTGGCATGCAATCAGTGGTGAAGGGGACTGAGCAATGTGTACAGAGTTACAAGTTGCAAGGCAAAAAGCAATGTGTGTACAATGTTGCAAGTTAAGTATGTACAGAACAGACCAAAGTTAACTCAATATCTTGAAGTTAACAGTAAGGTGCGATCCTTCTTATTTTTAGCCTTGAGCTCCTCTAGTACTGGTGGTGTTTCACAGCCAACCCATGCAAACTTTGGTCTGAGAACAAGGCTATGAAGCCAATAAAATATTCAATTTGGAACTGTTTACATACCATTCTGTATGAAGCCAATATCTCTTGCCATGCAAGCATCAGTTTTCATATGAATTCAGAATATCTATTCAGATTCAGAATAACAAATGAATGAATTACTCAGCTATGAGCTGACAAACAGGTGACTATTCTGAACTACTGTTCAAAACCTGAATGTGGTAGCTAGCTAATTCACTGGGTTCCACCTCTGATGGTGCTCCTGTCAGTAAGTCCCTGCCAAGGTACGACTTGGGAAATGCAATAACATCTCTCAGGCTAGTTGCCTGACATAACACTGCCATGAGACGATCAAAACCTAGAGAAAATTAAAATTGCAATACATAATCATTGGCGCTAGGTCTATGACAATGCACCAATAGCAATTTTCTTGCTTTAAGATGAGAAAAACTCGCACTCCAAGTACATGCAGTCATTAGCTAATACCTACTGGCAGTGGCATAGATTGGGTTGGTAGTTGGTAGGCCAATGATATTTCCACTACAGTCATAATGTACTTAGACACAGCATAATCTCTGGAATTATCATATATAACTCTTGAAAATATGCCCACCTCCTTCTTTGAGGAGCCACTAAGTTCACTGCCCATGGGTATATTTCTCTCAAAATGCCCCACCTCACACACCTTACACACAAATAGTTTAGCCTAGTGCAGTGATTCTGCAATGCCTCTCTTGTCATGTGTCAGCAAATGTGCCTCTGCCTTTGTTTGTTCAATTTGCTCCAGCTCTTTCACTGTACAGCTTCTTCAACTGAAGCAGCATGTACTACTGCATAGGTATACTTTAAGAGTGAGCATCCCTAACATCATTAAAAAAAGGGGGGGTGGCTTATTTTGGCATATTTTTAGGAGACTATGGTATGGTGTAACACCAAACTTATACATGCAAAGTGGCATTGGCCTAGCATCCACATGCGCCATTATGTAGAAGGGGGTAGCCACTGCTGTTGTTAGGTAGCCACAAAGAGGTTTCTATCCTACTATAGACACTAAGCAGCTTCTGGTATCAAATATCATTGACTCATGATCAGTGTACACATAGTACATGTAAGACAATCCCATACCCAGTGCAACTCCTCCATGGGGTGGACAGCCATATTGCAACCCTTTCAGTAAGTGGGAGAACTGGTCAGTCTGTACCTGAAGAACAAAGATACAATCATCCACAATGTCAGAACCATACGTCATCCACACATCTTTTGGTTTGCTAAGGGTATATCATCAAAATGCTAAAATTTGGGCTGTTCATTTGGAACCCTCATGCTAAAGCTTGTGCCTGGGCCCAGTGAGGTATGCCTGTGGGATTCTAGGTATGATGCATGCACAGTTTGCTTATTAGGAAATAATAGTACAAAACATTTGCCTGAGCATGTAGGGGTCAATGAGGTAACTGCTTGTGGGTGTGGCAATAAGCATACCCACTGTGGGCATGTCACAGTAATTTAGTGTGTATCTTGTAACTAACTAGAGAGCTATAGCAGATGGTTGGGGCCTTTGTCCATACATGTTTCAGTATCTCTTTCATGAGTAGATTGAGCATGTGCAAATCTTCTTGTATGGGATAGACCACTCTGGCTCCAAACCTTCAATTCATTCATGTATTGACATGGGAATATGACAAGAAACAGATACTGATGATTAACACAAACAAGCAAAAGACACTGCAACATACATACCTGATACCCTGCACACAACTGTTCTGAGCATGTCTACCTACACTGTACCATCTCTAACGATCGCAGGCTCACCTTCAGAATGTTCCTCAGCACATGTTCTTGTTGCTCTCGCTTGCATATCCTGATTGACCCTCCACCAAGCTCCACTCCATTCACAACAATGTCATAGTGCTGTCCTTGAACCTACAGTCAGAAGCACCTAGGGCTCTACATTTAGTCTTCCTAACCTTCCCCCCTCACACATGCAACAAAGCCATTATAACTTGTACACGTGCAGTGACAGAATGGCTTTGATCCCAGCCTTATTTCTTTGGTCTGGGTAGGAAGCAGGGGCGAATCTAGCCAAAGAGGGGGGCCAGGAAGAAATAACAGCAGAGTGTTTGAACTAAGCACTGAAAAAGATCCTTTTAAATAGTCCTTGCTGTCTATCCATGGAGTGCTATCTCCATTGTCGTGCAATTTCTGGGGGTAGGGCATCACCAAACACAAGTTGCAGGGTAACAGGCTCACTAAGCTCTACCCTTGATCTGCCACTGGTATGAGGTTATTTTGACCCACAGTGCATTGTGGTGCAACAATGCAGTACATCTACACTGAACGTGCAGTGGCAGTTAGCCTCAATTGGCCTCATTCCCAGGCTTCGTTGAACCACAGGGGAGAGCCTGGGAATGAGGCTAAGTCTCAATCCAGGATTTACCTTGTGCAGTAGAGATGGGTCGTTACTTTGGAACAGCAGTGGTTCACTGTGAGGTGTGGGAGCAGTGAAGGGGTGGTGGGTGGATTCGACTGGTGGGAAGGGGAGGAGGAGGAAGAAGAGGAAGAAGAAGGTTGACGAAGTACATAAGGAAAAGAGAAGTTAGAGAAGAGGATGAAATCAGCATTGCAAGTGCATGTCTTAGCAATATCAGGAAAGAGAATTGCAGGCTATCAAGGTGGATGCCTTGAGGCTGTTTCAGCTACTAATTTCAGTCTGGTCTCCTGTACTTGCATAAACTCTATGTATACTTGTCCTCCAGAGAGTACAGCTGTCAGTCTGTGTCTACTGTCATCTAGAAGGACTAGCTAGGAAGTGTACATATGCTGTACATATGCTGTACTACCCTGAGCAAGCACTCATGGACACTTGCAGTTCAAGGCAGTGGGAACTTACATGGACAAAGTACTTTACGTACTTTCATGTGTGTCTTCATTGATGGTGAAGAGAGGGAAGTCGGTCACCCAGAGGAAGTTGAGCTGCTCAGGATCAAGACTCAAGTGTCCTGACTTTGACAGGACAGACGCCACTTGAGTTCTGATATCTCCCAGAATGTTCAACTGAAGAACAAAGTGTGAAGTGGAGCCTTGTATAAGCAGATATGGTGGACAAAATGCAATCTTTTGATTATAGGGACCCCTCCCACCTCTGTCTACCTAGGTACACTCATGATTAATGCTCCCAGGCCTTCCTCCTCTGTTTTTGCATACTGTAAGTGATGGTGGGAATGAGGCTGGCTAATATTAACATTGGGGATCTAGAGCCTCAAGTTGATAGCTATCCGTGTAGTTTGTAAAATGCCAAAGATAGAGCCCAATGTTACTAGTCTAAGACTTTTTTTTCCATCTAGGGAGACACTACTGATTTGAGGAATTGTTTCCAGCATGATTGTGGAACTGTGTGAATTTACACGAATGATTACAACTGCTACTTCTAATCGCTTCAACCTGGCCTTGGTTATCCTAAGAGTCTTTCTCTCTTTGTACATACCAGTGCTTCTTTCTTGGATTCCTGCTCACACCCCCCCAGCACACACAAGTCCCCGTCCCTCACGTCCAACTCCTCCATCACTAGTCTGAGGAGGTCATGAGATAGCTCATGTTTCCCCTTCAACAGCTCCTCAGCCAACACATTCGGGAAAGAACGCCCATGTATGGTAGCACCAAGTAATTGCTGTCCCTAGGTGAGCGGAAGCTGGCATAAAAGATGCATCTACATTGTGCATTGTTTTCAGGGCCATACTGGTGGGGAATTCCCCCTCTCCCCTCCGAAAATCTTTTCCACTTACTCATAATGATGTAATCAAAGTTTTAAGGCATACAAATATCATCACTTTCACCATGTACATGTATATACTTAGTACTATCGGAATTAAGAATTTAAGTCACCAGATGCAACTTCAGAACGTCTAAATTTCTAAAGTTTCCATTGGGGATCCATGCAATCATGGTCACAAAGCAGTCAAGTTTTTCTCGACTTTTCTCCCTATGCAAGCAATACCCCTAAATTTCTAGAAAGAACTTTGAATCAGGCAAAATCCACCTACCTCATTTAATAGAGTGACTTACGTCCTCCTATTAACCATGTGAAGCGAGCAGTCACTAAAATCAAATTGAAAGCTGTTCTACCATTCACTTTGTGCGCCAAATTCGCAGTGACATCACGGTCTACATTTCTAGATTTTGTTAGGATACTTAGTCCTTGTAGCATTTCAGACGGACTTACAGCTGGCAAGACACATGTCACATGGTACAGAAAATACCTGGCGGTTGACTATCACTGTGTGAGGTTGTGTCTTCATCTGCTGTGGTAGTGATTCTTTTTCCTTCCTTGTCAGAGATTTGTAGCCCTCCTACAAGTGAGAAGGGGGGGAGACAAATGGACAGATTCCGCCCAGATTTGAGCTGAAGTTGTGCTAAGTGTGTGTGCGTGTGTGCATGTCCATGCGCGTGCGTGTGTGGATGTCCGTGCGTGTGCGCATGTGCATGCATATGGCCTACAGTCCTATAGTGTCTTCTTCTTGCGACCTTACCTCCCAGTGGGGTACTCTGAATCCACATAGATACAAGGATTTCATCTCCACTCCTCTGTTGTTGGAACAGCACCGCTGCCAAACATGTTCCAAATTCTGAAGCTGTGAGGAAGATGTTAACATACATGTTACACAACAACAACAACAACAACAACAACAACATAGTTAAAAGCAAACCTCCATTCCGTATCTTGTGTCAGGCTTATCTGATCCATACTACAGAAACATACAATCATGTAAGATTTTCAGTAAGTGTTATAATACAAGTTTAGAATAAGGCTGCTAATAGGTCTTATGCCGGCCTAGTCAGACACGCACACACACACACGTTCTTGTACCCTTTCAATTGCATCATCATATGTGATTCTTGGAAAGTGTTCACCGGGAAGTTTCATCTGTGGAACGCACATTCTCAGCGTTGAGTTTAGCAGTTCCTCAACCATAGCCATTATGCCTTCTTGATCAACAAACGACATCTCCAAATCCACCTACAAGAAGATAAACGAAATCTAACTTTCACCTCCGTGTTTACATTTCTTCATTCTGGCAAGTTCCTTCCTTCTAATTCAGAAGTTTAAGATTCTCCAGCTTGCACCTAATTGTTTATAGTATCTTGGTTGCGGCTCATGTGCACTACTTTGGTAACCATGGAAACCTCTTGTCCCATAAGTAAACAGAAGAGATAACAGTTGTAGCTAATCATCACCTGAGTGAACTCTGGTTGCCTGTCAGCCTTGATGTCTTCGTCTCTATAGCAACGAGCAAACTGGAAGTATCGATCAAATCCACCCACCATCAATAGCTGCTTGTACTACAGAGAGAGTGTGCGCATGTATGCGTGTGTACTTTTAGTTGGCTGGTAAGGAATGACAGTTGGGTATGTGGCTGGATTCAAGGCTGTGTATGTCATACTAGTCTCGTTCCCAGACTTCATCTGCACTGGGGTTTGTCTTGGGTATGGGACCGAGACTAATGTCACACTTACCTGCTGTGGGCTTTGCACTAGTGAATAAAACTTCCCAGGGTCTCGTACAGGGACAAGAAACTCACGAGCACCCTAGACGACAAAATCACATGGATCGGTAACAGAGCGATCATTGGCCAATCACATACATACATAGTAGTAATGTTGTTTGTTATATAAAATTAGTTATCTTGGATTAAAACTGCAGTGGTTTCATAAGTGGGTGTGGTTTAGAAATTAGGAGAGTGTCAAAGATACTGCATACAAAATGCTACAGTCCCACATGGCTTAAGACAATGACATCAGAGTGACATCACCGATTACCCCTGCAGTTCTCCTGAAGAGAGTTGGTGTCTCCACTTCCACAAACTCTAGGTATTAGGACAAGAGAGAGAGAAAGAATACGAAGCATGTGAAGTGAAAAACTAATGATGGTTTTAAACTCCAAGTATTTAGCATTAGCATCAATTCCAGGCCTTAGCTCAGCTTTTATGCAAGTTGCATAGTTTGCAAGTGATGAAAGGCAGATGCACTGGAAACGACATACGTGTCTACTTGACCTCAAGATGTACTGCATGCTGGCAGTGGAACCATTAGAATAAGGCTGCAGCAATTGTCCTGTAGTCTTGTCCCCAGACCTCACCCAGAAGGTATGTCGCTTCCAGGTATATCGCTTCCAGTAAAATGCACTTACATTGTTGAAAGTGATCTACACTGGGGTTAGTTTTGGGTCTGGGACGGAGACTAGATGTGCTGTAGTCCCGTTCCCAGCTTGTACGTTCATGTTGACAAGAGCCTGGGAATGAGGCTTGCAGTACATTCATGTACTGGGAACGAGGCTACCGTGCATGCACATAATGTGAATACATTTCTACATACCATGTTTATGTATCAGGAACTCTCTCATTGCCATGGCAACCTGGGAGCGAAGTCGGAGGTTATGTTGCATGACTGGTCTCCGCAAGTCCAGGTACCTCTCTCTCAGACGAAGCTCCTCTGTTGCCTGAGGTACAAGACCAAGTGTACACAAGTACCAGCTTCCAAATTCCTCTGAAACAACATACAGGCCCAATATGCTCACAGAACCTATAGCAACCTGAGATTTATGTACAACAGTTAGCCTAGTACGCTTTTCTAGCATCTTAGAGTGCAGCCTTCCAACCCACATATTTACACAGTTCACATGTTTCACTCATCGTGTCATTACTGATGGGTTCAATACCAGATGGCATGCAATAAATGCTCCTTTCACTTCACACAAACATGGGCTCACAGCTGGTGCTTTGGATGCCAGAGAAAAGGGTAGGTCGTGTGCTTCGTTCAACACCTCCAGAGTTTCCAGATGAACCTCAATTGCTCCCGTGGGCATGCCCTGAGGAGGGGGAGGGGAGAAGAGGGATGGGATGAAGGACAGAAGAGAAGAAGGGAGAGATGGAGGATAGAGGAGGAAGAGGAAGAAAGGGATGAAAGGAGAGAGGAGGAGAAGAGCAAGGAAGACAGAGGGAAGAAGAGTAGGAGAAAGGAAAAGAAGAGAAAGATAAAACTAAACTGATAGAATCGCATCTACGTATGTGGCAAAACAATACATAAAACCTCAGTATGCATGTATATGCAAGTAGCTCATATACTTCAACAGTACCTTATTGATGTCCTCATCTGGACGATCTCGTACAATCCCTTCTGCCCTCACCACTGTCTCTGCCTTCAATGACTCCACCATATCCCTCCATTTCTAAGAATGATTCACAAACTTCTTTGTACATTCACACACACCAGATCAGGCAGGTCATTAGGACATTTTTAGCACAAATTTGGTAGCCTCATTCCCAGGTCCTGGCCCAGTTTTCCATGCCATAAGAGACTGGGAGCTGGGTATGGGTGGGAACGAGGCTACAATCATGGTGGTACAGTACCTTGAAGTCGCAGACGAGCTGGGAGGTGCCTGAAGCGTCACTCAGGGGGACAAAAGACACACCATGAACTCCTAGCAATCTACAGGTCGTGCAGTTGTCACCCAGGGAAAGGAAAAGTGAAATTATATGTGGACATAATCTCGCTTGCCTAGTTCCACAAAGAGGGAAGTACTCCG
Organism: Agelas oroides; assembly: GCA_949130485.1. Lineage (NCBI taxonomy): Eukaryota > Metazoa > Porifera > Demospongiae > Agelasida > Agelasidae > Agelas > Agelas oroides. The sequence goes on from OX422188.1 coordinate 8,218,699, forward strand.
CTTACAGCAGTTTGTTGCTCAGTGCGGGACAATCCAGCTAAATAGCAAGCCACACAGCTATGATTGCTACTGCTTATGTAATGCAAGCAGTAACGTACATACTAAGCCATGCTCAGAGCATCTTGCCTCACGCTGGAAATAACTTATCTAAATTGCTTTTTCGATGTTATGAGGCAAAAATAGAGGAAAGTGAAAAGGCCGGCAGTCACCGGGAGTCGAACCCAGGACACCTCTGGCTAGCCGCCACTGCTCTGCCACTGAGCCACAACAGCTGGACAACCACTGCCAAGTGTGCGACTGAGGCATTCAGTACCACCTCTGCAGTACATATAGAGGATTGTGGAGGTTGGTGGTTGTCCAGCTGTCGTGTAACATACTAGCCATGTTCCCAGGCTCCTCGGTAATGAGGCTAGCAACTCCTTCCCTCTTTGCAGAACAGGTGAGACTAGCATGCCTATGTGTGTGTGTGTGTGTGTGCTGGTGATATGAGGGGAGGTGGGAGGGTACAACTGCGCGACTGACTGCTACCTTGGTTTCTTCACCCATCCGCAGAGGGTAACTCTTTCCCCGACATGGCTGCTCCTGAGCTCACCACAAGTGTGGGTCCGGAACGTGAAGCTGCTACTGTGATGAGTACCTTAGGGATACAGAACAGATTTCTAAAATTGTAGGTGTAGAATTAATTATATTCATGAGCACTTATGATGTGATATTTGTTTTTACCTAGTCACTTACATCTCACACTCAATCTCCACCCGGCTAGCAGCACCGGTGTACGCTGAGAGGTATGGCCGGCATGCAACAATGTCTTGAACCGATTCATACTTACCAGTACTACTACTACTACATCACGTGAACGTCACCGTTTCAGTGCAGCACGTTAGCTTTCAGCCCCTCCCACTTTGCACGATACACGTACACTCACAGCGCGAGCAAGGCTTGGGGAAGTAACTTGGTTTTGTCATCCCCGAACAAAGAGGGCGATTTACATGAACCTTTGAATGTCAAATTTGGTATGGCATGTGCGTGCAGCCATAAATAGTAGGTGCATCCAGGGTAGCCTCGTTCCCTAGCTCTCCCCGCTAAGGATGGAAGAGCCTGGGAACAAGGCTACATCCAGAAACAAGGCTGAAATTTCCAGCTATAAGTTATCATAAAAAGCTAGGCATCACAGTACAACTAGCATGACTAGTACAGTGCAAGTATATAGGGCAGCTGCCGGCGCAGGCTCAGGCAGGGTATAGGTATGGCTCAGGCTATCATTTTTAGGCCACGTGAGAAGACGTAAATACCACGTGATAGAACACAGTCTCGTTCCCATACGGTCCCAACGAACGTGAACTGAAAGATCGATCACAAAGTAACGCCCCAAGTCCAAGAGCATCGACGACGAGCATCGGAGTGAGTTGTCAGTTGAAGGAAGCCGAACGAAAAAGTAAACTGGTTCTTTGACTAGACGAGAGCCGAGACCTCTGAAGTACCCTGTTGACAAGGTACTGTTGTTATGTAGCTACGCGTTAGTTTATGGAGCGAGAGAGGGTAAAAAGTAGTGACCTCCTTGTTGAGCCTATGAACTTCATAATATTTTGGCTGGAGAACTTCAGTAAATTAAGCAGAGGATTGGTTAAGCACAATATTAAAGAGAACAGTGTCTCAGTATTGTACATTGGAATGAAGGAACATTCCTGTAAAAAATAAAATTTAACAACGTGTTCATTGGCTCAACAACAAGGTCACAATGAACTTCATGAACGAGGTCCAAACGTTTCGATCCGAGGATCTTCATCACTACAAATACAGAAGATCCTCGGATCGAAACGTTTGGACCTCATTCTTGAAGTTCATTGTTTTGTGCTACGTAAGAGCTCAACAATTCCTGATAGTCATTCATCGCCGTAGCAATGAGCCTATATACGATCAATTAACAACGTATCAACTGCTAATGGGTTGATTTTGCGTTCATTTTTTACCTGAACTCTTGTCTGTTTAGGTATAAACTCCCTTTCCATTACTACAACAGTTACATGCATATAAAATGAGTCTACTTTGTCCAACACAACATGTTTATGTGTTAAAATACAGCGCACCCAACACCTTGGCTTATGGTAAATAAACAAAGTATTGGGATAGTTTGTGTACATGTTCACAATAAAAAACAATGTGTGTACGAGAGTTATCACAACATGGTTCTGTATTTGTAGTGACTGTGTCTGTGGTTCTGCATGAACCTTTGGGCCTAGTAGTGAGACCTAGTTAACTAACGTATCCTTAATCGAGGGGTCTTTTTATAGAAGGTGTTCCACTGTGTGCACACACATGTTCTTATCTTACTGCCATTGCAGAAGGCTTACCTGAGCTAGCTAGTCTGGTGTACATCTCCCACAATTGCTCTTGTGGTTGACATAGTTGTATAGAGAATGAGGAAGTGGTGAAGTAAATGTGTGGGGCAGTAGCGTTGGGTAAGTACCTGTACATGACTTAGAAATTAGATTTGTTACACTGTCAGTAGCTCGGGACTGTTTTGCTAACTAGCTGTCATTATGAACTTCAAGTACATCAATAACCATGCAATTTGATGGTGCGTGCCTGAGTGCAACCACATACAAGCGGCTTCAGTCAGCTCCCAAACCTGACTAGTAGCTCCAGCCAATGAACACAGGCAGTGCTATCCAAGAGCATTTTTTCGGTGCTGTGTTGGTGTCATGAGTTTTCTCTGATTAGGTACTAGCTGGCCATGAATGAACTGCCACTGTTCATGAATTGTCCATAGGGCCCCACCCCCCATTTCAAGTTTGAGTCCACCTGATATTATTCATACCCCCCTTTCTGGCTACTCTTCTGCTTCCAAGCTAAATAGTTTGCATCATACGTCAGCAATGTGACAGGAGGCAACAGCTGGTCTAGCTGATTATATATGCAGTGAACCCAAATGGAAGTTCAATCTGGATCTGAAATCGAGGCATGTATGCAGCCTACATGTAATTTGATATTAGCGATCTCCCTACCTACAATGATGGCTACATCAACAGATGGCTCACCAACAGGAAAGGGAATTTCATGCATTTTCCCAATTCCGATTCCCTACATGTACACATACTTCTAAACCATTTTGGAAATGGTGAAGGTTTGAGAAGGGTCTGTCTAGTGTGTGTACAGTGTGTGCGCACTCTCCACACATGTGGCATGACTGCTAGTGGTCATCTGACCTCTTGGCTTGCATAACTTGACCAGAGAGTACAGTGAAGCCTGTCTATAATGGCCATGGTACCAATTGGCCACTCTAAACTGTGCACACAATTAGATAAAAGGACCACTAGTGCCTGGCCTCATTCCCAAGTGGGGAGAACCTGGGAATGAGGCTAACTAGTGCCCTAGGGACATGTACATTAGTGAGTTGATGTTGTTTACTGTAAGCTGTGTATGTATTGTGTGGGGGTGGATTGGTATGCCTATATATGGATTATAGCACTAGTCCGACATCTTGTGGTGTGGGCTCTGAAATGTCTAAACTATTTTGAAGTATATGATAACAGTAATGTTAATATAGCTTGTGTGTCGTGTGTGTGGGGCGAGATATATGGTTTAAGCCTTTGTGTACATTGCCATGGTAGCTACATCTCTAGGCAGGATAAATGGCTGCAGTGTCTGTTATGTGTGATCAGTGATTTCTCAAGATGTGAGATCTCTGCTGGACTTCTTGAGCCTGTCAATAGGTAATTGTTGCTCAAAAGCAAGCAGCTCCACAGTTGTCAAGGAAGACACTGCTTGTTCAGACCTACCCCATCTGCCTAGTTCATAGAGCAGATGTAATACATGTGTGTGTATATGCCATACTCACGCACTGTTAAGTACATACGCTTATATCTCGACAGGAAGAAAATGGGCACCTAACAGTGAGGTGCATACAGTGTGTGCTTTATTTAGAGTTACACAATGACCACCACCACTTAATAGCAGATGCACGTTTCTAAGCGAAATGCTCTTAACAATGTGTGAGTACGGTATTATATGTTGAGAAAATGTGCACACTGTGACCTTTGAACCTCCAAACTTTCTCCCCACCATTAGCGGTTAATGACCCAAAGTTAGCTTTGTAAGGGATAGCTATAGGTTTTACTGTTTATGCTTCTAGACCATGAATGATTTGACCTTGTCTCGATTGTCACATGTATTTAGCCTCAAAATCCTATCGTACTCACTACTAGCAAGTGTGCATTAATTGGGGTTTTGATTGTGCTACTGTGTATGTCAATACTCACAGGATGAAGTGTCGCTAGTGACAAGTGAGCATGTAAAGTGAGTTACAAACTGAAAAAAGAGGGAAACGGCTGAATTGCAATGGATTTACTTTCAACCCAATTTAAGAGGAAACAAACTAGCCGGCTAAACTGTACAATTCTTGGTATACTACTCCCCCAACCACATGCACGAGGAAAATTGTTTTCTGATCAATGGGGATTTGACAAGGGATCACTGTTATGTAATTGCAGTTGCATTCATTTTCGTGTACAGTGTAAGTATCATGACGTGTATACTTGTATAGCAGCAGTTCTAGAAAACTGTGACCAGGATTATAACATCCCTTTTGCTAAGAGCTCCTTCACCTGTACAACTTGGTTGCCCCCTGTGAAAGAATTACTCAAGTTTCCTCTAGGCAATTGTTTGTTTCCAAACAAACTGAACATGCATGCTACATATGTTGTGACTGGGATTATTAGCCTTTGAAACTTCTGAATCAAAGGAGGGTAGCGGTTAGCTGGAGGATGTAAGTTTGTAGCCCGTCTCCTCAACTCGAGCTATAGCCTTATTTTCTGATCTGGCTCATGGAGGGCCACACAGGTTGAACACAATTACTGTTGAAGGTGGTAATGGGAGAACTGAGGTGTAAGTTAGGCTACATTACCATGGCAACCAGATGTGGCTTGAAATCTGCTCATCCACTTGTGTTTACAATAAGAATGCTCTAGACTTAAACTTCATGTCAAAATTCTTTCTCTCCTCACACATTAAGGCGGGTACATGTTCACGAATAGAATTAGTATGTCACAAACTTGCCTGTATAACATTTACTACCAAAAAGCTACTGGATTTTTACAACAACCAGTCACTACAGAGAGCATTTGGCTATAGTTCGGCATAACACTAACTTTGCTACAGTACACAATCGAGTGACAGTAGGCGGCTGCTCAGTGGAGTACAAGTACAAACTTCTATGTCAGTTTAACTACTACGACAGTAGGAGGAACTAGGTGTATTTACGGCTTAAACAGAGCCAGAGCAACTCACTGCACGGCCACACGAAGCGTTTTGCTAATATCTCGGAATAGAACAGAGCGGCAGTGGCTGAAAGGCTACTGGATACTCAAAAAATGGGTACCCAGTAACTTCACAAACAAACTACGGGAACTGGAAAAAAAAATTTTCAAAAACCGTTTGTGTGGTCCTGTCGTATAAATAGATAAAACGCTGGTATACGGCATTCTGTGACAACAACGTGAGCAAACTGACATAGCAGCTGCCTACTGTCACTTGACTGTGTACTGTAGCAAAGTTATGCTGAAGTACAGCCGAAAGCCCTCTGACATGGTTTCCACAGGAAGTGAAATCATGTTGTGTAGTGACTAGATTATCAAAGCCATTTCAATGTTCAAGGGAAGCTGAGGGTTGCTGAGCTGAAAGGATGTGTATTGTTGCTCCTGCATCCTGTTTAACAGGGTTCTATCTGAGGTCACTTCCAGTTCACTGGCTATTCATCACTGCTGTTGATTGCATGCCTTGATTTTCACATTAGCTTGATACATCAGTAGCCATTTTCATATCACCCAGATAAGGGGCTAATTTTCCTTGAGGTTTGTGCCACAGCAGCTTTGAGATGCACTGGTGTCTGTAAGTCTGCCCACGTACTACACTTGGATGTTTGGGGGTTACCTGAAACTAGGGGAAAGATGTGTACAGTACGTGTAGTACTTTTCTGGGCTCTACCATGAAGACTAAATGATTTCACTTAACACAACTATTTGGTAAACGTGGTAGTAAGGTAGTCTCGGAACCAGACCCTCGAAAAATCGAAATAGAGAGTCTGGTAAATGGACTGGGGTGGAAGTGTACACTGTGCCCGGTATACAGGTGCACTTCCGATTGGCTTTTGATTAGCATTATGATGTGCGTTTATTAGAAATGCTAACCACACAAGAGCCGTCTTTGTGTTTTGCTACGTCTTAGAAAGCTGTAAACACCAAGCGGGAAGGATTAGAACGCATTTGCGAGTATCTGGTTCAGCAGAAAGCTTGGCTACGGAAGATTCAGCAATTAATAAAATTCCCAACATTCCGCAGTGTATACTTCCACCCCACCCCATTTACCAGACCCTCCTTTTCGATTTTTCGAGGGTCTGGTTCCGAGACTAGTAATAAGGAAACTGTGGTGCAAGTTACGCTACATTACCATGGCAACCAGATGTGGCTTGAGTATAACAAAGGTTTGAGTGTTATTCCTCCTCCCTCACAGACTAAACTTCTCGGATTGCATTTTGGTTCTACCACTTCCGGACAATTGTTGCTGAAAACTTGAGACAATGTCGTCGAGTCTATTTGCTGACGTGGATGAAAGTAAGGGAGCAGTAGAAAAAATTATGTGCGTAGGAGCAAGGTGAAAGGCACAGCTACAGGGGAGTAGTCTCGTTCCCAGACATCCTCCATTTTTGTACTCTTCGGTTTGTGTTCACAATAATACATGAAGCTGTAAGAGCCTCTGTGTGTTATTGTGAATGCAAACCAAAGAAAGGGTAAAACCCTAATGATTTTTTTACATGGAATATGGAGTGTAGCATTTACAGTGCAATGTTGTATCAAATCTGGTCACTTTCTAGCCTCCTTCCCAGGCCCCGCCCAGCTTTCCGTCGCTTATTAGTACGGTAAAGTGGGAGAGGGCCTGGTATCTTTTCTCACGTGAGTGACGTCAGGATAGAAAGGATGGTAGAAAGGGTTTAATTGTGTGTGGGCGCAATGGGCCTAGAACAGCTAAAAGAGCCTAGGTACCAGGTAACTTACCACACGTATATAGCTAGCGGGGGGCGACTGTCATACACACCAAGCGTTGAGCGTGTAGTCGGTTGAAGATACGCGAAACACAGCCTGTTAATTCTGCAAATTTTTGCCATTTTTCGATTACATCATGCTCACGTGAGAAAAGATACCAGGCTCTCCCTGCTTTACCGTACTGCAAGTGACAGAAAGCTGGGCAGGGCCTGGGAATGAGGCTAGTCACTTTCTGTAAGCAGTTAAAAGCTAGAAGACAAGGGAGGGTGTGGGAAACAACAAATTGAATAATGTTACCATACTTTAAATGTTGACGTGACAGCGAATCGGGAAGTGTACTGCCACTTGTATGCGCAATGTACATACCAATCATAGTTTAATTACATACTCCACTGGTTTGCTGTCCTCAACTGCCTTGTAGGTCCTTGGGAGTAACGATCCCGTGAACCAACTTGTGCTAGGCATTCCATTCACACGCCCTTCTTACTGTAGTGAAGTTTATAAGTGACTCTTGTTGCTTTCACCACGCCTCCAGACAATAGACAAATTGTTCACAAACATTTTACTGAGCTTGGTCCCAAGAATACTAAGTTATGCGAGGTTTTCAGGCCTTTATTCTGTTATGCTCTGGAGCACAATTGCAAACGAGTTCTGCACAGTGGAAGGCTATCCACGTAACACACCTATCACATCACACAAACACAACACACGGGCACTTAGCCTTGTACCCAGACTCCTCCCTGTTTTTCTGGGGAGGAGCCTGGGTACAAGGCTACACACACTCACGTCACACACTGACATCACACTCACGTCACACACACACGTCACACACTCACGTCACACTCACGTCACTCTCACTCACATCACACACACTCACATCACACACACTCACACCCACACACTCATACGCACACACTCACACCTAGGTGAGGACATATTCAGCAGTGGTGGTGGTGGTAGCAGGGTCGGTAAGGATGACAATGACCTCTTTGCAGAGCTGGAGCAAAACAAGCCAATGAGCCCCCTGGGCAAATCCATCAGGGCCTCTGTGAGTATCTGGGAGGGAGGGAGGGAGGGAGGGAGGGAGGGAGGGAGGGAGGGAGGGAGGGAGGGAGGGAGGGAGGGAGGGAGGAGGGAGGGAGGGAGGAGGGAGGGAGGGAGGAGGGAGGGAGGGAGGGAGGGAGGGAGGGAGGGAGGGAGGGAGGGAGGGAGGGAGGGAGGGAGGGAAGGAAGGAAGGAAGGAAGGAAGGAAGGAAGGAAGGAAGGAAGGAAGGAAGGGAGGGAGGGAGGGAGGGAGGGAGGGAGGGAGGGAGGGAAGGAAGGGAGGAAAAGAAAAGAAGAGGAGGAGAGAGAATAAAAGAAGGAATAGAACTTAGGAGAAGAGAGAGACGCTACACATAGTTTGCTGACCTTTGACCTTTCTCTGACAGCTGTCCAATGAAGAGAATGGGAAAGGGTTATTTGATGATCTGTCCTCCACTACTCTCGTGTCCAATGGACCCTCAGAGCAGGGTGGCAGTGAGGAGAAGGAAGGGGGTCTGTGGAAGGAGGAACAAGGTGGGTGGAGCCGACTATCGTCATACTGGGGATGGAGGGGGGGCTGTTTTCACTCCATATATAACTCTTAATTTATGTGCAATAAACTGTGCCACTTTGTATTTGGGTGCAAGGTTTGTTTTTCTGCTCTCACAATAGCCTGGATGTACGTCTAACACTTGGACCTGGTACACATACAGTACATGCTTACCAGCAGCCTTGTGTCTTGCATATTGTTGTTCTCTTCCTCTCCAATCTAATCCACCTTTTCTTCTTCCTTCTCTTTTCCCCTCTGTCTTCTCCTGCCCTTTTTTCCATGTCAACCCCCTCTCCCTCCCTCTCTCCTTCCCTCTCTCTCCTCCCCTCTCTCTCCTTTCCTCTCTCTCCTTTCCTCTCTCTCCTCCCCTCTCTCTCCTCCCCGCTCTCTCCTCCCCTCTCTCTCCTCCCCTCTCCCTCCTCCTGTCTTTTTTTTCCATGGCAACCCCCCCTCTCCCTATCTCTTTCCACGTCAACCCCCCCCCCCCCCCCCCTCCTTCCCTCTCTCTCCTCCCCCCCCTCCCCCCCTCTCTCCTCTCCCAGATGATGAAGACTTTGTGATGGTCTCAGCAGACCAAGTGCTGTCAGTGGAGGAAGCTGAAGAAACCCTGAGACGTGTCGAGGAAGCAAGAAAGATGAGCAGCAGTGACGGGGGAAGAAGGGAGGAGGTGGATGGGGGAGGGACGAACACAAGGGATCCACTTGGAGCTACAGATGAGATGAATGTGTGTGTGTGTGTGTGTGTGTGTGTGTGTGTGTGTGTGTATGTGTGTGCAAAAATATACTAAATGATATAGTGCTCTAGGGTGTTTGGCCACACATCATTGAACTTTGTACTGAAGAACCATTGAAAATTTTAAGAAACTAACCATAAATCCACACAGTACTATATGTTTTCTTTCTGCAAGAACAACCAAGTTGTGTGAAAACCTTAGTGCGTAATATGCGGCTATCACATCAGTTTTTTTTACACATGCAGCAATCCTAGCCTCGTTCCCAGGCCCGCGCCCAACTTCCCGTCACGGGCCTGGGAACGAGGCTACAGCAATCCTGGATAGAGACCGAATATTATTCTTTTGTATATTTCAAGTGCATCACTGAATTGACACACTGTAGTACTGAGCTTCCGTTAAGGGCGGGGTCATACATATTTCATAAACACATCAGATATTTATGCCTTACGAAACGTGTATGAGCCCCGCCCTTAGCAGAAGTGCTTCAAGCATGATGATGTGGTTGAAATACGCAACAAATTTCTATCTAGAACTGCTACATATACTGTAGTTTCGCGAAAGAGCGCCCATGAGAGCACCTTACAAGTCCGCCAAAGATGGGGGTGGGTGCTCTTTTGAGCTGCGAAAGAGTGCCCATGTCATGTTTACAGCGACTTACAGGTACATTTAGAGCAATATATGACAGGTATGTATATATAGAGAGAGAATCCGCAATCTAACTTGCTAGTTTGGGGCTCACTCATAACTTAAGTTGAAATCAGAGTGCTACTGTTGCCAAGGAGGACTTGAGAATAGCCATGAGTTTGGTCAACAGCTTGGCATAGTGGCCTGGTCAGCCAAGGCTACATCTCAACACATAGACAAGATACTTTAGCCTTTTCTTTTTGAGCTCACGGTACTTGGCTTTGCTCGATACCACTCCTTCCTCCCTGTTCTCACTCTCCATCTCCACGTTGTTTGACTCGCCCTCTGCCGGCATTTTATTGGAAAGATTTAATACCGCCATCCACACTCCACTCCTCACCAACTGTATCGCAAATGGAGTGCACCTGTTCATGATCCTATTTGATGCCAGTCTGGCATAGTCTCGCAAGCCAGACCCAACTAACTCCATCGCTTTCAGTATCATGCAAGGGAAAGGTCTGGTGACAACTTGCATGTAACTTCTTGAGGTTGGCATCAGTGCACTACGTGATCTGCATTCTGCAGACGTGCTTATTCTAGCTTGTCCCATGATGATTCTTCATAGCTGTCTGTTACTGGGACGTGATGAACAATCAACGAACCACATCTCTCTAGGGCTGCCATGATATATCGTATGTTGTCATGTCATGACCACATCTCTCTAGGGCTGCCACGATATATCGTATGTTGTCATGTCACGACTTAAAGTAGTCTTGACATGATATGACATAAACCAAGTCTATATTGAGATTTTTAAACAGTGTCCATTTGCATAATTACTTCCTGAACATACACAAGAAGCTGACACAAAATGTAGGAAATTTGAACCAACAGACCTATATTCCTACTTGTGAAAGGTCACATGTACTCGTAACTTATCAAACATTAGTATACTAAGTTAATGAATCACGTACGACTTTTTTCATGCAGTGATAGATTACATTTTCAGAAATGAACCCCATTTCATGACATATCGTCACATCATGACATAAAATTAGACATATGATATAAAATTTAGCCATGTCGTGGCAGCCCTACATCTCTCTGGTAAAAAGCAGGCCTAGATGTTATGCAAAGTTACCCACTGCTCAGGACGCATTTCAGCCAATTCCAGGCCTCTTCAGCTGCATTGGGGTGACCTGAAAATGGAGACTGCTATGTGCAAAGTGGAGAGAAGGATCTACATTATTGTGGTTTCCTCCTGCATACAAACTTCAGCTGCATTGGGGTGACCTGTGCAAAGTGGAGAGAAGGATCTACACAGTATAAGTATTATTGTGGTTTCCATACAAACTTCATCCTCTCCCACCACGTCTTGTAGATTGCCTGCCTGCTTCCTTGCTTGCTTTTGCTTCCCATTTGACCTCTGTATGTGAAGCCATTGACTTGTTTTTTTTATGCTCTGACCTCGGCATCCTCTTGTGCATGGTTGTGGTTTTCTTGACTTCTATTGTGTGTCAGTATATAAATCACAGGGTATCCAGTAATCCAAGTTGTGTCAACTCAGTCAGTAATAGTGGGTCTGCGCTCTTGCAACAAATTCTTGCTGCTATCTTACATGCTGCTTTCCAGTTGACCTCAGCTTCTGTGTCTTTCGAGTGTGAACATTTACTAAAATTGGAACATGACAGACATACAACTGTACAGCTCTAAGCTGAAGTATTTGTTTGATCAAGCTCTGTGGGAGCTCCACCTGAGCTACAGATTCATGTGGAGAGATATTCCAGCAACTGTCCTTGCTGGAGTTGCATTCACCTTGGTCGCAGCCAGACACCACGGCTCCAGTGCCAGTGACTGTGTTTCAGCAGTACTGTGGGCCTTGATGTACTTCTTCCATTACATCTACCCTTCAACCTTTCCAACCAGTACACTGGAGCGGAAGAAGACAAGATTAACAAGCCAGACCGACCAATTCCCAGTGGCCTGGTTACTGTAGAGGGTGCACGATTTCGCTGGTACATTGTTACAGTATTGTACCTTATTGTTGGGCTTGCTATTGGCAACGTGTGGAGCAGTTCTTCTTTGGATACTGGATTATTTGGCCTACAATCATTGTGGATTGAGTGAGCATTGGTTTACTAAAAACAGTATTTTTCTACCAATTGGCACAGTAGTGATGGGCTGGGCTGCATGGACGATCGTAACAGGAAGCATCTGGATAGACCAAGAGAGTGTGTTGTTTCTCGGAATGGTTGTATTTTATGTTGGTACACTAGCAAACTTGCAAGACTTCAGAGATGTGGAGGGAGACATGAAAGTCGGTCGGAAGACAATGCCTGTTCAGCTTGGAATGTCCAAATCAAAATATTTGCAGTCGTTTCTGTTCATTGTTCAGTTTACTGTATTTCATGTTGTGATGTTCAGCATCCGTTCATCGACATCCTGGCAGATTGTGTTCATGCTAGTGGATCTTCTTGTCCGCCTCTACTTCATTGTGCGTCTGTTGCTGTTGGACCAGACCCCAACAGACTTCCACCACACCTATCATTCATTCACTAAACACTTTATTTTCTTTATATCAGCTGGACTGGTGTTCCTGTAAATTCCAAACTGTTGCTTGGTTACAATACAAACATGCATTATAATAATTATATATTATCATATGTCTAACTCACGCTAATGTATGGGAGTCAATGGAGAAGCCTTGCAGCTGCACGCAGTTTATAAAAAGCCGTATTTTTACTACAAGTCACACGACAATCCGTATCAGTACTACAAGTCACGCGAGAATCCGTATCAGGTCTACAAGTCACGTGCGCTGCGTCTGAACGTGCAATGAAATCGAAGGTTCGTATGATAAAATCATTATCACCATAGTACCAAGCTATACCGGAAAAAAACATCACTCGTTTGTTGCCGTTGGCATTGTTACTCGTGCTGCGCACTCGTAACAATACAGACGGCAACAAACTCATGATATTTTCCGGTATAGCTTCGTACTATGGTGATAATTATATATTCCTATACTATAATATGCTTTTGTCTGCAGTCATTTATTCAGAGTTCATGGCAGTACATACAATATTGTTAGTTAATTGTACCAGTGGGAGGGTGGTACGTATGTACAAATCTCACAAGTTGATCTCCTAGCGGCTTTTTGCCATTCTCCATAAGTGTGGAAGACACTGTATTACCAAACGCCTCACAGTGTGAGAGGACCTCGTTTTCAGGCCCGTTTCGAAAAATCCGATTTTTCAAACGGGCCTTTAGTGTGAGAGTACCAGTCTTTCTGTGCACTTTGAGATCTCAGTGAGTATTTATGTATGTCATGCTCAGGTATGCAATCTTGGGCTAAACTGCACCATCGCACATACCTGCACATATCTGTATGTTCATGTACAGCATGTCCACGCCAACTATAGACGCTGATATAGTGCCTCACAACATAGTCTCAGTAGTGCCGAGACTGATATAACATAGTCTCAGTAGTGCCGAGACTGATATAACATAGTCTCAGTAGTGCCGAGACTGATATAACATAGTCTCAGTAGTGCCGAGACTGATATAACATAGTGTCAGTAGTGCCGAGACTGATATAACATAGTCTCAGTAGTGCCGAGACTGATATAACATAGTCTCAGTAGTGCCGAGACTGATATAACATAGTCTCAGTAGTGCCGAGATGACTCTACACATGGTACTGTGGTGCCTGACAGTAGCCTCGTTCCTAGGCCTCCCCTGTATTTTACTGCACTGACAATAGAACATGGAAGCAGAGAAGTGATTTATTATTGGTAAAAGATAAAAACAGGCGAGGGAACAAGGCTACTAGTGGCTAAACAGCAGCTTTGTTCTGTCTGTTTTTTTTTACTTTTCTGTTTGCACTGATGGTAGTACACGAGAATGGAACAGCGGTGATTATTATCAACACAGAGTAACTACACCATGCAGAGCTTACGCAATCATAAACCACCCTCACCCACCTGTCACTGCAGAGCTTACGCAATCATAAACCACCCTCACCCACCTGTCACTGCAGATTATTATCAACACAGAGTAAGAACTTGGTGAGACCTGGGAATGAGGAGCTGACAGAATAGCAAATTGTTGGTTAATTAAGAAACCTAAACGAGGTCCTCACCGTCCATACCGTATCCATATTGATGTCCTTGCTCCCAGACCTTCCCCACCTACAGTTGTTAATAGCTTACAGTACATGAGAAGCTATCAACATTTGAGAGAAGGTAGGAAGGCCGGGAGTAAGGTTAGTCCTCGCTACAATGTTCAGTCACACCATGTTTGTTTACAGATGTACGGCAAAGACCTGAGTTATGAAGAACGGGCAAGAATTCGCAGGCAGCAGAGACAGGGTGAGAAATTACTGTAGACTGTACATACGTGTACATGCAACATACATGCATACATACATACATATAATAGTTACATTCCCCAGATGGAGCAGCATGAGCCCGAAGGGAAAAGGCTGTTCCATCTGTAAACTTATTTGTGGCATGTTACCCCTAGCAACCCACTGCCACACCCATTATCTCCTCTACCCATTCCACTTTGTGTTATTCAAGTTTGAAGATTTGGTTGCTAAGCAACATCCAACAAGCATACATACATACATACATGTACATACATTCCCCAGATGGAGCAGAATTCGCCCAATGTTACCTCTAGCACAAACTGTCATACCGTTTATCAACTTCACTCATTTTCTTGTTAATCATTTGGTTGCTAAGCAACAGTCAACAAACATGCATACATACGCAAACATGTTAGTTCATGCATGCTAGTCCATGCATATATGTAGGTTTAAGAGTCTGAGAATCACTGAACATATAAAGTTACGCAACTTTCACCTTCTCTCTCCTTTCTTGATCTCCCTTTCTTTATGTTTTCACAGATAAACTGTCTGATACCAGCAAACCAATTGTGAAGTCTAAACCTGCTGCCCACACTTCACCTTCACCATCAACAAGTAGTTCTGAAGGTAGGAAAAGAAGGGAGGGAGGGAGTGTGGGAAGGAAGGGGAAGGGAGGGGAGGGGAGGGGAGGGGAGGGGAGGGGAGGGGAGGGGAGGGGAGGGGAGGGGAGGGGAGGGAAGGGAAGGGAAGGGAAGGGAAGGGAAGGGAAGGGAAGGGAAGGGAAGGGAAGGGAAGGGAAGGGAAGGGAAGGGAAGGGAAGGGAGGGAGGGAGGGAAAGAGTGAGGGGGGGTGGGAGAGGAGGGAGGGTGGGAGGAAGGGGGAGGAGGATGGAGGGAGAGGGAGGGAGGGAAAGGGGAGGGGGAAAGAGTGAGGGGGGAGAGGAGGGAGGGGATAAAGAAAGGGAAGGGGGTGGGAGGGAGGGGGAGGAGGATGGAGGGAGAGGGAGGGTGGGAAAGGGGAGGGGGGAAGAGAAGGGGGAGGAAAAGGAGAGGAACAAACCAAGCATTCCACAGTGTATGTTTGATTTATTTCTTTCAGGTGGTCGTCGTACCAGCACCACCATTAAGGTGGTTTCTCTGATGCGCTCTCGCACGTATGATGGTGATGGCTCTCCACGTTCTAGTGCTAGCCCTGAGCCTCTCCCAGAGGGACAGGGGGAGGGGAGGAGGGAGAGAGATGTGGGGAGGAAGGAACCCCCACCTGAGGGTATGTGGTGTACTGTATCTCTTGTAAGATCACACACAAAGTGAAAGTATTCTGCACTAACACCCCTAGCTCACACACACACACACACACACACACACAACACACACACACACACACAACACTTTTCTGGGCACACACACATAGACTCTCAAGACCAGATTCAGGCACTCACCTCACAGCTGCAGCAAGAGCAATCAGAGAACAATGCTCTGAAGAAAGACATGCAAAAGCAGAGAGAGGAAGCAGACAGACTGAAGGCCAGGATTGCCGAATTAGAGGAAGACAGGAAACAGAACGATCCTCGAGACCAGATCCACTCGCTCACTTTACGGCTACAGCAGGAACAATCGGAGAACGCTGCTCTGAAGAAAGACGTGCAAAGACTGAGAGCCAGGATTGTAGAGTTAGAGGAGACAGTGGAACAGAATGATCCTCAAAATGAGACCCACATGCTCACCTTGCAGCTACAACAGGAGCAATCAGAGAATGCCACTCTAAGGGAAGACATGCAAAGGCAGAGAGAGGAGGCGGATGGACTGAAGACCAGGATTGCTGAGTTAGAGAAGGAAGTGAAAGAGAAGGATGCCAAGGTGAGCTGACCCTTAATCATATGTTTGATGATAATCAAAATAGTTGGGGTGGTCTAAGTTATTGAAGTTATGGGATACCACACGCGCGCATACTTACCGTATAATATATTCTAAATTACGCACGTTACAATTTTCACTTGAAACAGCCGTGATTAGAGGTGTATTTTTTCCATCTAATTATAGAGTTCAGCAGCTATGTATACGAAGTGGTTTAATGTCCAAAGTGCTATAAAATGGACTTGCCATTCCTCCTTCCCGGTTGTTTGCGGAAGCGAAATTTGGCTGGAAAATTCACAAGCTTTGACCATGCATGCATGACTGCTCCTTTGAGATCATTCATCGCTTCTAGCTGTGCAAGTTTGTGTCGTGGCTCTCGACTCATCCTCCATGTTTTGCAGTTGTGCCTAACGCACGCAGCTACCGCGAGTTGGGCCATCTGGACCGCTGACCATGCCCATTTCCGTATCCCTTAACCTTTTCTAAGTTACTGGCATTTGAGTTGCTAAATTAGAAAATTACTGGGGTTAGTAAAACTGGGAATGGCATAATACTGTTGCCAATGGGTTACAAAACTCCCGTGTTAACTAGTTTTTTTATCCAAGTGAGTTCACTCCTGCATACCACCTCAGATTGAAGAGCTGATGACAAAGAAGCCTGCGCCCAAAGGGACGCCTACCCACAAAGGAAAGTCGGAGACGCCTACCCACAAAGGAAAGTCGGAAACACCTGCCCACAAAGGAAAACTGGAGACACCTCCAGCACCTTTGAAGAAGATCACCACCCGACCAAGCTCTGCAGAAACAACACGGTAATTGTTAAAAGTATACTACATGTAATTATTATGATACAGTGGTAAGTGGTGAAGGTATGCTATTGGCTGATGGTATTTGGTAAGTTCTTTAGCTACGCCACCTGGATACACTAACCTGGCTTGATGACATCATTATACATCATTGCCAGTTTCTATGTGACTTGTTTGACATATTCCTGTGGGGAGTTAGGTACGGTTGTTTGGTTTTCTGTTGCAATGGTATAAAATGTATTGTACTGCAGAGTATGTGTGTGTATTAACTTCTCCTGTGCTTGAAGAGCTGATTGAAGTCAATCTCTGCACTTTACTACAGCTAGCTCCTTTGAGTCTGGATTTGTCTCCTCGTGTTGGAGGTAGTTTCTCTTTCATGCACCATGGGTGTGTGGCCAGCTTCTTTGTGCTATACTGCTACACTGCTTGTGTCACAACAATCTTTACACCAGATGAATTGAATTGTACCAGCAATTAATGCAGTGACTAAAGCATGAACTATTCACGTGCTAATGACAGAGACTGTGACCAACAGCAGTTCCATAGTGTTACGATACAGCAAGACCACCTTTTCGCGCTTGCTGAACATGAAGGTAGGTAGTAGGCTGGTAGGTAGCAGGCTGGTAGGTTATACGTAGCTACCCAAGGCCTGTTCCGGCATAATTTGCTGGAAGTGCTACCGGAAACGTAAGTATGGGTGGACCTTGCATGTAATTGCGGTCACATGGACTCGGACCTGTTGTAAGTCATCAAATCTGGAGTGCTTCTGTGTGGCCTCGCTCTTCGGCTTTGTCGTATCCTGTGTGTACCCGGCTGTCATCGAGTGCCGTTGGGAGTGAACGAGTTTCGTATATCGGCGTCGATCGAACTTTGCGCGTACGAAAGTACGAGATCCGACCACTCGACTTACACGCACAGTCGTGGTTCCGGCGCCTCTCGATACACAGAGTGCTGGGAGAATGTCTGCGGCGGGTACGGAGACAGTGACAACCGTAGTCGAGTTCTCGTGCTCATGGGTCGAACCTCGCAAGGAGCGAGTCAAGTAAGCGTCTGGGCATGGGTGAAGGGTGTAGCTCGTGTGGGTGTGTGCCTCCACGCGGACTGCGCATTGTACAAGTAAACACTCCACGTATTATTGTATTTACATGTACAACACAGTATAGTATAGTCGGTGACTTTGCATAACATCCAGGCCTGCCTTTTTTCAGAGAGATAGTATTGATCTTCAGAAGATGGAGATGACTGTGCAGTAGCGCTGCTCAGTATTCTCATGCTCAACTGATCTGCATTCTGATAGCTTTAGGTTGCAGTCCTGGCTGTAGATGAAAGGAGCACACGTTGGTAAACAAACCCAGGCCTCCTTACTTGAGCTGCCAGCACTCTGTCCACTGCCGTCTAGACAACCAACATCCCATTCTTCTTTATTGTATACTCGACATGCACTTGGTGCTGTAATGCTTCAGGCTCTCTCCCTAACTTAGCCTCAGTCCCAAGCCTATCGATCCTGTGGTCAGTTGTAATACCGCATGTAGCAGCTGCATATGAGATAGTTTGCAGCCACTAGTAAACAGTTTTACGTGGAACTGTCGGGGCTGTCTGGGGTCAGGGGGGGAGGGTTAGAGACAGAGACCACAGCTATGGTAGGTCGTTCACCATGATATCCTGTGCATGTTTTGTGGTTTGTGGGGAAGGCAATGTTGTGATGTTGGTACTGGTTGAAAATGGAAGTCTTTGATACGAACAGTTGAACTTGTAGAACAGTGGCATCTATTTTCGGATGCAACGCATATTGATCATGTCACATGCCAGTCTTCTGTTTTCTGGTTACTGTACCCCTTGGTATGGTACACCCTTGGTACGGTACACCCTTGGTACGGTACACCCTTGGTATGGTACACCCTTGGTACGGTACACCTACACCCTTGGTACGGTACACCCTTGGTACGGTACACCCTTGGTATGGTACACCCTTGGTACGGTACACCTACACCCTTGGTACGGTACACCCTTGGTACGGTACACCCTTGGTACGGTACACCCTTGGTACGGTACACCCTTGGTACGGTACACCCTTGGTACGGTACACGCTTGCTATGGTACACACTTGGTACGGTACACCCTTGGTACGGTACACCCTTGGTACGGTACACGCTTGCTATGGTACACGCTTGCTATGGTACACACTTGGTACGGTACACGCTTGCTATGGTACACGCTTGCTATGGTACACACCTGGTATGATACACACGTGTGTGTACTGTATCGAGAGTCTGGGAACAAGACTAGTTACTGCAGTCATTGTGTCTAGTAGGGATATTAAAAGGCTGAGGTGGTACTTGGCTCCTATGGTAGGGTCTGACTTGCATAGTGACCAATCTCCACAGGAGACACTATATATTGTCCAATCCTTTGAAGCATGAAACTTAAGTTGACACAGTTAGCACAAAAAATATAGTGTATATATTTTAAAGGAGCTGTGCAGGGATTATCTTGCCTTGACTGTACATGTGCAAGGACTTGGTCTATTACTTCATCTGCCCTGACCCAGTGTGGAAGTTCCAACTTCATTTTTGGAAGAGTGGGTATGGGTTGTGCAATTCTGTTTTCTTCCACTGGTGTTCCTAAAGAGACCACCTTATTGTAATAGAGGGCTTCTGTTTTCATCCTGCCATTTATCATCTTCCTTTCATCTTGATGGCTGGCATGTATCCAGGGTGACACCAAGGCTCTGCCAAATGGTACACATGTAGTTTGCATGTTGACTTTAGCCCGGTGTGTTTTTGTGGTCTTGTATTGATAGTTTTGTCAATTGTGCACGTGTACAGTTGCTGAGGGGAGATTATAAAAGAGATTCTGTCAACTGAAAACGCATTAGTACGCTTTCTGGCAAGTGTTTGGGTGCTAGAGTTGCACTATTTTTGGACCAAGCTGTGTGAGTCTTGCATAAACAGTGTGTATGAACAGGTGTTACTTTTGTGTTTTGGGGCTAGCTACTGGGCAGGCTGCTGTGGGATAGCTAGATGTGCAAGTGCTGTCAGTGTTTTTGAACATAGCTTAGTCTAGCTGCTGTGCTTTCAGACTCTCATTGATTGGCTACAAGACAAACAAGACTCAGAATTAGTTGTGTTCCCAAGCCACTTGATTGGCTAGTGTGAGGACTATGATGTGACAGACTGTGGCCAAGTTTTGAATTTGTCATTGCTGATGCAGCTTTGTGTTGTTCTACCTTCCTATCTGCTGAGTGGATGGCTTGCCATTGTCACTGTATGTATTCACCAGTGTGTGAGGTCATTTCAGAGCTTATGATGGCTATATTTGGTCTGTGTTCTCACAGACTACAGAGCCACTATGATAGCAGACTACAATCACAGACTATGACACACTGTCTCATGTCCATTAGCCAGCAATGTTGTCTCTATAGTATCATGTATCCATAGTGAATCATGCTGTTGCTAAGCTATGGTCTGTATGTAGTCACTGTAGCATCATGGATGTATAGCCACTACCATAGCTAGCTAGTTTGGTTTGGCTTTCCCCCCTTCCCCCTCCATGTCAATACATCTTTGGCTCTATATGTTAACCAGTGGGCATTTCAAAGCGACTAGCAACAGATCAAGAAACCAATGGAAGAGTATATATTGGCCCAGTCTGTTGAGTTAGTCTCTATTGGCTAGTTTACGGATCGTTTAGGTTTAAGCGAAACTAAACAAAGTCTGGTTCCTATACACACAGTAACTACGGTTTCAGAGTTGCTAATGAGGGCTGTTAAGAGGCTTTGTAAACTCCAAGGCTTAGCTAACTCCATAGTTTGTTCTCGCATATTGCATGTGATTGTAGTCTGTCCTGCTGTCCTGCTGTCTAACTGTCCATGCCCCCCACCAGACAGTCTCTGCTTGGCACTAGGCTGATGTGGAGTAGGCTTCTCATCCTTACTCACTCCACAATGCTACCAAATGGGAACTGGAGTTTCCGCATGGTATAGTTTGTTTTTTCTTCCAAATATGGTGCCACAGTGTCTGCAATTTGCAGTACAACAACGCAAATATGTGTATTGTAAACAGTACGCTTGTGTTAGTTCTGTACAGTGTCAACTCATTGGAGAACTGCATGAGGAAATGTTTGAACAGCCAAGCCTCAGGGCACGTAACATCCTTACCTTGTTCTCTTTCCAAGAGAGTGCTAAATAGCCACTTTAAATCCTTGTCTGTTTTCCCTTTTTTCAAAAAGTATTTGAACGATCACTTCACCATCCTTTTCTCTTTCCAAGAGGGCTTGAATAGCCACTTATCCCTTCTCAGTGTAAGTGAAGTAGATTTTTTGCTTCTGTGTGTGTACAGTTACAAGTGGGGATTCAAAGTCATGACCTCTTGAGCCAATCTGTAATCTCTTAGCGAGACCACGTCCTTCAACTGTGTATATGAGTAAACACTTCTTGCCCACTGAAACAAACAACTTCATGAGTCGTACGGAGAGACACTCGGTATTTCCACCGCATGGCCACCTCCTGAGCATTATGTTTACATTTTAGGAGAAGCATGTGCTATCTAGGGGTTATGTTGATGACAGTGTGGGGTCCATTACGCGTTGTTTTGAGAGATATCCACTTGTTTATGGCATTTATCAACCGTTTTGGGACTGTTAGCGACTGTTAACTCATTTTACCACTCCTTTGGGACTGTATAGCGACTATTACATACACTACCTATTGTTGAACATTCCTTTTTGGATATGATTCAGTCACTATTTATAAGAAAGTTGACAGTGTAGTGTTACATAGGGTACAATGTGTATATTCATATCCAATGATAGCCTTTTGTTGCTATGGTTTTGGCATGGTTGACATTTCTTCTGAGAAAGAAGTGATGTCTCCTACAGACCACCTGTACCTCTGTGTGCGTGTGTTGTCACAAAACACATGTGGCAGAGATATTGTGGTTGCAACGCATTTTCAGTAACTTTTCTTCTACCTCCGTGCGCACACACATGCACACACACACACACACACACACACACACACACACACACACACACACACACACACACACACACACACACACACACACACACACACACACACACACACACACACACACACTCACTTCAGAACAAGGACCCGAGCAGGAGTAGAGAGAGTGTAAGTGGCCACTAAATAGCCTCATATAACCAGTAGTCTGTCCATGAGCTTTACCTTTGCTGGGAGCTTTTGGCTATGGCTGCTGGTGCCCTACTGTCTGTGCCTACCTTTAGATCATGGAAGTTAGTGGGAGTGTGGTTTATCGTCTCTTGGTTGTAGAGGAAGCTAGTGCTATGTGCATGGTTATACTACAGTCACAGGGCCATGATTGGCAGAATGTCACATGACTCTACACACACTCACACCCACATGTACACACACTCACACCCTCACTCACCCACACACCCTTCCTCTCTACTCCCCCACAGCACTACCACTAGCAGTGTAGCGGATGCAGTCAAGCGGTTCAATGTTGCTGGAGCGGCCGGATCTCCTGAGGTGAAGAGAGTTGTGCGTAAGACATCCGCCCAGAAGTCAGAGCTAGACAAGGACGTGAAAGCGACCAGGGACAAGCCGAAGTCAGACCTCGCCACTGAGAGGGGGAAAGCTGGTGTCAAAGATAAGGAGGAGGCTCAAGTCAGGAATAGACCTCATTCTGCCACCACCCCAAAGGAAGGGAAGCATCCAGGTACACATACACAGGCAGGCACACACACACAGACATGCACACAGACATGCACACACACACAGACATGCACACACACACGCACACATACACAGGCATGCACACGCACATGCACACACACACAGGCATGCACACACGCATGCACACACACAGACATGCACACACACACGCACACACACACACAGACATGCACACACACACGCACACACACACACAGGCATGCACACACACAGGCAGGCACACACACACGCACACACACACAGGCAGGCACACACACACACACAGACACGCACACACACACGCACACACACACACACAGACATGCACACACACACGCACACACACACGCACACAGGCAGGCACACATACACATGAAATAATGTTCAATTTCTACGCGGCACTGCCACATGTTTAGTTGAAGTTTTGAACCACCCGTAGAATGCCATTTTGACCAAAGTCAATGTGCGCTGTGTTGTCCATGCATCCATGTACATACACTTGTATTTCAACTTCCTCTCCTCACTCCCCTCCCTCCCCTCATTTCCTCCCCTTCCCCTACCTCTCGCATAGCCGTCAAAAGGCCCACCAAACCTCCCCTTCCCAAGCCGGACAGCTCCACTGGCTCTGGCTCTCCCTCCCACACGAGACGACACCAACCTGCCGCACCATCGTCCACAACGTATGTGCCCAATACTTTCATGTTCACATGTACCGGTATTTTTAGCTGTTTAATTTTTCACATCTTGGCCTTATAACCAAGTTTAAACCTCACCCCAAGCTTGACCTGAGAGTTCAGTGTCTTTGCTAAATGGCCCACTGCTTCACCATCAATTGCAGATTTGAGGCTTTATAATACATGTACTGTGTATATGTCCAGGAGGTTGCAGTCGCATTTCTGTGGTTTTGAGGTTTCTGTCTCACCTGCCTTCATGTGGACACATGCACATGTACTGCACATTCCAACTACTATGTATTTTCAGATGCAACCTCTGATGTAAGAGGTACCATCACTAAGTGTGGCAAATGTGGTGGAAGCGGTACTTTGATCCACCTATGCAAACATGCCTCAGACGTACGTAGACTTTGTCTGTTTGTACATTGTCCTTCTGTACACAAAGAAGTGATTACACAGCTACAGAACTAACCATGCCTTCTAGCTATAAGTCTACT
Organism: Agelas oroides; assembly: GCA_949130485.1. Lineage (NCBI taxonomy): Eukaryota > Metazoa > Porifera > Demospongiae > Agelasida > Agelasidae > Agelas > Agelas oroides. The sequence continues at coordinate 8,242,562 of OX422188.1, forward strand.
CAAATGGAAATTGCTACTTGTCAGTCAGTCAGTTACATGTAACTCTTAGATGCAAGAAAGGATTCACGTGATGAAGGCCTTGTTATGAGTGTTCTGTTTAGGAGGCTACAACTGACCCCCCCCCCCCCCCCCCCCCCCCCCCACCCCCCCACTCCATACACACACACACACACTCCCCAGCCCTCATCATCGTCCCAGTGGTCGTCCTCGTTTAGGGTCTGGCTCACGAAAGAGTAGCATGGATTGTGAAGAAAAGTCACACCCCAAGAGAGAGGGAGGGAAGCAGAGGGAGGAGGTGGTGGTTGTGGGGAGGGAGGACAGTGAGACAACAGTCTCAGTGTTGGTCAAAATCAATGATGCGATGACAGAGGAACCACAGCCGGCAGAGGTATGTCAGCAGGATAGAGAAGAAGGAGGGAAAGGTGGGGGTGGGGGAGGGAGAGGGAGGAAACTCAAAATGATATATGTACATCAGCAAGTACCAGTGTGGAAGGGGGAAGGGGGGAGCAGCAGAGGGGGTTGGAGGGGGATCATGTTAATGGGCAGAAGTATGCCAGCAAGTACACACACCAATCCAAGATACTGTTGATTTCATTTTTCTTCAAATGAGTGTGACCGTGAAGTGTAAGTGTACATGGTCAGTGCTTAGCGTGCAAGGTACTAGCAAGTATTTACGTGTACCAGCATATGCAAAATTATGTGCTAATGTTGCACTATTGAAAGTGAAATCAACAGTAGGAAAACAGGACACATGCTATAGAGTGTAACTTCATCTAGGTGTATTTGAGCTTATTACAAGAAATCTGATGCAGTCGTAATCCTGAAGAAAGCTACAATGTGTTAGTATAGAGGGGGAGAGGTGGGGAGCTTGGGGAGGGAGGGGTAGGGTCACTGTGTTCATGGAGTTTACCTCTCCTAGGACAAAGCTGTGGCCCCTCCGGCTGAAGAAGAACCGGCTGATGAGAAAGCAGTTGAGGAAACCATCATATACCACCGGCCACTTCCGACCCAGATTGCCCCCCCTGAAGTGATAGACAGACAGGGAGACGAGAGGGAGGGGGAGGAGAAGGCGGAAGAAGCAGGGAACAAATGGGCGGAGGCAAAACAGAAGTCTCACAATGTATGTTCAATAGCCTCGTCCCCAGGCCTCCCCCGTTTTTTGTTCTTCGGTTTGCGTTCAGTATAATACACGGGAGCGGAAGAACGGCGAAAAACGGGGAAGGCCTGGGCTCATTCATCACGTGAATGACGTCAGGTGGACGCAAGGTGGATGTAGGGAGGAGGTGCCGATAGTTAAATATGTACGGACTAAATTGAAAAGCGAGTTTCTTACCTGTGAAGACGTGTAGTTTCGACCACGTTAAGGTCTGAAGTCCAGAACTGCGGTTGAACGCTTGAACGGATGATCCAGTGCATTGATTTTGCGATTGGGCCCCTCCTCCCTACGTCCACCTCGTGTCCACCTGACGTTATTCACGTGATGAATGAGCCCAGGCCTTCCCCGTTTATCGCTTGCTCTTCCGCTTCCATGTATTATACTGAACGCAAACCGAAGAACAAAAACGGGGATACACTTGCCTGCTAAATTCATGTCATGGTGATACTACCTCGTTGCATTGTGATAATGTGTATTTTCCCCCTTTCTTCTTCCCTCCAGCTCCCTCATGAGGAGCCAGCTGTTGAGGTGGACACCCATGCTGTGGAGAACGGAACAGACCAACCCAGGGTAAGGCCTGATTGAAATCCAGTTAATACACCAACCACCTGGGGGGGGTGGTATTATTAACCCTCGGCACACATGTGCAGCGAGGGTTACAGTACTTGGTCTGTGTGTCTGTTACTCAACATCTCACTTTATACGTGATTATTCGTGCCACAAACGATACTAACCTTCTCAGCGGCGGATGAAGGTCGAAAATTTTAAGCGATTTTCTCTGAAAATGCTTCGTTGCGAAGCTAGAGCGTTTCCTGTTGGTACGGCAACATGATAAGTCGGCCATTTTTTACTCCGCGGAAAACGCGCATGCATATGAATCTGGACCACATGGCTAGCGGCGATTTTGTTCTTGGGAGAGACGTTCTTTGTGAGTTCGATAATTGGCCATTGGCAGTAAGTATGCCTCCAACAAAGGTATGCCCGCAGTGTAAAGCTGCTGTACCTGTAAGACGGAAGACATGTGAACGCTGTGATCATGTCTTTCGATCCAAACGAAAAGCAGAGTAATTTGCGAGAGAAAGCTATGAAACGTATGAGATCAGTAGAATCAGATAGTGTGAAATCAGCTAGGAAAGCTAAAGATAAGTTATCACATGCACTGCTGTGCACTGCTGCGCCGAGGGTTTGGCACTTCAGTGCCTTTCATTTAGAGTGTGACCATCTCAGACTTCCTTTAGTATTTGATTACTTGCAGTAAGTTAAGGGCTTATCGAGCCCTGGCAGTAATGATGCACCCTTTGTGGCAAGGCTTGATGCATGAATTTTATCACATGTAATATTAGGTTACACATATAGCTTGATAACTGCACCTTCCAATCATCTGGGTTTGGATTGTTTAATGTGGTATGTGAAAACAGAGGGGTAAAGCTTGGTATCATGACATCATTGTCTGCCTACTGTAGGTAGACAAGGCGTGGAGAGACGAAGCTTGGTATCACGACATCATTGTCTGCCTACTGTAGGTAGACAAGGCGTGGAGAGACGAAGCTTGGTATCACGACATCATTGTCTGCCTACTGTAGGTAGACAAGGCGTGGAGAGACGAAGCTTGGTATCACGACATCATTGTCTGCCTACTGTAGGTAGAAAAGGCGTGGAGTGACAAAGCTAATTACCGTAAATTGCCTTCTTCTGCCCTTTCTCACGTTGGCTTTGTCATCACCTGAACAGCTGCTGAAACTGCTGAAACTGTTGTGTAAACAACTGCCACAAACAAGGAATAATGTGCATTGCTTCCTAATGGAGAGCCAATAGCCAATTGTAATAGCATGCCAATTTGTGCAATGGTGTAATACCAGTGCAGACATTCCAGTACTAGGCCTGGTAACACTCGTCGTGTGCAGCGACACACCTGGATGTCACCTGCAAGTGCTGGTAAATTCCCTAATGCATGGCTTTTTGCGCTAACGGTGATGTTGAGGCAAACTGGTCTTGAGTGTGGACTGAAAGACAACTTTTCGTAGCTGGCGTAATAATTGCTCACAATTGTTGTTGGGAGGGAGGGAAGGAGGATGGGAGAGAGAAAGGGAGGAGAGAGGAAGGGAGTTTGGATGGGTGGGTGGTTGATGGGTGGGTGAGAGCGAGGGAGGAAGGATGATAGGAAAGAAGGATGGGCGGGAGGGAGGGAGGGAGGGAAGGAGGGAGAGAGAGAGAGGGAGGGAGGGAGGGTTCTGCCTGCCTTTGCAGGCTAGTGAAATATTATGTCCATGGTTATAGCTGTTCCTGGTTGATTGAGGCTAATTATTACCGTATAGCAGGTTATTTTCGTGGGTGGAATTTTTTGTGAAAAGCTGGAAGAGGCCCTCAGAATTAAATTTCGTGGTTTTAAATTCCGTGGCGCGATATTATACTTTTGTTGAACTCGGTACACGCGATGCGAATTTTGGTTTCAACGAGGAACACGTAGCCAGACTCTCGCCGGAAAGAGTCTGGCTACGCGAGACTAGAGGAAAGATGGAACGCTTCAGTGCCGAGTCTTGTGTGGGAGGCTACCACGTCTACAAAGCACGAACTCCGTTGGTGCTCGCATACCCGAACGAGAGGTACTGGCCCCGTTTTTTGGTCGTGCTTCTGCCTTGTTCGCTTCCTCCATCACCACACACGGGACAGCTTGAGAAAGGGGGGACCCTACGGATCAAGGGCACTGTCAACAGGACACAAGTAGCGAAAAAGAGCTATAAAAACGTTGCCCGGTCCGAACGTTAGCACATGTAGACAGAGCTGCAGTGTGGGTGGAAAATTTTGTGGGTGGAAAATTTCGTGACACCGGGGTTAACCACGAAAATAACGAAAATTAGCACACCAAGGAAATAACCCGCTATAGGGTATGTTGTTGGGTATAGTATGTACTCTCTTGTTATGACTAATTAGTTGTGTGCTACATGTTATGTACATGTCATGTAATTGTCCCATAATTAGCACACCTGCCTATTAATCTAACCAGCTGACCACTCTCTCTCTCACAGACTGAGAAGGTGATTTCTATGTTTGAGCAGAAAACTGGAAAGGCAGCAACAGTAAGTTAGTTGCATGTGGCTAGATAACATAAGTTAGGCAGTGAATTGCATGGATACATTTCACTCTTTGGATGTCAGTACCTTGGTGTATAATTGTACTGTATATTTATTGTTGGCGGGCTTTAGTTGGACATTCTGTGTTGATCAACCTTATGTGGGAAAATTGTACACATTCAGCATGATGTCTTCCTTTTATGGCAAAAAAGCTTAAGGTAGAATTAACACAGAATATTGAAATAGAATGTTTGGTTAATTATAGAAACTATAGTACTCGCATATTTTGTCATTTTCTACACGTAATGTGTATCATACCCTGGCTATGAGTCTGAATGTACACACACACACACTAGGACACACCTCTTTGGAAGAAGCAGTTAAGAGAAACGAAAACCACAGAAGACAGTAAGACTGCAGAAGACAGTAAGGAGAAGGAGACGAAGCCAGCTCCCGAACCAGCTGCCAGGAAGCCACGTGCCAGTACACCATCACGACCTGATCCCCCAGCAAAGCCCGCAGCTAGACCAAGGTAGGTACCTGCGCCACCCTGACCTCTCATAAGGGAGACCAGTCTTCTCTCTCCTCTAACGTTATGAGGAGGAGAGCAGAGAATTACATACAGTGATGTATCTGGACATTAGATGGATGAGGTGTGGCACAAATTTGCCAATTAGTCTTTTACTGGCACCTGGATGTTAACAGCACTATTGTGATGGTGCAAGATTTAACTTGCCTGGCACACAGCTACTGACCCTAGCATTGTGCAGGGGTTGTGCCATGCTTAAAGACATCCACTGTGTGTGATGAACTTTACCAGACCTTCACCTGCTGCAAGTAACAATAGCTGGGGTGAAGGTTGGGTATGAGGCCAAGGTATACTTTACTAGACTCCTCCTTGATGATCTTAACAACTGGAGGCAGGGAAGGCTTAAATATCATGCTTTGACATTCTAACCCTTCTTCCCTCATTCTTTCATCCCCCCTCTCTTTTTCCTCACTCTCCTCAAAGAGTACAATTTGCAAAGCCAGTGAACGGAGAAGGACCAGAGGCAGTCACAGCAGGAACAGAAGAGGTGAGAAATGCTCACCTGGTCACACTCACACCCTCATCCCTTCACACTATCACCATCACTCCTTCACTCTTTCACTCCTCACACTTTTACTAAGTTCCTGTTTGATAAATCCACTTCCACACACGACATCGTGGCATGATACCATAACACGCTCACTATGGAAAGCACCCTGTCTCCTGTTCTGCAGCGGCTACAAACACAGGACAACCTCCAGCAGGGAGCTATGCAAAACATGCGAGTAAGACTTGTCTCATACGGCCCTTCTTAGTTTACTGATAATAACTACCGAGGGTTTTTTATTATTTTTTTGTAGCTGCTTTCTAATATCGTGTTGAGATGATTCAGAAGCTTGGAGCATCATTGTGCCACAATATCACATGCATGCACGCATGCATGTACATACGCACACACATGTACATGCGCACACACGCACATGCACACATGCATGTACATACACACGTACATGCACGCACATGCACACACGCACACACACACACACACATGCACACACGCACACACACACACACACACGCTCACATACGCAACTTACGCAACTTACATGTATGCACACACCACACTAGGTTGATGGCGGTATATTCTCAGCTTTCAGGAAGGAGAGTGAGGAGGAGAAGGTGAAGAAGGAGGAGGAGAGGAAGAGAAAGGAGGAAGAGAGGAAGAGAAAGGAAGAGGAACGGAAGAAAAGAGAAGAGGAGGAGCAGAAGAGGAAGGAGGAAGAGAGGAAGAGAAAGGAGGAAGAGAGGAAGAGAAAGGAAGAGGAACGGAAGAAAAGAGAAGAGGAGGAGCAGAAGAGGAAGGAGGAAGAGAGAAAGAAGAAAGAGGAAGAGGAAAGGAAGAGGGAGGAAGCAAGGACAAAGAAGGAGGAAGTCGTAGAGAAGAAGCACAGTGATCCCTTTGGTCCAGAGGTGCAACTCAGAGAGAAAGCCATCCGAAAGAACATCTCAGCCACTAATGTGTCCGATGCACAGACCAAGGTCAGTGTGCATGTGCTTGCAAACATGTATACATGTGGGTGGAGGTATGTATAATTGACCTTTATCCCTCCCTTCTTTCTGACCCTAACCCTCCTTTATCCCTCCCTTCCTTCTAACTCTCACCCTCCCTTGCTCCCTCCCTCCCTCCCTCTTTCTCTCCCTCCTCCTCTCACAGCGTACCTCTTGGATGTCAAAGCGTGAAGATTGTGCAGTATGCAACAGGGCAGTCTATGCCATGGAGAGACTGGAAGTAGACAAGACTGTCTACCACAAGACTTGCTTCAAGTGCACTGTATGCAACAAAACCCTGGGGTAGGTAGGGCATTACTCATACTCCAGGTTGGCGAAGCATTTGCACAGTAGAAGATTATCAATGCCACAATGAGCCTTCTCTAGATACCTAGTCCTCAAGCTTTTGTCAGTCCAAACTTTTACTTTGGTGCTGAACTACTTAACCAATCACCATTGGCTGTGGTATTCTTGTTGACGTGAAGAAGCCCAGCAAGGCGATAAATTTTTTCACAGATTTTAGGAGTGGTTTTGATACAACATTGAGCAATCGATTTTGAAACTAAGAGGGAAGCTATGAAGCACCCAAGATCTAGTTATTCCTGTTGGCTATTTGACATTGTTTACCCTATATTACGTCTTGCCCTGGGCTATGACATGATCAGTTCTTTTACTATCTCATTCCCTCTCTAGCGCTGGTACATATGCAGCCCTACAGGGAATTGTCTACTGCAAAGTTCACTTCAAGCAGCTGTTCAAAATGAAGGGTAACTATGACGAGGGATTTGGACGCGAACAGCACAAAGCAAAATGGGCAAAGAAGACTGAAGCTTAAGTTCAAAAGCGTCCTCAACATATCTTAATTGCTCTAGGGAAGTATTATCAACTAATGTTAGTTTTTCCACTGTGTAAATGAGAGGCTTATTACCATAATGGTGTGTCTTCGTGTGTACATTGTATTTTCAAGTCGTTTTATTCACTACATAACTAAGTACAATATTAGTAGCTAGTACTTTATTGTTATGTTCACTATTATATATCACTGCATCCCTGTTATTCTATAGTTTTTGAGTGGGTGCAACTTGGCACAATGTATCGATGCTGGCCTAAGGATTCTAGCCTCGTTCCCAGGCCAGGCGCGTTGTGCATGGTTGAAGGCCTGGGAACGAGACTTTTGTTCAATAGACAAGTATATATTTGCTTAGGGCGATCCCTGGGCTCTGGCTAGCTAGCTGGCGTAGCAACGCGCGCCGCGTGCATTCGCCATGTACATACCACGCGTCGTCGCGCCTCTAGGGTAGGGCGCTCGCAGCTTCCAGTCGTGTGCTGCCATAACAACACAGTGCGTTGTTGTCGATCAAGCGCTACCCGAGCAACAGATAATGCGTACCCATAAATAGTCGTGACTGCGATGATGCGCTGAGTGTTGGTTTACCAGCTGTTTCTGAGTGCAACCTGTTCTCTATTAACTACTACTCTGACTGGTGTTCAGCATGCAGCGAATCAGGAGGCAGAAATTTAATAAAGGACAGCTTTCAATCATGGATACTGCTTCAATCAAACCATCACCGACTTGGCTACAAGATGTGACTAGCAACCTCGCGTCTACTGCTGTTGTAGCTGATATCTGCCCGCGAATATATCCCGTCACAGCTATCCAGCAAAAGGACGCGGCTTCCACGAATGTGACCGCACCCCCTCACCCTCTAGCAGGATTCCAGCCCGAGAAAAACTGCCATAAGCAGCTCGACCTAGCTAGACATCATCGCAAGCCCAACTGTTCGTACACGGTGCTGATTGGAATGGCTTTGAGAACCAGTGAGAGTGGTGCTCTTCCTGTCAACGAGATCTATAGTTACATCCAGTGAGTTTTGTTGTAACAAAATGTAGCCCCTCCCCCTTACGTCTTATCTATGGTCGCATGCACTGCAGTTTTCATTGTACCGCTCCAATTTCTTCAACAGGAAAGAGTTTCCTTTCTTCAAGACTGGTGGTCCGGATGGTTGGAAGGTTTGTGCATGTAAAGTCAGTTAATTTCCCTTGCAAAAGTGCTGGCCCAAAGTTAGACTTATGTTGTCGGAGAGCTCCTCCAGGGCCTAAATATACGTATTTGAGCTTTGTTGTTGTTGGTACAGTGTCTGAGTATGCAAAAACAACAAGAAATCGATTGGGTAATGATGATGTCTTAAAGCTCATAACATTCGTAACACACCACACAGAACTCGATTCGCCACAGCTTGTCTCTTGGTCACTATTTCCGCAAGATGGAAAAGGACGGCTCGCAAGGGAAGAAAGGGTTTCATTGGGAGGTGATTCCAAAGAAGAGAGCTGCTCTTGACAGGGAAATTGAACGGTTTATGGAGGAAGAAGGCATAGCAAAGACTGACATAACAGCTGGTAGGTGATTGTGCATGGTCACACTCTGTTTATCACATTTTTCTTTGACCGCTACATTACGTTCTGTAACCTCTGCATGTCCTCCCAAACAATATACAGCTTCCACTGCGCAGACCCCCTTTACTCAACAAAAGTCAACCCTTCCTTTGACACTAATGTCTCAGTGTAAGCCCATACAATCTGGTCTCCTGGCTGATCTAATGCAAACATCTTCTCAGTCTGTCAATGTAGCATGTACTACAGGGTCTTCTGCTTCCAGCTCAAATGCTCAAGTATCCCAGTCAGTCTCTCTCGACCAATTGCTGTCAGCACTAGCTTCACTAGGCATGACTTCTCTCCAAAATGTTCATCCAAGTGATGATTTGAGTGTGATTATCCTGAATAACAATCTAGCAGCAGCAACTACGCCCAACAGACCAATTTTAGGGTCTGTTGCAGCCTCTAGCAGCATCCCTCAGCCAGCTCCAGTTTTTAAAAAAATGATGGCGACTTTCCCTTCTTCTGTATTCCCAGAAAAGGCACCTACCATCACAGCTGTCCCTTCTCTGTCCAGGGAATTATTACCTCGTTCACCTTTTACTGTAGAAGAAGCACTTGCCATCTCAGCTGTGCCTTCTGAGTCCTTGGTTTCTTCATCTTCTACAGAAGCAGTAGAAAAGGCACACACAATTACATCTGTGCCTTCTCAAATTCAGCTCACTACATCCATCATTCCAAACTCTCCACTTTCACCTGAAAACCAGCTACCTACACAAACCGCCCTCACTGCAACCATTCAGCAAAGCAGCACACAGCAAGCACAACTGAAAAGTGATATCCCACAAGCAATGACTCCAGAAGTAATGGCCTCAAGTAAATTTCCAATATTCCAACCAGACGTAGAAATGCTCAAGGAAATTGGCATGGAACCAAACATAGACATTGTTTCCTTTGCCAATTCACTCCTCACTCCTACCAATCCCTGTGATAATGTCTACTATCAGTCTCCTGCCCAGGCTGGCAGCAAAGTATCCTCCCCGTCTGAAGATGACAATGTCCCTCTCTGCAACGCCTTGTCCGATGATACAGCTGAGGTAGTCTCTCTGAGATCTGAAGATGACAATGTCCCTCTCTGCAACGCCTCCTCTGATGGTACAGATAATAATCTTGAGGCAGCCTCCTTGTCTGAAAACAGTACAGATAGACAGAGACTTGACTATCTGAAACATGAAATTGATCGTGCCACAGAACTCTACCATTCAATCCACACTACACCCCAGCATGCCACCATAGACAATGGATATGGGTTGTCAACTTCTGCCGACAGTTTTTACAGTTGCACTGCTATGGGTAGCACAGTGAGACAGCTGGTTGATATTGGTACCCTTGTAGAGATAGGAGGTATAAGGAAGTCAACTAACATGAGACACCATGGTTCTCAGAATTTCTCTATTGACCCAACCTATCCCAGAGCAAACATCACCCTAACTGAACTCAACCAGAAACCCCTGGACTTCTACCCCAGTGCAACAGGTCATTATTGTACTCCACCTTTGAACAGTACAAAAGGACTTCTACACTCCAATAGTTCTGTAAGGACCATAGCCCCAGTCTGCAGTGACTGTCACCGCTGGAATCACCCAGAGCATGTTGCATGGCAGCTTCAGCAAGACCTGGATGATTTTAATGAAGTCTTATGTCGAGTTACGCTAGCCCATGAGAGAAAGGAGAGTCTGAAGAAAAAGAGAGATGAAAAGAAATGTGTGAAAGAGGTGCATTGCATGCCTGACATTGATAGCATGTGCTACAATCACATAGGTGGCAAGTGGTCCTCCTCGTATTGTAATTTCGATACAGCAGTAGGAGTTTTTGCAAGTGAAGAAGAGGAGGAAAGGGGATACAGTGATCAAGAGGAGGGAGAGGGCCTAACCATCTCCATCCCTCTCACCAAATTCTACCCAATGTTGATGAAATGTGTCATGTAGAAAGAGGAAATCAGAAAAGAGGGTGTCGGAGGCCTAGGACTATGATCATATCAGAAGAATATTCCAGCAGTGTTCTGGTTATTTACAAATAAAAGTGACATGGAGTGAGCAACCACACATATGTAGTCAATCTCTGCCTGTTCCAAAGATCATGCTCAAAATCTGAACAACGCACTGATCTTTTAATGATCATTATTTTCTGTGTGTAAATTTTGTTGATAAATTTTTATATGGAATTCAATTCAGCATATGAATACTTGATACTTGAAAGGTCATCAAGTGGAAGCACGTACGTCTGAATGCAACTGTTCTGCAGCAGTTGGTTTATAATAGTTTGGGCATGACAACTAATTGAGAAATTGAATCCATTACAAATTATGTACAGGTCATTGATCCAAGCATACAAAATTATGGTATTACAGCTAGGCAAACATACAAGATAATACGCTATTTAGTTACCTTCCCTGTTAACACCCAGTCAGTGATGCCAAAAACTATGCAAAGGAGTTAGCCATATATCTGTTAGAGCCAGGCAAGCTGTATTGCTGTGCCAAGTATTTCAATTCTGCTTGGTTGATCAACGGCTGCTACCAGTTATGCTGCATTCAATTCCAGTTCCCAGATCTTCACTTCAGATTGCATGGGCCGCTCTCATTGGACTGTCAGGTTGGTTCTAATTGTTGTTAGCTGCATGTAGCTACACACAAGGGTCTGTACTAGTAAGTGGATACTTGGGGATACACATATGCTAGCTTGACTCTTCTGAATCAGTGAAACCCCTGCATGGGCAGAGAACCAACTGCCATATAGCCACAGGAAGACTGATCTCTGCCCAGTGGTCACTTGGAACTTCTATCATGAATGCTTTGTGTCTTTTCAGAATGGATCTGTATGGAGGGAAGAAGTGCTTTTCTGAAGCACAACTGGCTTGGCATTATCATGGCAGCGGCAGCCACTGCCTTGTTAGTTGGAGTGTTTGCACACACCCTGAGTTTTACAGATATTGTTGCCAATTGCTACACCCACTATTGTCAGAGTTACTCAAATGGCACTACTGTGCAGGCCTCCTTGTACCACCTGGACCCCACTGACCATTCTCTGTTATGCAAGGTGTTTGGCTTGATACTGTGGCAACAGTACTGCCAGTTGTAACAGACATTATTATCATGCATGTCTCATGTACACGTGTAGTCCTAATGTGTAGTAGTCACGGCAGCTGCATGTGCATGGGTTCTATGATTGTGTAGCAATTGTAAATTAGGTTCGTCAGCCTTTCGTATTTGTATTCAATTCCACATTGCACTTGCATGTGTGTTGGCAGCAACAGTAGAGTAGCTGTGTTCTACCATGTCCTTACTGATAGAAGTGATACAGCTTCAACAAAAACTCAAGTTGGCTGCTAGCTACATCTGCAACTTGACTGAAAGCTAAGGTTAATGAGTCAAACTATGAGTCCAAAATTAATACAAATGCAAGTATTGAGTACAGTGGAACCTCTCTAATACGGACACCTTTGGGACCAAAATAATTGTCCTGATTAGTGAGGTGTCCTTATTTCAGGGGGAGAATAATATGTATTTATATAAAGTTGGGAATCAGTCAAGTGTCCTGATTAACCAGGTGTCCTTTAAGAGAGATTCCACTGGCACTGTACTACACACATTGGTCCTCGTTTCCAGGATGCAGGATGCAGGCGTTGGTACGAGGATTGGGAACGAGACTATGTTTCCGTCCCCATTTTCTGAATTTAAAGTCGGAATGGAACGGCGTATTGTAGGCGGAGGTTGTTTTTTTTCTAAAAGCTGAAAAGATGGCGACCGTTGGTGTTCCACTTGGTTCACCGTCCAGTACTTCTAGCGGCTCTTCGCCGCTCACTCTGGACAGAGGTTAGTGAACGTGCCCGTGTAGGGGACAAGGGCGGGTAAAGAGCTAACAGTGTGAGCGGTAAATAAAGTTTCAAAGAAGGGTGTGGCGGATGAATGACTGATGTCGGCGATTGTCGCTTTGTCTCCTGAGTATGGGTGTGTTCGTGTGTGTCAATAGAAGGGGAGTCAACGAACTCTACTCTTACACCTGTTTCTTTAATAGCTGTTCTTGAGTAAAGTCCATCATATTTTCATGTTTGGCACTAGTCCGAGTCTGGTGGTGTGAAAATCACTTCATGAACTTGACACATATAATTTTTGGTAAATATACCAGTGTCAAGTGAGTATAGGCATCCCCAAAAATACGCATCCCGGGTGCCTATAGGCATCCGGGTGCCCATTTTCACAGTAAAAATAGGCACCCTGTGCAAACAGTGAAATTCCGCCCATTTTAACAGTGAGTACAGGCGTCCCTATACTTTGGCCTGCCACCTGGGTCTATATTGATCCGAAAATATTTGACTTGGGTATTATCTGTCAGCTACATGCTGGTGTTATTTCATATCTGTGGTATTTCTGTCCGAGAATAGTTACCTGTGCGTGTTTATGACTGACCAAACTAATGGCAAAGGCACAACGACTAAGTGTAGTCAATCACTTCACATATACTTTGGCCCGCCACCTGGTCTGAAAATATTTCATAGGACCTGGTATTATCTGTCAGCATGTTATTTCGATCGAATTCATATCTGTGGTATTTCTAAACCTGTCCAAGAAATAGTTACCTGTGCGTGAAGGTGATTACGATAAGGTACATGGTTTATCTGGATCTATTGTATGATGGTTGGGTTTTCTCCTCCCAGATCTCCGACGTATTGTGGAGCTGCTTACAATTCTACAAGAGAGTAAGTAGAGCCCTTCGTGCATCGGCAGTGGCTTATTATGGAAGTTGTGGTCAGCCTGAAGTAAATGTTAGCTGAGCCTTGAGCAAAGTCTTCTGGCCAGGAAGTATTGTGTGTGCATGTTATCACTACCCCCCTCCTCCCTCCCTTCCCTCTCCCCCCCCCCCCCCCCCCCCCCCCCCCCTCTCGTTATCCAGAAGAGGATGTTTCTCTGCCAAAGGATCAAATGGAGCAGCTGAAGAATATTTTAACCAGCTCATTTTTCAACTCAGTCAAAGAGGTAAGGAGGTGAATATAATGTGTTGTGTTCAAGTGTTTGTTGCTCAATAAATACCAAATCTCGTGATGAAATTAGCTCAATGCCGTCTGTTGTTATGGTGCCTGCATCTGTTGTTTAGGTGTACCAGCATGTGTATGAGACAGTGGAGGTGCAGGGAAGTCCTGAAGCTAGGGCGACTGCCACCGCCAAAGTAAGCCATGTCTACCAGATTGAACAGCTATCAGAGTTCACTTTCAGCAATTATCATGGAAAATGCATGTAATTAGGTATTGGTCATTGTATAATGTGTGAGACTTGAAACACACTATACTTTCAGTGGCTTCGCAAGTTATTTCCTGAGCTCAAGTTTGTAACAGATAACCTTCTCTTCATTTAAACATACTATACTGATTGTTTTTTGTTTCTTTCAGGCAACTGTGGCTGCATTTGCGGCCAGCGAGGGCCAGGGCCACCCAAGAGTGGTGGAGCTGGAAAAGGTGGGCTTTAAATAGGGTAGCATCACGTTTGTAGTATAGCATGGCTAGTAGAAATTAGTGACAGGTATTTGAGGTTTATGATTTTGCCTACATGGACAAGACTGATGACCGTACATAGAGCTTAAATGGTGGGGTCCTTGTTGCTAAGCTCCTTTACATTTCTGCGACAAAAGCTGAGGCAATGTGGGCTCTAGATGGAGTACGGTGTATTGGGGATGAAATTCCAAACCTAATGAATGGTGACTGAGTGACAACGTGTGCATTCCTGGCATATTTGAGGGTTTCATTATAGATACTGCTGTGGTTTTCCTTTAGCAACAAAGTGTTTGTCCTTCATTCCCTCCCTCACTTGACTGTTCCTCCCACATGCACACACCAATGCACATATCACTATAGACTGCTGAGGGTTTTGGGTTCAACGTAATGGGAGGGAAAGAGCAAAAATGTCCAATATACATCTCCAGAATTATCCCAGGAGGATATGCAGACAGGTGTGTGTGTGTGTGTGTAAGAGAGAGAGAGAGAGTGGAGTAAGGAAGATATCTCTAACAAATTATCTCTCCCTTGGAAACTCCCTGATACAGGCATGGAGGTCTGCGAAGGGGGGACCAGCTTCTGTTTGTGAATGGAGTGGTAAGGAGTAACCAATAGCAACAGTTGCCATGGAAACTTTTAGCCTAGCTAATCAAAGATGGCTAGAACATTTCTATTGTTGGTATCACTGTTTCTTATTTTAGTTGATCACTACTAGCAATGGGTGGGACAAAACAGTATATGTATGAATGTTCATCACAATGGCACTCGTAACCTTAAGATGAGACTCTCACGTGCACTATGACATACGTAGCAGCTACAAACTCTCAAAAATTGGATCCACTCACACATGAAGTCACTTCACTCTTGGGCGCACATTATGCAATAGGACAAATTGTCAGCGATTATGTTTCTCTGTTGTTGTTCAGGACTTGGAGGAAGCCAATCATGAGAAAGCTGTGGATCTCCTTAAGGGAGCACAAGGTACGGTACAGTATAACCTCTCTTCAGTTACAGTGGGGACGAGAGAACACAAAGCTTGTACGTTTTCTTGCCCTCTTCACAAACTCATAGAAAGGTCATGTGTCTAGTCTACCATTAGCTCCATGACTTCAGCACATTTATTCTTCATCGTACTATTGTGTGGGCCCAAGACCTTCTTCAGTTCTATATTGCTAGACACTCGGGATGTATCAAGAGCACCCGTTCTTATGCCCTCGTGATGTATATATATGCATGCACAAGAACTGCAGGCTGAGTGTCTATTTTCCAGCTTCCATGCCTCTGTAAGAGGTCTGTCAGTCCATGTTGTTACTGCACAAGCAGTCTTCCACTAGTGGACAAGCCATTTGTCAAGTTGTCATCTGTGTCTTCAGACTTGACCTGACCCCTTCATTTGTGTTAGCTGGGTGTACATATACTTAAAAAGGATAATGGCTCTTTGATAACACCTATAATGTCTATGCCTACACAGGAAAGGTTCGTTTGGTGTTGAAGTACTCTCCCAAGATTCTTGAGGAGATGGAGTTCCGATTTGAGAACACCAAGTCATTCCGACGTGGAGGAAGATCTGCCCGGCACTGAACTGTACATGACAAACACTTGGGGCTCCTTTGAAAATGCCTAGTTTTATAGAAGGATAATTTTTAACTCAGCATTAGATACTTCAATAGAGTGAGATATATTTTGCTATAAATGTACATTCATACAGAGTGATGTACACGTGTGGTTTTGGCTGAATGTCTCCTGTGCAGTGAGTGACTTAGGCCTGCCTTTTTTTTTTATTAGGGAGATGTGGTTAATTCGTTCTTGTATATAGGCATCCCAGACCAAAATTAATAAGCCTGATTCTCGTTCCCAAATGCATGCTGTGCTCGTGCATGGTTGAATTTGGGAACGAATCCTCGAGAAGGTAGATTCGATCGTGCACATGTACGAATGGGCCAATGACTTTTTGGAGCTATGCTAGCGTGGACTTCTTTGCAAGTCTCCCTCCAGAGATGGTGCTGAATATTCTCTCCTACCTGGACAGCGAAGATGCGGTGTACTGCCTGGCAGTGAGTAAGTTGTGGAGGGAAGTAGTGGGCTCCCAGGATAGCTTCTGGAAGAAAGCTTGTGTTGAGTTTGGGCTACCAGAAGATCTCATTGGAGATCACATTCAGCACAAGAAGTGCTGTGCTAGCCCAGTTGCTTTGTTCCTAGCTGCCAGAAGGCAGAGACTCTACGTCTCAGGGAGCAGTGGAGTGTTTACACGATTAGAGAGAGAGGCTAGCAAGTGTCCTGGCACCGCACCTGCAGCAAAGAAGAGAAAGGGAGAGGCTAGAGAGTGTCCAGCCGTGAGTTCTACAAGTGAGAAACTTTGGATTACTCCATGTAAGACACTGTCCATGGGTAATGGGTACGTTCTTGAAGTGTGTTTCCACAAAGAACACCTGATACCCGATCCACTTGGGGCTGGTGGTTACTCTCCACCCCGTATGCAAGTCTCTCTGGCAAGCTTGGGAAGAATCAATGGTAAAACAATTGAGAAGGTGTGTGAAGTCTCGGAGTACGTGTATGATAGTTCCGAAGCCCCTGAGGGTGTTTTTGACAACAAATGGAGAACTGTTTTGCCACATCACCAGTGTATTGTGACAATGGCAGCAACTTCTACCAATCCACAGCAGTGGCTGAAATTTCCCTTGGCAGAAAAATCCACACAATCACAGCCACTTTTGCTGCCTTCACCCTTTCCCCAGTTTGACCATTCCACACCTGAGCCAGTGGAGGTCTGTTCTGGATGTTTAGCGTGTTCCCTGATGGTCACGGCTGCTAGCACCCCACCAATATTTGCAATTGAGTTGGGTGACCCTTCTTCCCATTGCAATGGTACATGGGATCTCCGTTTTATTGCACTCGACTCTTCAGGAGAATTGACACATGTTCAAACTGATAAGGTTATAGTCTTCGTGCATCCATTCAGCCATACAAAGTTGCTTTAATTCCTGGTCCAAATAGTGGCCAACCCAGAAATATTTGTGGTTCACATCACCTGATATTGCAGGCAGGACAGAGCTTAGGAATCTATCAACTCGAAACAGTACCTTCTCCAAATTTACAACTTGATTTAACTCTGATTACACAGTCTACATTTTTTGAGTTTAAACCAGGAGATGGCTTGAAATTCTGCCTAAGTTTCATTAGTCAAGATATCCTTGGGGAATTTGTGATATCTTTAGACAGAAAACTTCTTGGAGTCCTTCAGGGAACCTATAATGGAAGTCCCCCGACTACCCTTCATCTTTGGAGTTTGACATCATCTGGCTGCACAAAAGTTGGTGAAGTAAAAATTAATCAGAGTCACCTGGTCCTGTATGCTGTAGGACATACCTATTCAATTCTTGGAACTCATTATCGTGAAATGCTCAATATCACAGTGGTATCAACCCATAGAGGAGAAACTGTTTGGAAATGCAGCAGTTCGAGGTTTATATGCCGGGTTTTGGTTATTCCTCAATGCATTCAACTCTTGAAGTTTTAACTGTGACCAAGGAGGAGTGGCTAAGTAACATTCACACAGTGAGTCCTCCTTTCATACCTTTTATGGCCTTCATAAACTTTGCTGAAGCTGCCCAGGGAAATCTGGCCATTGATGGCCTCTTGTTTCGACCTTCCATGCGCAAATGCAAACGTGGGAGGAGGTAAACAGAACTAAGGTGGTCTACAAATGGAACTAGCAAGGATATTTATTATTTATATAAATATTATATATATTGGGTGTACTGCTGCGAGACTAGCGATATGAACCTACATACTAAGTGCTGACTCTAGCCTTATTCCCAAAATGTGCATATGGTTTAATGGGCATATGTGGCGGTGGAGGAGGTAAACATAGCGTTGAAGAAATCCTTTCGTGTTTAAGTCCATCTCTCTTCCATTCCAGTAATAAAGTTGTATTCCGATACTTCTTAGGAAGTTCTGCTTCTATCTCATTGATTGCAGCAAGCACATTAGAAGCAATAGTAATTTTTCGTGGGTATGGACGATGCAATGGGTTGATTGCATGTAAAGTGTTATGAAGTACAGCTTGGCCCCGAAAGATAATTTCACACTTCACTGCAACATACAGTTGGTTGTACCACCAAGTAGTAGCGTCAAACCTGCCAGAGTATGGTAAGATATACTCCACTGCTTGGTAGTGAAATGCATTGAAAGCTGCATCAAAGCGCACTGCTGGGAGATACTCTGCAGGTTCTTTCAAAACGCACCCTTGTTTTTTTCGTGCAGCATATACATCTGGGAGACATGGATGGGTGTCAGCGTCCACTGCCGCAACTGCTGGCTCTATTCTTTTCAGAAAATTTTCAAATTCTCTCCAAGGATTATTCCTTGTACTTTTTTTAAGAACGATATCATCATCCATAAAAATATAGTACAAGTATTTTTCATTTCTCTTCATGGCAACTTTATAGAGCAAGTTTCTTCCCGTTGCCCATGTGGCTGATGAGTTGTAGAGGTACTCTATGTTAGGTGACACAGTTTTACTGCATGCTTGCTTGTAGCTTAGAACTAGTACATCACACCGACAAGAAAGTGCATTACCAAACGCCTCAACAGACTCTAGGTGATCGGGAAGGCAGCTCTCTGTTTGTATCAAGTACAGGAACGTGTGTAATGGCGGAATTCTTGTAGCTTCTTCATGTTCATCAAGTTCCAACTCTGGTTTTGGTGGCTTATTTATTACCCACTTGAATACGTCTGTAGTCTTTTCTCTTACTGCGTGGTACATTGAATGCATCCCATAGAACGAAACGATAGCAGCAAATAGCCCACAAACCAACAAAATCATGCAAATTCGCCGATTCATAACTTGCCAACACGAGGTCCTCGCCCCTTAAGGTTCTTGTTCCCAATCCAACGTGTCCTGGTTCCCATGCAGGATTGCGAGAAGGTGTGGCTGACAGCTGTCAATGATTGTTCTTGTTACGTGTTGTGTAGAGTCTAGCTAATGCCTGTAGAGTCTAGCCTGGGAACAAGGCTAGAGTCTAGCACAGACGGTCTCGCAACGAAAGGAGACTACAATAATATTTGTATGACGCTTACAAGTGGAACTGGTTGTTACTCTGCTCACTTTTCTGGAGAAATCTCACAATTTACCATCTGTTACCTTGGGCATACATAGATAGATACTGCTCTACTATCTATGCCTTGGGCAACATAGAGCTATAGATATTTTTGCTGAAACACCTGTTTATCTAATGAATGGATGGCAGTATGAGAGCATTGACAACCTAACCCTCATGTCCAGACTCCAGACTCTATCCTTTCATGAGGAAAAACGGTCTGGTGAACCCAGAAAAATGTTTAGATATCCAAGTAGACTGGAGGCAAAATTTTAAGGAAGTGCTACATAAATCTTGTAATATCATTGGTCCTTGGGAATAGGCCCAAGAAATTCGACTTTGTTCACCAGATTGTTTCTCACTGGGAGGCACACATGGGCTAGGCACAAGATTATGACAACCTCACTGTATACTGGCTTCAAGCATAAACCAAACCGAAACCTTATGTAAGGTCATATGTTTTAAGGTCACCCATCCACATGACAGGGTGCCAGCACATGACAAGACTATGTGCTCTCAGTGTTTGACAACACAAAATTTGTTGACATCAACATTAAATATCATGCTCTATAATTCACCTCAACCAGCAGAAATGTTATGACCAAAGAGGCATTTATTATCAACATCTAATCAGTTAATCATCCTTGTACTGGAAGCATCCTTACTGCAGGAAATTCAGCACACTTTGCAGCTCAAATGAACGCACAATAATATGCACAGAGGACAACTGTTCCAGCAGACTGCAGCTGAGTTCACATTTTACCACACCCCTGTAGAATTACTAAAATGTGCATATGGTTTTATGGGCATGTGTGGTGGTGGAGGAGGCAAACACAGTGTTGAAGAGCGTATTTCATGGCCAAGTCTATCTCTCTTCCATCCCTGCAATAAAGTTGTATTTTGATATGCCCTAGGAAGCTCTGCATCAACCTCATTGATTAAAGCAAGCAGTTCAGATGCATCAAATCTTTTTCGGGGGTATGGACGATGTAATTGGTTCAATGCACGTAAGGTAGTTGGCAACACAACTTGACCCCGAAACAAGATTTCGCACTTGACTCTAACATACATATTGCTGTACCACCAGGTAGAAGCATCAAACCTGTCAGGGTAGGGTAGAAGATACTCCACTGACTGGTAGTGAAACGCCATGACAGCTGGATCAAAACCCAGTGCTGGTATGTACTCTGCAGGTTCCTTCAAACTGCAACCTTTTTTCTGTCTTGCATTATATACAGCTTTGAGATGATGATTAGGGCTAGCATCCACTGCTGCAGCAGCTGGCTCTATTCTTTTGAGGAAATCTTCAAATTGTCTCCAAGGATCAGTTATGTTTGTCATTATTTTATTAGATTGAAGAACAATATCATCATCCATGAAAATATAGTACAAGTATTTTTCACTTCTCTTCATGGCAGCTTCATAGAGCAAATTCCTTCCTGTTGTCCAGGTAGTTGATGAGTTGTAGAGGTACTGAATATGTAATGGCCATATAGTAGGGCATGCTTGCTTGTAGCTTAGAACCAGTACATCACACTGACAATAAAGCGTGTCACCAAACGATTCATTAGACACTAGGTGATCAGGAATACATCTCTCTGCTTGTATCATGTACAAGAATCTCTGCCTCGGTTTGACATTCAGACTTGTAAAGTTTAAATTCACATCACAGAAGAAAATGACTTTAGCAATTAACAACAACCCACAGACGGATATCCCCAGGATTACACAGGATCGCAGTCTCATCATCCCTAGAACAGGAGCACTGGAACAGCAGCACTGTTGCTGGACTTGGCCCATACAATGCACCTCCCACTTTTAACACAGTGTTTTTGTACTCCAAGTGCCAACAAGGCATGTGTAAAAGTACATGAATACTGCCCAGAGGTTAACCCATAGTGCATAAATATTTTCAGAGTCCATCCAATAATACATGAATATAGCCAGAGCTCCACCCCCTTCTTTGTACAAACATCCAAAATTGTGTACCCTTTATTGTGTGTGGTCTCTCTCTCTCCTCCTTCTCACTCTTTGGTGTCTAATTTTGCACTGGAACAGCAGCACTGGAAAAAAAATTTTCAAAAAATGCACGTTGATTTAACCTAAGACGTCAGTTGCTGGACTTGGCCCATACCATGCACCACAGTGTTTGTGTACTCCCAATAAGGCATGTGTAAATGAATACAAAATTTTGCATGCTTGTACAAAAGAAGGGGGTGGAGCTCTGGCTATATTCATGTTATTATTGGATGGACCCATAGTGCATAAATATCTTCAGAGTAAATAAACACTACATCCAGAAGACAATAACGAAGTTGCTCAAAGTCGCACACCCCATTTGACAACTCTAAAGAAAATAGATCAGTGGTATGTGAACTATATAGCATCTGGTTTGCATTTCACTGGGTTCTCTATATTACTCTGACTGCTTTTCTGTCTTTGCTGCATGAGGCTAAAATATAAGAGCTCTATGGATATATACAACCGCAATAGATGCTTCCATGGACACAACACTATGTGCACTTGTCTACGAAGGTCTGTTTATGCTTGAACATTGTGTTCTGTTTCTGTATCCTTGTTTTCGAGCTCCAAGTGATCAAGATCTTTGATCAAGAATGTTTCCAAAGCTGAGTGGAATGATATACCTCTCCACGAGAAAGATAGCTTTATTACACACCTTAAAAGTCAGTTTAGGCCTTAGTATTGAGCAGGGTTGTTGTCAATTAATTTCCTAACGTAATCATTAACCTTAAGGTAAAAGTCTTCAAAACAATAAATTACAACAATTAATTACAAGGAAGATGGTTTGTAATCATTACTTATTTAGAAGTAATTGCAAACAAAACAAGCTGCTTGGTAAATTAATATGCACAATTTCAACTGTAATTATAACTTACTAATTGCAATTAACAGATAGTAGACAACCCAATCCAAGCAAGGCAGAATTCACCTTCACATATAATAGAGTCTCTGGAAACCTTGTTTTCAGACCACCAACTGGTTCAGTGGTCTTGTAACAACACGACACATGTTGCATGACCATTGTCATGTAATTACGCTAATTTGGAATTGCTTACAGCATAAATTGATTCCTGGGAAAGCAGGTAATGATTACATACTTACTGTTGTGGAGTTAGCCAAAATTACTTACAATTAAATACAATAAGTAATCCATTACAGCATAATTACAATTAACAACTACCATTACTACAACACTGGTATTGAGTACTATAAATCCTGTGGCTGCTGAGTCATTGCTCAATGGTTGGAGAAAGATTACGTAGCTACAAAAACAGGGTAGTACACATAAGCACTGGCCCAGTGTTGTATGTATACTGGGTACTGTGTATTTTTCTATGACTATAATGAGGACAATTATATAGCAACATACTCCCAGGTACATACTGTGTTTATTGTATATACATGTGATGTATTGGCCAATGAATAGTCACTGCAAAAAAATTGGAGGTTGATTTAACCCCAAAAATATCATGTCAGTTGCAGTCTGGGTTCATCCAGGTGGTGACCTACCTACATTTGCCATGGATTAGAGTTACATCCCTTGTCAGTCAAGGATTCCAGCAAAACATTGCATGTTTGTGCAAAAAGGGATAGAACTCTGGAAATATTCATGTATTATCGGTTAGTAGCATTCATGTAGTGTTACATAAGTATTCATGCCTTACTGGAACTTTGAGTAAACAAAAGATGTAACTCTACACTGTGGTAAAAGTGGGAGGTGGTATGGCCCAAGGTCCTCTAACTGAGGTGACCCATCGCAGGTTAAATCAACCTCCAGTGTAGAACCCATCTCCGTGGGATTGGTTATTTTCCAAACTGCATGCAAATTCTGGCACCATGTTCCTAAGGATGAATTTTGAAAGCTGTGAGGTATATAGGTACCTGGAGTAGCCTTTGTCACATCAACCAGTAAATTGCAGTGACGATGTTCAAAGTTGGTATTTTTGCTTGAGTTCTCTCCCAAGCTGCCCTTCCCCCAGAAACTCCACAGCCTCAATGATGGCAGACCAGGTGGGGGGAGGGTCTACTCTCTTCAGCCACATCTCTAACATCCCAATGAGGCACTTGTGAGGGTCCTGCTGGTGTTCTACAGCAATGGCTCTCAGGGTGGGCATGGGGAGGTGGAGGTAGATGCCAATATGCTCCCACTTGTCTGCCACCATGTGGTAGAGAACATCCATTAGATCCTTCGGCTCTGGTTTACATAGGGTTGCCTTTGTCTCAGAGACAACACCTGCATTAATACACAACGTCAGAGATAATGCCTGACTATGATATATGCCACCACTATGGCCACCTTCTGCTGGGTCCAAGACAAGTTGAAAGTAGTTCTTTGGTGCTCTGGCTCCATTCAGCTTGACCTTGTATTGCAGTCGTACTGGCATATCATCCTTCCTTCTCCACTCAATCATCAGTTCGCATTGAGGAATCCACTGTCCTTCTCTAAACTCATCCACTTCCTTCCTAGCAATCTACACAAGCGTGTACAACAATCATCACCAACTCATCACTCCACCATCAACGTTTATTACAGAACTTACACCAGGATAAGATATTGGAGTAATCTTCCATCCCTCCCGTGTGAGCTGTCCATCTTCTGGGATGTCCAGGGTAATCTCACCTCTCTGAAATCTAACTCTTAGTGAAGTGTCCCACTTCGCAAAATGATCATAATGGCACTTCACAGCCTGTTAGAAAGATCATGTAGCAGCATTGTAGCTCAAGGTGGAGTCTTGACAACATCCTATATATACAACAGCAACCACAATGCATTAAAATCTATACTGCTATGCAACGTACACTCACTGAAATTTGTGCTTCAATGTCTCGTGTGATGACAAGGTAAAATCTCCAATCGTACATCTGCTTCATAGTGTGATACAAATGTGCACAGTAAGACCGTGGAGTTGTCTTTCTTCCTGTGATACCATTCCCAGAGAAGTGGCTTAGCTGGATGCTACCATAGGAGCTATGTGTGGTGAACACTCCTCCACCCACCTGTCTAAACCTATAGGGAAGGTCTCTCTGGGAGCATTTGGCAGAGACGAAGCTGAGATCAGACAACACTGTCTCATCCTCTCTGAGCGCACAGTGTTGGATTTCTAATATGACTGGCTTCGTAAATTTGCAGGGTGCTGAGATCCAGAAGACAGGGCTGAGGAGGTCTGAGTCCTCAGGAAGCTGAAACTGACCAGTGAGACTTGCTCTGATGCCCATCCTGCAGTCTCTCACTCCAGATGGAAGGCTGCCTTCAGGAACATGAAGCCTCAGTCCATACCCCTTCCACTCAAATGAGCCTCCTTGGGTCAGAACTCGGAACTCTGTTTCTCCAATCACCTCCACTCCATATATGGAGCCTAAAAAAAGTGCAATAACGCCATAGCACTAGTAAACACAAAATAATTACCACAGGTTTGTTAATCTATGAAACACATTAATAAAGCTCTAATTATATATGCATAAATGTTAGTATCAGGCAGCACTTGTACAGTATAGTAGTTACACACAATGTACTTGGCCTTACCAGTGGTCTCAGCTGCAGTAGCTTCCCTATGTGTCTGGACAGCCACTTCTTGGTAGTCAGGGCTAATCTGGACAGCCACCTCTCGACAGTCTGGCTTAGTCTGATGCTCTTTGTCAAACAGCTCAGAGTCTTGCCAAATTTCCTTCTCCTTCTTCCTGGTTTCAGACTAGTAAGAATAGGGTTACCAACTAAATCAAAGTTGTACTTAATACAATAAAATAACATACCAGGTATAGTGATGGTGGTGTAGTGGGTGTTCTATTAATGTTGAAAAAATCCTCAATTTCTTGAGCCAGCTCTCCCAATTCAATATCTCGAAGTATCTCTAGCAACACTTGCCAAGTTGTAGGTAGAGGACTCTTGCCTGCGAACCACTTAGTGAGCACACCACTCAATCCCTCACGGGGATTATTTGTGGTCTTACTGTGAGTGACAATGGTAGATGCGTCAAGGCACAGGAGTGTAGCCACTGCAATAAACTTGGGAGCTAGCTGGTCAATGATAAAAATGCCAGCTGCTACCTCCAAACGATTAAGGGCAGTCATAGAGAAGTAGCCTTTGGGGAATGAGGTTACTGTGGGAAAGGAAGAGAATCTATGTCCCGAAAAGTTAACACACATAAAATGAACTATGTATTCACGCTACATTGTGGAACTGTTATGCAATGAATTCTAAAAACTTTCTGAAATATCTGTGTTTCACTTCTGCTTTTGCAGGTATTGATGATCACAATCACACTGAATACATGCTTATTTTTGTGATCAGATCAACACAAACTGAAGGTCAAGAGAAAGATAACGCAGTGTCTCCTTTAGTAGATACCTTGAAGCTTTGCTTTGAAAACATGGTGTGACGACCAAGTCTCGTCAGTCACTCCCCCTACCATTAGCAGCTCCCCTGTGGGAAGGACTATGGTGCAGGTTGAGTAGCAGGCAACTGGCAAGTTCCCCACGTGCACCCAGGAGTTGGTGTGACTGGCATAGGCAAGAATGACTGAACTGCATGGGTCTCCTCCTCCAGCAGCTAACAACTGCTTTCCAAATACAACAGGAGTGGATTTGAGAAGTGGCACATTAGGCAGCTTTTGCCATGCTGATATCCGTTTGATGTCCTCTGAGTTGGTAGTGGCTATCAGAGATTCTAAGGAGGTATGATAGACATCCCTGCCCTGACCCACTCCACCAGCCAGGTACCACCACTTGTCCTTATCAAGAGCACATTTGATGAAATAGCATGCTTTGGGGAGAGACTGGGCCCTCATCCACTCGTGGCCATCGTAGACTTGTACCATATCCAGTGGATCCTCATCACTCAACCCTCCAGCTACAATGAGGTGATTGCCTGTACTAACAGCAGATGCTCCATAGCATTTAGTTAGCATGGGAGGGAGAGGCTGCGTCCAGTGACTTTGCCCATCTAAGACCCACAGCCGGTTGGTAGCAGATCCCATCCTTGTTGGATCCTTACCCCCTACCAACACCAATTGGGAATGATAGGTGCTTAGACCAAACCATTTGGTGGGAGTGCGGAGCATATCCCAGGAGTTTTTGGCGAAGTTGTAGATTAAAAGTCTGGAGGATAAAACATTTGATGCACCCGACAACACATTTCCTCCACCAATGTAGACCTTACTTTCCAGTAGTACTGCCTGGGTATCACGTATATCTACTGGTAGTTTGTGAAACTCAGGCAGTTTATGAAACTCCCTCCACTCCAGCGAGGCAAGAGGATGGAAGAGATCTGCCTGCACAAATTTTTATCATGGAACAAATTAACTCAGGTACTCAAGATATGGAGACGTAGTAATGATCATTTACCTCAGAAGCTGGGTGATCCATGAAGCTGTAGCTGTGGAAGCTGTGGAGGCTGGGACAATGCTTAAGCACGTGCCGGGGAAAAACCTTCCCGGCCTCGGAACTTAGTCTGAGACTATCCGGAACTATGGGCTCCTCTATGGCTCGTGAATATGCTGTTATTTCCGCGGTTCGTGTGGACTTCTTTGCAAGTCTCCCTCCAGAGATGGTGCTGAATATTCTCTCCTACCTGGACAGCGAAGATGCGGTGCACTGCCTGGCAGTGAGTAAGTTGTGGAGGGAAGTAGTGGGCTCCCAGGATGGCTTCTGGAAGAAAGCTTGTGTTGAGTTTGGGCTACCAGGAGATCTCATTGAAGATCACATTCAACACAAGAAGTGCTGTGCTAGCCCAGTTGCTTTGTTCCTAGCTGCCAGAAGGCAGAGACTCTACGTCTCAGGGAGCAGTGGAGTGTTTACACGATTAGAGAGAGAGGCTAGCGAGTGTCCTGGCACCGCACCTGCAGCAAAGAAGAGAAAGAGTCGGAAAAAATACCAGGCTCCATGCAGGACACTTTATGTGGGCAATGGGTACATTGTAGAGATAGTGTATGCCAAAGAACATCTGGTTCCTAGTGGTTGGAATCATAGTGGTTACTTTGCCCCACGTAAGGAAGTTGCACAAGCACTTTTAGAGAGATTCAATGGCGAAAAAATCGAGAAAGTTTGTGACATCTCCCCAGATTTTTTCAATGGAAGATGGTTTCATGTTTCACCTCATCACCAGTGTATTGTGACGGTATCAAGAAGCTGTATTACTGTTGATGGCTCCCAAAGAGACACAAAGTGTTTGAAACAGTCAATCACACCGAAATCACTGCATGCTACATCACAGCCGCTATCACTACCATTCCCAGCTGGTTATGACCCTTCAATACTAAGATATTCTGAAGACATGTACTCTGCCTGCTCACTCTGTTCCATGATGGTCATAGCAATCACTGTAAGACCTTCGGCTACGAGACTTGTGGACCCTTCAGCCCCCTCTACTTCAATATGGCATTTTAACTTTATTACATTTGACCAAGCAGGAGAATTAGCACTTGTGCACACCGAAAAGGTCGACTTCCATGTTCCCTGTTACCTTTATACAGTGGCTTTACTTTCATGTCCAAACAGCTGCTTAACCAGTAACATATGTAGGTCACACAACCTTATTGTGCAAGTAGATCGAAACATAGGAATCTATCAAGTTGAGACGATGTTTACACCTTGTCTGTCATTGCACTTTAATCCACTTTACTTTTTTGAGTTTGAGGAAGAAGTTGATGACCAACAGGTAGGCTGGCACTTGAATACTGGGACGATGACGGTCTCTTCGGATGGAAAACTTCTTGGGATTCTTCGTCATCCCAATACATCACCTATCCTTCATCTTTGGAGTCTGACATCATTCAACTGCACAAAAGTTGGTGAGGTGGGAATTTATCAGAGACTAAGTCACCCGGTCCTGCATGCTCTAGGGCACACCTATTCAATTATTCACTCATTGAGTCATGGCGTTCATGACGGATCTACAGCAGTCAACATTATAGTGATAACTACCCACACAGGGGAGACCATTTGGAATTGCACCAAGCTAGCTAGGAATATAACGCATCACATACCAGGTTACTGTGTGGCACGTTGTCAGCCTGAGATTGAGTTTTTAGCTGTGGTCAGCGACAACTGGCTGAGTAATATTCACACTGTTAGCTCTCCCCTCATTCCATTTATAGCATTCAGTAACTTTGCTGAAGCTGTCAAGGGAAATCTGGCCATTGATGGCCTCTCGTTTCAACATTAATGAATGTGCAAACATGAGTGTTGTCAATAAATTTATTGTTGTGTTGTTCTAATTTCTCAGTGCATTCTAATTACATCGATGTGCTTTGTCATAGTGTACCATAAAGCTATTTATTGCTTGGTACACAATTTGATTTGCACATGCTTACCAATAAAAACTGGGAGAGGATGCTGATGGTATCCAATTGGCGGCTTATAGCCTAGCCTTGTTCCCAGGCCCGTTTGAAAAATCGGACAAAAGGGCATAGTCTAGCCTCGTTCCCAGGCCTGTTCGAAAAATCACAATTTCTTTTCTCCGATTTTTCGAACGGGCCTGGGAACCATGGGAACGAGGCTACTTATAGCCATGCCTGTAGTATAGGGTGGGGAGACCCTCATATTGGCAGCCTGGGCCATCAAAACATAGCAGTATTTTTACATAATTCAATGTGACGTTACTACATATTTATGAAAGGTGTGGGCTGGGAACCAGATTGCATGGTCGGATAACACTCGTGGAATGGAATGCGAAAATAGTTAACGCCCCTAGCGGTTGATTCGGTTGTCTGGGTTTATCGTGATAGCGATGTACGCTCTAAAGGCTCGTGACAAGCTCCACAAGCGCGAGAAGGAGGAAAGGAAGGAGAGAGAGAAGGCGGCCTTGCGTAGGTCAAGGGAACTGGATGCCTACCACCGTGGGGAGGCGGGGCACGACCCAGAAGTAACAGCTGCCGGCAGGAGGCAGCCCGCCACAACAAGGAGAGAGGCTAAGGTAACCAGGTAGACTAACTTTCAGTATCTAGCCTGAGCTGTGAACTTGTAGTTATGGTCTTGCGGGCCAGTCTCCCCTGTGAGACAGCGGAGTCTGGCCCGCCAGACTATTAAACTCGCGGTGGTGTCAAGCCACACCTTTCTCGCATACGATTAATATAATTACCTGTACATGGACAAACCAATGAACCGTAGCCTTGTTACCAGGCCTTCACCACCATCCAGTTTGTGATTCCTTACAGTATGTGCAAATGGAGGGGGGAAGGCCTGGGAGATTTGGTTTTTTCACGTGTATGGTAATATGTGTAATGGTGATGTGATGGTTAAACACATGGGGGGCGGTGCCTCACAAAGAATCTCAAGGCCTTTCTTGTCATATCTTGTCCAAGGACTGGAGACTGAGATGCTTGAAATACAGCATCTCATTGTTCAGTAGACTCGAGGCTATAACAATGTCAGGCACCACTCCCGTGTGTCTACCTTAATTCTGATGTCATCGCATGTTATGAAGTCTCCCAGGCCTTCCCTCTCCGTTTTTGTGTACTGCAACTGGGAACTGGAGTTGGGGAAGGCCTGGGAACAAGGCTAAACAAAGCACGTATCATATTCCTAGGATACCAGTGTGATTGAGTGACCTTACATTGTCCTTTTTCACACATCCTGCCACCTTGTGTTGTATTGTGAAGTCACTCAATGAGCTCACTTCCTGTTGGCTGAGCTAGCTGACATCCCAATCAGCAAGAGCTGTAAACAAACTACCATTTTGCAGCTGCTTTGGTAGTCAGCTAATGCTAGCTTCATTCCCAGGATCATATCCTCTTACCAGGCAGAACATTTCAAAGCTTAAGCACCTTAGTGAAACATGATCTAAGAAGGGATGTATGTGGCAGCCATACATGTAATGTTTAGTCTCCTTATGAAGTGGGTTTCAA
This sequence comes from Agelas oroides, assembly GCA_949130485.1. Classification (NCBI taxonomy): domain Eukaryota; kingdom Metazoa; phylum Porifera; class Demospongiae; order Agelasida; family Agelasidae; genus Agelas; species Agelas oroides. Next base: position 8,272,747 of record OX422188.1, read on the forward strand.
CTATACTATTGTAGTGGAATTTGGTAAGTAAATACACACTATTTGGTAAGTAAATACACACTATTTGGTAAGTAAATACACACTATTTGGTAAAGTAAATACACACTATTTGGTAAGTAAATACACACTATTTGGTAAGTAAATACACACTATTTGGTAGGTAAATACACACTATTTGGTAGGTAAATACACACTATTTGGTAGGTAAATACACACTATTTGGTAGGTAAATACACACTATTTGGTAGGTAAATACACACTATTTGGTAGGTAAATACACACTATTTGGTAGGTAAATACACACTATTTGGTAGGTAAATACACACTATTTGGTAAGTAAATACACACTATTTGGTAGGTAAATACACACTATTTGGTAAGTAAATACACACTATTTGGTAAGTAAATACACACTATTTGGTAGGTAAATACACACTATTTGGTAAGTAAATACACACTATTTGGTAGGTAAATACACACTACTTGTGTGGTTCTCCCATGTTCTCTGTTTGCTAATAATCAGTATGAAGCTAAACTAAAGAAAGCACACACACTTGCACACACACAATTCCAGTACATTGGCACATCCTCTATTGAGATGAGGTCTGACACTGGCTGGAAGTCTGACATTGGCAAGTCTGTGAAGCAGCAATTGTCCAGGACAAACACCAAGGTCTATAGCACTGTTTCTGTGTTCTTGTCCCTCCTCTCCCCCCCACCTCCTCTCCTATACATGCACTAATAGCACTCATGAATGGCATAATTGCACTCAGCTTCGCCTCTGCAATTAATAGCCATTCACTCGTACTATTAATCACAAATTGCACTCGAAACCATGCTATTAATTATACTAATACACTTGTGTACACATTTCATGCCCACACATTACACACATGAACCTTGTTTTAATATTCATGCGGCATCATGCCTCCCTCCTCTCTCCTACACCTTCATATACACACTCATGTACCCACACACACCTGCATGCACACACCTGCATGCACACACTCACTTAGAACTGTACTAGCTCTATGCCGGTGGTTTTTCTTGTGAATGTGGAGGGAGTGAAGGTGATAACAGCAGATGGCCAGGTGACTAAAGCACCAGTAACAGTGCTGTGTGCATCTGTTAGACTGCAGCAGGAAACTACATGACATGCCCCCTCCCTCCCTTCCCTTCCTTCCCTCCCTGTCTCTTCTCTTTCCCTCTCTTCCTCAGAACCTCATCATGGCACATGCCCTGAAACGTATCTTGTTCTGCACAGCAGAAACCAAGAAATATCTCTTTGCCATGGTTGCAAGAAACCCCCAGACAGGGGCAGACGGTGTCTACTGTCACGTCTTCCTCCTACCATCCAAGGAGAAGGTGGGGGATGCTCACTCATTCACTGTCTGTACCAAGAACACATTGGAGAAATCATGCATTTTAATACACATGTGTTCAGAGAAGTCGGCCTTTAGTATCAACCTACTGTCTATTGGCATTGCCAAAGCAACAGGATTTTCACATACCCTCATTTCTGAACCACTAAGATGGGCTATGAGCATAGGCTGAAGTGTAGAGGCTATACTGTGCTGCGCGTCGTTCCCAGGAGGCCACCCAGCTTTTGTCGCTTGTAGTAGTCTCTTTGAAAATGTGCATTAGCCTCATACCTAACCATCTCACCGCCAAGGTTTCGATCGCTTTAACCAGAAATGTACGCATGTAACTGCATACCAGACTGAAGCAACGAAGTAACTTATAGCAGGCTATGAATATTAATTTGAGGCCTGGAAAGTGTAGCGGCCAAAGCTGCTACGGCCGCTACGGTTCCCACACCACTGATGAGGCTGTTAACTAATGTAGTTATGTGACACAGACGGGGTGGTGGATACCATTACATGTACAGTTCATTTAGCTTCACACATACTACTTGTGTGTGTGTATGTACGTGCAGTGCATCTATCTATTCATCCATCCATCCATCTTTTTAGATGTTACATGTGCATATACCCACCTACCTACTATATGATTTATCAAGATTCCTGTTTGTGCTTTAATCAACAAACCAACATAGGCTAATGAGTTGAATGAACTGGTGGGAAAGGCATTCAAGGCAGCCTTCGCCAAGAATAGCCTCAAGAGAGAAAAGAAGAAAAAGAAGTCTCAGCAGCCACAGCGAACCCCTTCTCCCAAGGCCTCTTCCCAGCAGCCACAGCGAACCCCTTCTCCCAAGGCCTCTTCCCAACAGCCACAGCAAACCCCTTCTCCCAAGGCCTCTCCCCAACAGCCACAGCGGAGCCCTTCCCCTCAGGCTCCTCCGTATCAGCCAAGTGCACCAAGTTACCCAACCGCTAACCTACAGGTACCAAAGTTACTCCTCCAAGCTGTTGTTGGACTCATGACTTTCACACCAGAATTTGGGTGGGGCCTGGGAACGAGGTACTCTCTGTGACCATAATTTTGCGCTCCTGCTTGCAGATGAAAGATGATTCCCTATAGATATGAATGGAATGCGAGGCTATCAAAGCAGTGCCTAGGTCTAGTGTTTAGCAGTGACCAATTGCCCAAAGGTTAACAAATGTGGGAATTGTTATGGACTGTTCGCAATACAAATACCCTTTATACCAATTTATAGTGAGGGGTGCTTAATAAAGACAAGTTAGGACTCCTGTTTGTCTTCTGATTAGCAAGATGTCTTTAATTCAGGAGTCAAATTGAGAGGAGTTCCACTGTACTGTAGTGATCATGTCACCTGCAGGTGCCTCCCAGTGGCTACAATCGACGCAGTGGAGAGTTCCTTGCACCTAGTACCACAAACAGCGAGTTGTTACAAGAAGCTAGCCAGCTTGAGGGAGAGATCCTTGGGCTGCACGCAAAGGTGCACCAGATTGAGAGTCAGCTGATTCTGAGTGGGGAGGATGAGCGGGTGGCACTGGAGCTGACGATGCAGCTGTCTTCTTACCAGCAGCAGCTTGATGAGCGAGGGAGGAGACTGCTCACCATCCAACAGAGTCTGCAGGGGGCAGCAGGAGGTAGCACAGGTCAGTATGTGTGTAGCATTCGTGATGCAACATTGGGTTGTGAGACATGGGGCTGAGGGAATTGGCAGTTGTCCGCTTGAAAGTGAAAACTCCTCCTACTTAATACATTCTTTAGCTGTGAGTAGTACAGCTATTTGGGCAGCCAAAGGAATCTTACTAACGATAATGTGCACCTCTTCTGCAAAGTACAGTATATGTACTCCTTTTGCTCTGCACTCCACCACCCCCCTGCCTTCTAAATTTATTCTTCAGGTGCCGAGAGAGGAGGGGTTGCACTCGGTAGTAGCCGACACAGTGGAAGCAGTCTACCAGACATTGACAGTATATCACTAGAGGATGCACAGTGGTTTCAAGCTGGAATACCAAGGTAAGAACACACACAAGCTTTACTGTCTCGAATGGTGGGCATTTCAGTGAAACCTGTCTGTCACTGTAGATGAGTGGTTAGTAGTCTCGTTCCCAGACCCTCCGGGAAAAAATGGAAAGAAGGGCCTGGTGGGGTGGAAGTGTATATACATGCAGAATGTTAGGAATTTTTAATACTTGCTTGACCTAGTGGATCCTCCTGCTTACCATATACTTGCCAAAACACTGTAATTTCTGCTTAGTGTTCTCCAATGAAACATAATACAGCCATTTGCAGGACAGCTTTCGTACGGTTAGCACTTCCGATAAGTGCACATCAGAATATGCTGATATAAAGCCAATCAAAAGTGCACCTGCATTTCAGGCTTGGTGTACTGTACACTCCATCCTAGTCTATCAAGCTAGACCCTTTCTCTCACTTTTCTGGAGGGTGAGAGATGGTCTAGCTTGATAGACTAACTCCATCCCAGCCTGTTTATCAGACCCTCGTTTTTCAAGGGTCTGGTTTAGAGACTAAGAAGTTGGTTAGGGTTTCTGTAGTGACTGTTAGACAGAAGTGGCTGGCTGCCTTAAAGCCAGACGTGTGAGATGTGAAGCTTGGTAAGGTGGCCACCTCACAACTGACAACACCTGCCAACCAAATTAGGGCAATAGTGTTAAGTACAAACGCTGAGCTGGTCAAGCTTTCTCCTTCCAATGTATTTCCTGTTTTGCCAAACTCCTCAGTAAGTTTTATCCAATGAAGAATGGGAGTATTACCTTTCTCTCCTTTGACTATAACACGTTTTCTTTACCTCCCAGGGAGTTAGCAATGGAGATCCTTTCTCAAGAGGGAGAGGGGGCATTCATTGTCCGTCATAGCACCAGCAAACCTGGCTGCTATGCCCTGTCACTCAAGACATCACAGGGAAAAATTGTGAATTACCTCATTGAGGTTGATAGCGGAGGACTTCATTTGCAGGTAAATCAACTTGAAACTGATGGAACACTTAGCAACTGATATCAAAGGCCTGCATACATCTCGTGCCGGCAAATGCAGTCTTACACTGCAGTGGTATTAATGGCTGCATGCGATTTATATAGACTGCACACTTGATAGGCACAATTATAGTTCTGAGTTTTAGGATATCTGGAGTGTGTAAATAGTCTATCTGTAGTGTATTTATAGCTCTCTTGACCTTCTGCACGCACATACACATGCATACACACAGGGTTCTACGCGTGCCTTTCCAACTCTTGTTTCTCTGATTCTCCACCACTGTGTGAACCAGTAAGTGAGACCATCAGTCGTCTCTTGCTAGCTAACCAGCTGAGTGGGGCCATGGCTACTTGTGTATATGGGTCTGGGAACAAGACTACAGTGGAACCTTGCTTATCCAAACCTCGAATATCCAGATGGCATTCCTGTGGATTTTGATTTAATGCACACCATACACAGGCACAATCTATGAGTACGCAGTGGCTAGTTCCAGCCTCTACTCTAGAGAAAAAGATGCTGGGACTTTGACTGTCTGAACCCTGAAAATGTGATTATCATTTGCACCAACAATGGATAGCATGACATGTAAAGAAATGACCTAACTAGAGCACATACCCCGCGTGCCACGTAGCTATGCGTGTGCTTCCTTGAGGACAGTAACAAACCGTTGTCTCACAAATGCATGCTGTATAGTGAACCCTAGGAACACTGAAACCGTTGTCTCACGTTGTGCAGGTGGCCAGGTATCTGGGTGTGGTCAGTAGGCATGTCTACGATGCCAACTCAGAACGCACGATTTTAAGCGTTTGTAGAGTGTATCTAGCAAAAAGAAGCACAGTAAAGGCAGTTTTTCAACGTTTTGCACAGTTTGAAGGTGTTTAGCACTAATAGAATGGCCTGGATCTGGAGAACTGGCGTTTTTTTGTGCCGACAGACAGACAGACAAACAGACAACGACGACAGACGAACACGACTGATCACTTTACCCCTTGCGCATGCACGTGGGATAATAACGATACATTATAGATGCTATTTGCATGATGACACTTATCTGACCATGGTCTGATTCTGTACAGCCAGGGTCCACTATACATCAGGTCTCCTTCTCCTCTTGCCCCTCTTTCTCTTCCTTCTCCTCTTCTCTTCCTCTCCCACTCCTCCTCTTCCTTTTCAAATTTTTGTTTCGGATTTTGTGACTAAAGCAAGTCTCATGTTCCTGTTTGTTCCAATTATAGAGAAACTCTTCCTTGCACTTTGAACCTCGGCAACTGTAACCCCACATTCCTTGAGGGAGATGCGCCTACTTTCAGGGGGGAGGCAGACAGTGACAGTGATGTTGATGACAATGATTACCTTACAGTACACCCCTACCACCTTCTGGGTGACTCATAACAAGATATTCATGCCTTAAAGAAAATTATTAATTATTTATTTGTGTGTATTTTGTGGAAAAGATTTTTATTTTCAGTTTATTTATTGTTCTAACAAAGATAGACAGCTGAAAATTATCACCTCAGTACTCAAATCCAAATCAAGAAGAATATTATGTTACCACACTGAAAACGTCATTGTGTGAAGTTGTTGATTGGAGGTGGGACCATGCATAGAGCATCGAGCATAGCAACAGTTTATTCGGAGTGCATACAGCCAAAGGCACTTGGTGATTTCGTACAGCAGTTGTAACCGCGAGTCCCAGACGTCTAGACGTCTGGACGCGCGCGTGCGTGTTTCCCAGGCAACAAGTCATATGTCGACCTATAAATTTGTTGGGTATCCTATACCCTGACAGACCACGTACAGGTGAATTCAACGAGTCCACTTTGAGTACAAAGAGCACATCGATAACAATTCACAGTATCGTTGCATTGTAGACCGTTCGTGAATCATGACTTCGTACTGTGAACGACTGGCGAGTTCCCCTATACCCTTGACAGATTGGCTTTCTGAACTTCTTGTCCCGCCTACCGACGTCAGAGCGACTAGCCTCAACATCGAGTGCGAGACTACAACAACGACCAACGCGGCTTGGTCAATGCAAACTCAAACACACTGTCCCTATTACTCCGCCGCTGCTGCCCTGGAAACCAGCGCGCATCCTCTAGCCGACTGCCCCAGGGCAGTATCGCTCGAGAAAACCCACCCTGTTGGCACTGACTGCGGACGCGCCGGGGTGTCCAGCAAGCCAAACTACTCGTACACAGCGCTGGTCGGATTGGCGCTGAATCAGAGCAAGTGCAACTCTCTCCCTGTTAGCGCCATTTACGCGTTCATCGAGTGAGTAGAATTGGGTAGGGGGTGGGGCGGGGTGGTGCTGGGTGGGATGCGCAGATAATGCACTCCCTTAGTTTTATGGGCCCAATTTAATAACGTCACCCTCTTTTCTCGACAGAAACAAATTTCCGTACTTCAAGAACGCTACCAAGAGTGGAAAATGTTCATGGAAGGTTCGTGTCATGGCTTGTTTTTGTGCAATATTACATTCCAATCTTAGCACAGGCATGAGTCTAATTCCATTGCATCATTACTGCTTCCTCCTTCCAATAGAATTCTGTCAGGCACAGTCTCTCTCAGGGCCATTATTATCGCAAAGTTGAGCAGCAAGGTACCTGTACCAGTACGAAAGGAACGAAAGGTTTCCACTGGGAGATCATTCCTGAGAAGAGGGCGGCCTTGGAAAACGAGCTGCAGAAGTATGATGGTGTGGTGAGGAGGAATGTGACTAATCAACAAACTGCTTCAAGTAAGTGTTTATGGAAGATACAAGCAAGTTCAATGCTTCGGTGACTGCAATTATTATGTCATCACAGATTCAATGCTAACTGCTGAATGCTAAAGTTATTGAACTGTAGGTCACCCTGAAGCACGTCATTCTTTTTGCGGTTTCAGATACCAGTGGAGAGTACTTTTAAACAATAACACATCTTGGAAAATTGCAGTACTGCAAGAGATATAAGGAACTGTCATCTATCAGATTTTGAACTCATGATGGTCTCATGGTTAACTATGTCTTTTCTTATCCCACAGCTGTTCCTAGCTTCTCTGAGGAAGGAATACTGCTAGTACACCACACTACAGCTGCTACAGCAACTCACCTTTCTCCTCTTCCCCTCAAGACTCAACATTGGAGTTTGATGAATGGGGATGCTGCAATGTCAGTTATGGCCTTCAACAAAGATCCACGACTCAACCAACGAATCTCAGCTCTACCATCACTACCACGATTGCCAGGGATGAAACCACACTCCATGGAACCAGAAGTGTTCTTATTCCCCAAGCCGGGAACATACTTGGCACCTGGTGCTGAATACACCATTCCTTTGGTTGAACCTTATCTGAAATGCACACAACTAAGACCACCAATGAAACTTCAGCCTCCTCCAGTTAGCAGCAGCAAGCACCAGAGATGCGAGAAGTACAGTTGTGTCAAGGGAGACTTGAATGTGACAAAACATGGGGATCCAGTGCCAAGCGCTGATGTGGAAATGGAAATCAAGCGCCAGCAGTCCAGTGATTCTTTGTCTGACTCGATATTCCTCTCCCCACGAACCCCAGTAGGCCCATGCACTCCTTCTGGAGATCCCCCAACTCCAGATAATGGCTTTGATGAACTCCCATGCACAGAAGACTCCGATACCTCTGTTACAACAGACACATGTGGAAAAACAGACGAAGAACTTCTGAAGAAAATACCTGTTGATCTCCTAGAGAAATATGGCCTTGACCTTGAGTTTGTGCAGAAGAACTTACCTGCTGCTCAACAGTTGCTTGACAGTGGTGTCTTCTACACGAATACCATGGCTACTCCTTCTCTATTTGATTGCAACTCACTCCCAACAGCCACTTCTCTCACCACTGCGAAAGACGAAGAGTTTCAGTATTTTAAGTTACAGCTGATGGCACTGTCCCCTCTCACACCCATTATCACTCCACAATTTAAAAACTCGGTTGCACCACACGCCACCAGTGACAGAGCAGAGCCATCTCAAGACCAAAAACGCGAGTCTCATGGAACTGAACTATCATACATGCCACCTGAAGATGGTGTGTGTGATGATGAGCTTGCCAGGATTCTGGACCATCTAGACGACAATTCTCTGAAAGAGCTGCAGCAGCTGGAGATAGAGTTCGATTCATGCTGGCTGAGCAGCAAAAGTACATCAAACTCTCCTCCCATCCAGTCTGAAGCACTTAGTAACAATCCTGAACCCATTTCTACTGCTTCAGAGCAAGGACAGACATCCAACCCCATGTCTCCTGTTCCCAATAGGGATTCTTCACTCCCACTTACTGATACTGAACTAGAAAGCTCAAATGAGAAGCTAGAGCTTGATGAATTTCTTGAGATGCTGCAGCAGGCTGAGAACAATGCTGCCAATGCACTCCTTCAACCGTCCTCCAGAAAGAGATCACACGAGGATAACAGCATTGAACAACAGGATGTAGCTCTCTCTCCAGAACCCAAAAGAACCAAGAGTGACCCCACAGATAGTCCTTCACCAACCAACAGTGGAAGTGACTTGATGTCAACAATCCAGATTTCCACCCCGCAGTGCCTGAACACTTGTGCCAGTGTGTATATCTCACCTGAGTTTGCCACTAACTTTAATATCAGGGAAGAGCCACTATTCAACTGTTCCTTTGCACAAAAAATGGTCTGTTAGTAACTGCAAAAAGTTGCAATGAGGTAGTACATTGTAGCTATATTTAAATGCTCTTTTTGTACTTGACAGACACATTTTTGTACTACATTTTAGTATAACCTTTAGTTGGTTTTATAGGTCGATCAGTGTACTAGACTCTAGAGTGTAGCTACATTTTATAGCAACTATTGATTAACTGTATGTTGTGTGACAAATTATCATTGCAATTTTACAGTAAGAAAACTACGGTATTTGCGTGCATGATAGCATCGCGGATTCGCGCGTACGCCGTGTAAGTAAGACGCATATAGACGCGCGCGCGTATAGACTTGCATATCGAGATTCAATGCATACACGCTGTGCATGCACATATTATACGAGCCACTTACTTTTTGTTATCTACTGGCTCTCTCGATTTACAAACCTTCAGTTGAAAGTACAGCGCAAGCATGGCGGCTGCATCCCCTCAAGCCGGCTGGCCTCCAGCGGTATCCCACGGCAGAACGTGCCATGACAACGGCGACCAAGCCAAACACCATCGTAAGCCAAACTGTTCGTACAATTTACTGGCTGGGATGGCAATGAAGGCGAGCCCAACTGGGAATCTGACAGTCACCGAGATCTACAAGTACATCGAGTAAGCGTACACCTTGTCGGGTGGGGCTGAAAGGGGGCGGGGCTAAATTTATCTTATTGTCCTCAAATACAGGCAGGAATTTCCTTATTTCAAGTTTTCTCCTCCAAAAGGATGGAAGGTCAGTCACATCAATAAAATGGTGATTAGCAGCTTTTGAATGAGTCCTACACCACATCCACACATGCATACACCCACAGAGCTCGATCCGTCACAGCCTGTCCTTTGGCCAATACTTCCGCAAGGTGGAAAGGAAGGGGGGTTATCGGCCAATGAAAGGTCTCCATTGGGAGGTAGTTCCAGACAAGAAAGCTGCTCTTGAAAAGGAGATGAAAACATTCCTGCAGGCAGAGGGAAGGGGCCTCATTGAAAACACTGATGCACTTTCTGATCTACAATGCATATGTAAGTGATCAGTGACGTCAAGCCCATGAATGCACTATTGATTCATGAAATGGCCACTACTCCTGGTGCCAGTTGTACTAAACCTGTGTGAAACAACCCGTATATAGCAACCACAGTTCCACCATAAAGCAGCGGTAAAGCAGTGTTTTTTTTTTAGTTCAATGTTTGTACTATATAGTAGTTTAGTTTCACTAGGCTACAGATTCAAATAGTTTACAGGGTAAGACAGCATTAAGGCTTAATTTAGTTGTAGTTACTAAAAATTAATGACAATTGCTTTACTAAAATGCATTTTAGTTTTAGTTTTAGTTAACTAAAACAACACTGGCGCTGAGTAAACCATCTATACCCAGGCCACTGCCCAGCTTTTATAATTATTGTGATATGGAGAACCTGGGAGATATATGTAAAGTCTTTGTTTTGTTCCTCCAGTGACAACCTATGGCTACCAGGATGTAGCAGCAGTAATTAAAGCAGTGTTTTTTTAGTTCAATGTTCAGACTAGTAGCCACTAGGCTACAGATTCAAATAGTCACGGCTACAGGGTAAGACAATTAATTTTAGTTTTAGTTGTAGTTTCTAAAATGACAATTGCTTTACTAAAATGCATTTTATTTTTAGTTTTAGTTAACCAAAACAACACTGGCGCTGAGTAAACCATCTATACCCAGGCCACTGGCCAGATTTTATATTGTGATATGGAGAACCTGGGAGATATGTAAAGCTACCACCAGTCTTAATTTTTTTTATTCCTCCAGTGACAACCTATGGCTACCAGGATGTAGCACTACCCTCATACAATGCTCTGGCCCCACTGACACATGAAAATGGCTACAACCATCTGTTGACTAATACTTTATTGTGCAGCCAGTCGACAAACACCAACTCACAAGATAAACATGGAAAACCTTACCCATCCATTACACCTGAAGGACACCTCCTAACTTTACTCAGTCCAACCATCAACAGCCACTCATACCTTTCCAACTCAATGCGTTCCAACTCAGAAGACGCTGTACCACCTATTGATTCTGAACCAAGCTCACTGCTTCCACTTCTAACCCAGCCAGTTGACTGGCACAGCATTATACCTGATTTAGACTTAGACCTCATTCTGCAAAGTGTAGACATTGGAGATTACAGCAACAGTGAAACATTTGGTAAAATACTAATGGAGCCTCCCCAGCCAAGCCTCTCTACACCAACTGGAAATGCTGGAGTTGAGGTAGATTTAGATGAGGTTCTTGACATACTTTCAGAGGTAGAGAGAAAGGGGAAGTGTAGACATACACATGGTATCAAATCTAATGCATCAGTGACTTTGCAGAATGGACAGCAGCATGTTTCAGAAGAAGGATGCGGGATTGGGAGTCACCGAAAGAGACCACGGTGTAATCTAAATGAGGATTTGTACTCACTCGCACAACAGTTACCCATGAAACAGCTCGAATTACAAACAGACAGGCAGACACCCTTAAGCGACTATCCCTTGGAGAATGTACCAAGTGATCCCATCTTCTTTCTCTCTGCTTCACGTGATGAAAGTGAGGGACATTTTTGTTGTGATGATATTGGACCACTCAGTCCTCTGTTTAGTATGCTTGATGAGGAGACCTTTGTCCAGTTGGTAAGAGATGCAAAAACGGTGGAGTTTAAGTCCTTTCTGGATGAAGTGTATTGAGGAATAATCACTGTGGTTGATCAAAGATGTATGATATTTATCTGCTATCATGCATACTATTTTTTATGATCATGCAGAATGCATATTTATGATTGTATAGTTTTATAACTGTTGTTGACTCTTGTGTAGAAACAGGAATTCAAGTGGTCTTAGCTTCTGCATGTGTCTGTATAGCCATGGTATAATTATGTAGCAGGACCCCACTGAGCTTGCAGAAAGCTGTGTAAGAAGCGAGCTGCATGCGAGTTAAGAGGCATCAATGTTCTGATGTGGTTTTGACTAGGATAATAGTTGTAAATTGTAGTACAATGCAGTTAAAACGGGTGATCCATTGTATATATATAGCTTATTCCAACATTTGCCAGTGCTCCACCACAGCTATTGTCACACTATGAGTATAGTGTAGGAGGAACGAGGTGAGGTTGAAAGTTCAAGCATACATACAGGAGCAGCAGGCTTCGTTCCCAGACTCTCCTGAGTCTGCATGTGAATGAGGCTGTAGCAATTGGTGGGCAAGATGCAACGTTGATTGTATCCAGGTGTGGTTTGATACAGCTAGGCAAGTGGTAGTCTTAGTCCTAATGTTAACGTCCAAATTAACATCAGATTCATAATGTTGGTTCCTTGAGAAATGATTATAAACTTTCCTTACAGGATACTTATGGAATATATCTAAGATACAAACAGAGAGCAGGAGATTAATTTGTAGTTCTGACAATTACAATAAGTGATAGAGAAAATTAATATAAATATAGAGAAAAACTACCTTCATAATCAAATTGTGTCTCTTCTACAAATAACTTGAAAATCAATCTTTGATAATACAGCTATGTGTGAATTGTCAACATACACAAATTACATGTATTATAAGGAAGTTTCATACTAGACTCTTACCGGGTAGTTGACCTTCTAGCAAAGTAGACAAGTACCTGTAATATGGAAGTACTTGTGATGAAATATGCTATATGAATATAATTGTAATTAATTTGTTCACTGCATAGATGAGGTCTACTTCTGTCAGAAGGGAGTCTGCAAAAGATAGACTTCCCTGAGCATCCGGTTTCCATGGTTATATGTCATACTGGAGGTCAAGTGTGCCAGTCGGCACTGATCTGTCAGTATGTTGATGTACATGTGAATGCTTTGTACAGAGACTCTTTGGAAGGTCCAGACAGGAAGCAGTAAGTCAGGCATTTCTCGCTGAACTGCTCAAAGGCTTTCACATGCTCACAATCGCACAACATTCCTTGACCACCAATATGACATATATATTATCCTGAGCTTAGCTTGGCTTTGGAGCTTGCAGCCTAATACCAAAGCAGTTGATCCAGTACAAGGGTTACAAAAGCTCTTGTGATAGCAGCTAGACATCACTCACTTGTACAGCTTTAATGTGACTTGTGACTTACAATAATTATGTAGGAAATCACTTTAAGAACTTCTGGGTTCACTGGAGTTCTGCAAACTAATATCCAAAGAAGGCTGTACATGGGGGAACAAGAAATGGGACAGTGAGAACGCTCACACATGCACACCAATCAAGCCATGCTTAAAGGTCACACCAATCATAGCCATGATTCAGCACACAATCATGACAGTTGACAACTTGTAGTGCCGTCCAATCCTGTGCTGTCAGCCACAAAGCACTCACAACTATTTTTGTAAATGTCATAACAAGTACAACTTGGCCAAAACTGTCAGTAAAGCATGAGTGAATATATTTGTGTGCCCACATTAATACCTGTGACATTTCTCACACGATAAATTTTACCAGGCTCCCCCCCCCCTTTCCAAACATGGCTACGAAATTGTAAATGTAGCATGTTCCATATAGATTACTCCATTGCATTTTTCACAATTGCACAGGGTAGGCCTGACATAGATGCAGCAGATACTCATACAGCTGTGAAGCGTGTAAGCCCCATTCTTAATGACAGTTTACCATCAATGCACATTTCCGAGCAGGCAGTTTCTCACATGATAAATTTTACCAGCAATACAGAACCAGAATCTCGAGCTCTAATATGGTTCTCTTACCATGACTGTCTCCCAGAATCCCCCACGAGGTCCTTGCAAAGGTGGGTGGGGGGGAAACCTCTGTGGACTGGGCATCAAACGAGGGTTCATAGGTTGCTGTTCGTATGGCCATCCTAACACAGGAACAGTTGTGTTGGCAAAGTCAGGGGGGTATGGCTGGGGTTGTCCTGCTAAATTAGCCGGTGATATGTTTGTGACATGATGCTGCATAGCTACTGCTCTCCCCTCTGTTACGTAGGGTGGTACGTTTGGATGCCTACCCAGGCCAGGGTGGGTGATAGTTTCATCAGTTCTTCCCGAGTTTGAAACACGTCTGCTGTGAATAACAGGAACAAGTACTGGTACAGAGTTACTTGTGCTCACGGAGCCAACGGGGTGCGTGGTCACTTCCCTCTGACTAAGAGAAGTGTCGGTACTGCTAGTATTGTGAGACGGAGGGGAAGTGCTATGGGGTGAGTGGGTAAGATCGATTACTGATGGTGGTGTTGCGATTTGTGATTCGCCGTCGGAATCCGAAATGTTTATTAGCACAGGTAGTCTCAGAGGTCCACTCTGGGGAAACCTGTTTGTTCTATAAGGTGTGGAGGGGCCAGGTTCATTTGAATCGAGCGGGGTGTGAGTATCGGAAAGAATGGCAGCTGCATTAGCAAGTGTGTGAAGAGCCAAGTTACCAACAGACTCGTTATCGGATTGGCTTGGTGACACACCTTCCTGGTCGCTTGAAAGTGTGCTGTTGCTTTCAGGACTACCGTTGGAAGTTTGCTGAAAGAGGGTGGGAGAGTCTAGCAATGGTGTACTAGGTGTATCACTGTCGCTGGTGAGAGGTGAGAGACCGCTGAGTGGAGAGAAAGACCCCAGCTGCACTTGAAGAGGACTCGAGTCTTCCTCTGAGTCACTACTACTGTCTGAGTGCGTCCTGTGGTAAAATACT
>OX422188.1:8892442-9122442 GCA_949130485.1 Agelas oroides
TGTTCTAAACATTCTTTCTTGAACAGGATATTGCATGACTCCAAATCAACAAGGGATAAGCCTAGGCAACTCTTAATGCACCTGGATTCGCTACACTACCATTCTAAATAAAAAAGCACATTACTCACTATTTCCATAAACTAGCTACTCTAGCAATTTATTTTGCTTACCAAACTTTTTTTTCAGGCATTATGATATTATACACACACCTTAACACAAAATTGTGTGTTTAAATCCCTCAGAACAAGGTATCTGTGCTCAGACCAATATTCAGTTCCACACGCAGGCCAAACTTTGGTTCCCCATATCAAAATCCTTGCTGGATCAAAATTTCTGTCATGTGTCTCCAGACTCCTCTAAAGGAATACTGTACATACTTATTGAACTCTTGAGCTGGCATTAATTTTTATCTACATAATCACTTTACAGTTATGGAGCCAGAAGCTGTTTGGTGATTTTGCTGCCCAAGTACAATCCACAAAGAGCATGCAAACGTCAAGGGAAGATGATCCACGCAAGGAGTCACTTTGGACTGCTGAAGAAGTGATGGAAGATTTTCAGGAATTTGTTGCTACTGCCATTAACATTGCTGACTTGCTTACAGAATCACTTTCAGGTTCAGATCCTTACTGAGAACACTGTAACTTTTTGGAATAATTTTTTGTTGGAATTATGGTAGGAATTAGTTCATCTACAGTTGTTTATGTTGCTAACTTTCTTACAGAATTTCAGCTACTGGGAGACAGAGGTGTTGAATCATATAACTGTCCTGTTTGTTTGAATGAGTTACATGTAGCTGTATTGATATTGCACAGTGGAAATATTTGCCAGGTAAATGTTTCTGGTAGTGCTATGTATTGTGGTATTTTACCAGAACTCCCATCTACCAGCTTATGGCATGCACCTGGAACTAATGTATGAGTACCCCCGAAAAGATTGAGTTGATCCTTGTGGCCTTAGCTGCATGCTGACCTAGCCACAAAGCCAGGTTCTCACAAGGAGTGTGGCTTTGTGAGACTATGATAGCCGCGTACCCAGGCATGGGGAGGAGCCTGGGTACGAGGCTAAGACTATTAACACAAGCTGGCTGGTCTTCAGCTCATGTCTGATGCCTACTGTAGCTTGAGATATTGCTACATTAGGAATGGTTTGCTAGATGAGGAGAAAGCCCAGGCTAGAGATGTTATCCCACCTAACACACAAAACTCATTGCATCATTCCCTCTAATATCTGTATTTACCCAGTAAAAGGAAATACCTGTGGACTAAGTCACATCCCTTGCATTATACAATTATAAGTACTTCAACTAGTAATATGTACAATTATGTAAATGTATCTAGCTATAGCACACTATAAGTACTTCCTATACAGAAACAATGCTAGTCCTAACCTAGATGTAAGTGTTAGCTAATAAGACACAACCTGGGGAGTTTTTCCATGTTCTACTACCCTACTATCTATGGCTGTTTGGCTACGGTTTTTGTTCAGTGTGTAGTCAAGCTTTAATTATAGGCATCAACGTAGGGCTTCACAGTCTCCCATACCTATGGAACAAAGTTTAAAAAAAAAAGCAGTGTTGTATGTAGCAGTGTCTCTCTAAACATGCAGTTTGTTTTTACCATCCCATTCTTCAGCAGTTCAGTAGCTATTTCAATGTCTGTTGCCATGACCCTGTCTTCTTCCCACTTGCTGCATGAAATAAAGACAGAAGGTTGTAGATGGAACAGAGCATGCATGCAATTATGTATAAAGTATACACAATGTCCTAGTGGCAGCAGTTGCGAAATCTGACAACATACTTACACTTGCATAATTTTATTACTTCTACAACACTTTTTTTTTACTAAGTACAGCTAACACATAATATAGGAGATGGCTTTTATTTTAGCTTGCATGCCTATACTACTTTGTGTCACTTGGCTGATTGACAGTAAAGTGGAGGCTTAAGTACAGTCTTCTTTCATTGGAAGAGGTCAAGTATTTGTACCTATCAGTGTTGCAATACTACGGTCATGTAGCTGTATATATAGATCATAGTGTGTGGATTTTAACAATGTGCAGTTTGTGTGAGTTTGTCCCAGTTTTCACCCAATTTAGTTTGATGTCAATGGAGCCGGACTTTCCTATAACAACAGGCATGAAAGTGCAAATTGCCCCTGCTTTATAGAATTGTACAGTTAACATCACTTCGCTTTGTTGGTATGCAGTGTTCCATTTTAGCCCAATATATCACCTAAAGTTTATGGGAGGAGTAGCCAGACACTGTCACTAAGTCTCCAGCTCCAGCAAAGTTGTCTGAGGCTTAATGAAGCAATGTGGACTGCAAAGTCTACCAGTGGTGGCTTTTCTGGCAGCTTTTCCTGACCTGTCCCTGATCTGAAGAGTCAAGTCCAGTCAAAGAAGAAGAGAAAGAGAAGGAGAGCAAAGGCCAGAAAAATGGCGCCAGCTATAATGAAACCTGCTGAAAAGCTTACTCCTGAGCCACCCCAGCTCTCTTCTGTGGCAATTAACATCTGGCTCAACACGAGCTCCAAATAATGCCACCCAAGGAGTTCAAACAGCCCCTCCTGCTACCTTCTGTCCTTCACCTATCCAGTGTGATAAAAGGGAAAGTTGCACAAAGAATCCAAGTGATAGTGAGAAGGGACAACAGTGGACACAAGTCACTGGGCATAGGAGAAGGTCACGTCTTCCTCCTCCTGGAAAATGAGATTCCCATCTAAGAGCTAACCTTCGTACACCTGGTTTAACATCTACCACTGAAGAGTCTTTGGAAGGGGAAGAAAGTGATACTGATGATGGAGAAAGTTCTCAGTGTGCTAGAGGCTCAGAGTCGTCTCCAATAGCTGCCCAAACTAGATCCAAACTTAAAACCTAGTTAGTTTATTTATTTCTGTGTACTTCCCAGCTACTCTTGAACTACAAGAGTAGTCTGTCAGCCAACATCCTGCGTCACCATTAGCTATGTTTTCACTACCAATCTTGGCTGTAAAGCTCATAATATTAAATAATAATAATAACCAAATGGTTATCAGCATAGGATGCACAACTACCGTATTTCTTCGATCATGCAGAGACGCCGCGGCTATTTTTTTTTTCGCTGTTCGTTTTTTTGTGCGGCTACTATTCGAGGGCGGCTACTATTCGAGAGCGGCGTTTATTTCTTTGGAAAGCCCGTTGACATCAACGACGGCTTGATAAGATACGTACGAGTGAGACGGTGACGATTGTTAGACGCTGTCAGTAGTACGCGCAGCCTCTCAGTCCTGCTGTCAGCCGTGGAAACTACTCGTACAACACGAGTAGCCCAACCGCTAGCGTGATGACCGTCGTCAGAAATTATTCGCACACGTGCGCGAGTGCCGCGTATATTAGCCGCTGCTACTATTCGAGGGCGGTGCTTCAACTATTCGAGGGCGGTGTCTATTCGAAGAAATACGGTAAAGCTGCATGTAACTATTACCCTGGGGATATTACTAAACAAACCTGACTCCAGCATCACGGACCAGTTTGTGCACCTTCTCCAGTGGAGGTGTTGTAGTTTTCTTTGTATCAGCATCTTTGCGAAGATCCAGTGCTTGACATGCAGCAAGCAGCTCAATGGCCAAAACTTGCTCCACATGCTCTACAACTGAGAGGGCCTTGCGAGCAGCAAACCCTCCCATGGAGACATGGTTCTCCTGGTTTGCAGAGGTAGGTATGGAATCCACTGATGAGGGATGTGTGAGCACCTTGTTCTCAGACACTGTAAGGGAAAGTTACTGGGCATCCAGAGTGATACACTTGCTCATTTCTAAACAGCAGAGCTCATCTATATAATATAAGGTTTGGAATACAATTTTCCCTGTAACTTGAACTGCAAAACAATGGAAGGTTAGCTAGCTCATCCATATGTATAGCTTACTATAGCTTATCCATAGCTTACCAAGTGCTGCAGCTGTGTACTGAGCTATCATGAAACCGGAGTTCAGTCCATCATCATCCTTTGACTTGGGAGCCACCAAGAAGCCTGGCAAGCCTTGGCTGCAATCTAGAGGAGAAAAGTACTAAGCTATATCTTTCCAGATTACACTTAGATCTATGTATCATTACCATCATTAGTGAGGACCTCTGTCCGCCTCTCACTGATGTTTCCAAGCTCATGGACAGCAATGGCCAAGTAGTCCATTGCCTGTGAACAGTATATGGTAAATTTTATTACACACTATGTCATAAATGGTTATACCTTTGCTGGGTACTCCCCGTGAAAGTTTCCACATGACTTCACATTAGGGTGTTGCCTTGTCTTTTTAGATATAGTTCCTGTCGTTTCAGCCAGTACAATCTGTCAGTGATACATACCCACACATAAATTACATACGAGTAGCTCTAGCTGGATAATAGTAGTAACATACTGGGTTGTCCAAAGTACTGTTGACCTCAGTTTTAAGGATCCCACGAACAAACTCAATGGTGTCGATAACCACACCATGGACCTGTGGTATGCATCTCAAGCAATAGGAATCCTGACCATGATCGCCTATATATGAATGATAAATCTGGAGATTTTCACATTTTATTCATTTAAAATATTATCATGTAAGGCATAATCATGCACCTTCCAAGTCAGCAGCAGCATTATAGTCATAGTGTCTGCGATCCAGCAGAGCTCTCATAGTCTTAGCCACATCATTCTGTCCCTTGTGAAGACGGGTAGCATGTATGTCTGTAATAAAGAGTGGACCATGGTTAAAGTTTGCAACAGCGCACACACAGCAAATGCATTCTCTTGGTGTCTTGCCTTCATCAAACACCCCTGGGTGTCCACGCAGACCCTCAAGAGAAAGAGCAGCAACAACATTTGCCTGTTTTCCAATCAGCTCTGCCCGATGTAGAGCCTCCAGTCCAAGCCCAGTTATCAACTGGGTGCCATTGATCAAAGCCAGACCCTGCATGCAAGATTAGAATATCATGAGTACTATCAGTCACAGAGCTATTAAGAGATAATTGCACCTCTTTTGCCTTCAATTCAATTTTTTTCAGGTGATGAGAACTCAGTACCTGAGCAAAAAATAAAAAATAAAAAGTATTAGCTAATACAGAGTAAGATGGGTATTCCATGCTTAGCCTCATTCTCACAGACTGCCTCCTAGCTTTTAGTCACACTGCAAGTAATAAAAAGCCTGGGTGGAGGCTGGAAACTCCATCCCTTGCAACTTTTAAACATTCACTTAAACAATATTATATGCACTAAGTAACTTTATTATCTTATACCTAGGGTACAATTAATATTAGCTAAGCTATTTTGTACCCATTGCTTACGCAAAAATTTTATAAAAAATAAAAAATAAAAAAATAAAAAAAGAAACAAGACTATTGCATGTTTTCAATAACCTACATTTGCAGCAGTATCCCAATTAAGAGTTGTTGGATTCCACATCCTTCCCTCACCCATCAACCCAAGGGTAAGGTGAGCAAGGGGAGCCAAGTCTCCACTGGCACCAACTGTACCCTTTGCCGGAATGTACGACAGGCAGTCAGCTGATATAGGCAGAAAAGATTAGTTATGCATACAGACCAACATGTCTATGTATAATATACTGGAAGACTCACCATTTAAGGCGGCAACAAACTGCTTTAAAGTTTCCAAACGAATCCCACTGTAAAGTATAGTGTATCACTGAAATATAGTTGCATGCCTGCAACACAGTCATATAGCTAGCTAGCTACCTGTTGCCCTTTGCAAGAACATTGATTCTGAGGGCCATCAATATTCGGGTCTGCGGAGGTGAAAGTGGAGGCCCAACTCCAGCCGCATGTGATCTAATCAGATTCTCCTGCAGCTTACTGTTTTGCAAATCATAAAATTAAATGGACTATCAATACATGCACATACCTGGACATCACTATGCAGGCTTACTCAAGCTGATGGGGTGAAATGGTTTTCTCTCCCAAAGCTCCAAATCCAGTATTGATACCATAGACAACTGCACGCAAGCGACAGTGGAGAAAATGAATTCCACAATTCATACGATATTAATTGGGGCGAGCCTGAGCGAGCCCCACACTGATGAGTTGAACGAGAGCAGCGTCTGATCAGACCCACTTGCGAGACTAACAATTAACCTACCTGTACCATCCTTGACAACACCGTCCACAACGTTTCTTGAGGCTTTGACCTTTTCCTCAGCCTTTTCAGACAACTGTATACGCAACAACATACGTGAGATATGATGGTGCATGTAAAAGCATGCATGCATGCCGCTGAATGATAGAGCTAGCATTCATATGAATACATGTACCTTCACGTAGCATTCCCCCCTGCTAATTTTTATCACATCGTCGATTTCCAGGGAGTCTCCGTCAAGTTCTACAACAGTGCGTGAAGCCATAGATACTGACACAAACCGTAGGTTTTTCTTGTGCTGAGAGAGAAGTTTTGCATGGGTTGCGAACTAATAGTCGCTTTTATAGCAGTTCAAATTGCAAGGCGCCGTTGTAAAATTCCCACGATGAATAGTTCACGCTAGTATGCGTAAAAATACAGCGAATGTTTGTTAGTTACAATAGTTACACGGAGACGAAAACCGGTCACACAGGTCAAGCAGCTGAGCTATAACAAATATACATAGACATGATAACAACTGGGTGCATGCAGTCACAAGAAGAAACTGACCAGCTAGCAAACGACGCAGCATCAGCAGCCCACTGAAAGAAAACTTAGAAAGAAAATTACGCAGTAAGTTAGCTGATTCTAATGCACCGCTATATAGCCATGCAGTCGCGTCCGGCATGCCAGCACAACAGCGGACCGGCTGATGAAACATGGCATGTTGAATTGTGACTGTACCACTACGCACTATAGTTTCTCCAGTATGCGCGTAGTGTAGTCTAGCCTATCGCTCTGCATGCCATTACATACTAGGCCGGCTATATATCATGACAGCGATCATTTCAGTGTTATTGCATACACCCATGACAACATATATTAGCAATGGCTAGCTGTGCAAAAAAGGGGTGTATAAGAAATGTTTATTCTTTTTTAATAGCAACAACAACAACAGCAGCACCAACAGCTGAGGAGCAATTAACCCGCGAAGAAATGACAAGTGAACCCCAACCATTCGTGCTCAAGTGCCCAAAGGTATTAGGACCCTATCACGGATAATACACTACTTACGTAAGTAGTGTATTATACGTGGACCCTATAGCTATGTACAACTTGAATACACGACCCAGGCCCGTGGTAGGGAGGGGGGGAGTTCGACGGGGTTCGCACGGCCTCCAAAAGATTTATACATCACCTATAGCTTTATATTTTAATGCACTATATACCGTAAGTGGCCCACTATAGCCTTGCTTCCATTGAAGTTTGGTTGCTCAGCTGTGCGCGGTGTTGCTTTAGTAAAGGCTTATGTTTTTGGTTTAGTCGTAGCTAGTTCAAAGTTTAAGCTAGTTTTTAATTTATAGGCTAGTTTAGGTTTCCTCGTTTTACAAGTTAGATAGTTAGTTTAGTTATAGTTTGATTAACTAACAGCTATAGGCCTACCACACTAAAAGGTCAAGTTAACGCTAACTGCCGGTTTAGGCTAACTATAAAACAACACTGCAGTACTGTGCACCACGAATCTAGAACACGCATACGTTATGTCCACAGGACGGTGGTGGGAGGAACCCTTCCAAATTATTTCAGTTCACTATCCATGACTGTTCATGCGTAAATACATATCGCCGCACGTTCTTCACAAGCAAAGTGAAAGCCGTCGGAAGCGGGGCGGCTGGGGTGGCCCGGGCCGCCCCACCTTAGCTGTTTTTGTAACATGTCGGTTCTGTCGGGTCGGGCAACTGGAGAACAGGGAAACGCGGGAACGGAAACGGGAACGGGATAGACTAAGTTCACCCAGTTTGTAACGGGAACGGGAAGGGACGCCTAAAACGGACGTCAACAATTTTGCTCACCACAGCGCGATCGTATACTCTTGCGTAGCCAGGCCCAACTAGAGTCTGGTTACGCGAGACTAAGCCGTAGTAGCTGCTTAGCAGGACAGATTGATGCATAAATGTAATTTGCGTTTGTAGCTACCTACCTCTGGTGAAACTGTTGACTGATATGAAAAAGTCGAACAGCGACTTAACTGCGAGCTAAGCTTCACAACCATACTACGCCAGTCCACGGTGACATTGGAAGCTACTAAAAAGACACACTGAGCAAGGCTGTTTAGGGTCAAGAGATTGAGTAAGAGCTACGCACACTAGTCTGGCTGGCGCAGTCGGCCCGAGCGCGCTGCGCCCACGGTTCTGGCTGAAGTGCTTGTGTAGGGTACTTAAGCCAACAAGCTGGACAAATGACTGCACTGTTGTATGCTAGTAGTTAGTATGCTAACCCATTTTTCGTGTGAAACTCTGGCTCCGCGAGACTAGCCAAGTAGTGTGGCCGTCTACTCAGTCGGTAAGAAGTTACACAAAAGCTCGCGGTCCCACGATGACGAAGCGGCTACGTCTACCTGGTATAAGTTTACGGATTGAAGTTGTTTTCGTGTCTTTATATAGGATGCAAGACCCTTATTAGCATTATAATGCTACTTCTTGTATTCCTCAAATTTGGATGTTAAAAAAAAAAAAAAAAAAAAAAAAGTACCCAGTGTGGTGCTAGTTCAGGCTTATCTGAGACTCTTGGAGAGAGTCATGCCCACGAGACTGACTCGGGTTCGCCACATCTTTGGGTTATTTCCGTTCCCGTTCCCGCGTTTCCGTGTTTTCCAGTTGCCCTGTCGGGTCAGCATAATGACAGATCAAGCCTGTGATAAGCGACAAGCCGCTTTTCTCAGCATGAACTTCAGGCCAGCCTCAGGGGTTCGATAGGTGGTCACTTCACTACGTGGAAGACAAAGACCGTTCTGTTTTACTTGACTCTTACCTGCGTAACCGCCTACCAGCATTCCGTCACTTGCTTGGAGCAAACTGGGTTCTCTTACCTGAAGGATGCCGTTGTGAAATTTACTTTCTATGCACATACTGCCACATAGAAACTGCGGGACGTAGCGTGTTCTCGCAACGATACAATCTGGTGAAATGCCGGCAGGTGGTTTGCAGGGAGTAAAAAATAAATATCCGCGCTTCGCGCGGATAAATTTTCGGCTACTGCGCGGCCGGACATATTTAGGCTCCCCAACTCGAAGGACCTTCCGACGGCCCTGAAACATGTGTCATTCCTTTTCTGTCATATACGCTCGCCTTCCTATGATGCTCTCTTCTGACGTGACCAATTATGCCACCCCAACGTGCTGTTCTCCTATCCAACGTCAGCTGGCTTAGCAATCATCGGTGGGTCAAGTGCTCTGCTCCTGCCTCAAAGTGCAGTCTCCGAGCACTGAGTCCAATTTTAAACATTTCCCGGTAGAGCACCCAGACCCCCCCAGACTTGCTTGCTTACACATGCATGCACTTTGTGTGCTCAGACATCTGTGTAACCCCTTTTCTGAAAATCCTGGCTACAGGCCGTATGTAGCAGTTTCTAAATATAGACTGATCACACACTGTAAAAAAGGAAAGGTTGTTTTGACTCAATTTGGTTATCTCAGTTTCCTCTTACTTGTATGCATTGTTAAACACAGTGATGTCCCACTGCCTGCTTTAGATTCCAAACAGATTAAGAACTTGATTAGGCTTTCCAGACCATTAGTAAATGTCATGGGAGAATACTTTGCTAATGAAATTATCCAATCATGTGGAAAATGGTATGAAACTGAGGTAACTGCAATGGGTTAAAACTACACTGCAAAAAATACTTGGTTAAAATGACCACAAGTGCATGGTTACTGCAGTTTCAAGGTTCATTGAACAGGTGGGTAGCATGATTAAAGGAATTCCAAAACAATCATCCCCCTCATAACTCCATCTAGCTTCAAAGAGCTAGCACAGACAGTTGATATGCATCCACCTGCTGGCTATTATCTGGTTCTGAACCGGATAATAGCCAGCAGATGGATGAATATCAACTGGTATATATTGGCTAGCAGACAAGTGTCTCTGCTAGCTATTTGAACTTTGATGGATTGTGAGGGGGTTGTGAGGGGGTTGATTGATGATAATTGTGTTTTTGATTCTGTTCAATGAACCCTGAAACTGCAGTAACCTTCACTCATGGTCATTTTAACCAAGTGGTTTTTGCAGTGTACCCACTTTTTTTTACAGTGCAGCAGTCAATAGTACATGCAGTGAATTGTCTTCACCTGGTGATCATGGGTTGACATTGTGCATGTACTTCAAACTCAGGGTACAAGAGACTATGACCCCTTCCAAATGGCAATCCGAGAAGGAGTTTTTGATGTGATCAAGTGCTGCTTCAAGCGTCATGGAGCTGTATCCATCAGCACTCCAGTGTTTGAACTTAAGGTCAGATGTAGCTAACTTGAAATGTACTATTTATGGTTTTCTTTGAAAATTGTTGATGGAGGCCTGTATCCATTGTAGGAGACACTCTTGGGGAAATATGGAGAAGATGAGAAACTGATCTATGACCTTGCTGACCAAGGAGGAGAACAGTTGTCTTTGCGATATGATCTCACTGTATCCCAACTCTCCGCATGTTGTTTATGATAGTGTGCAACTAATTTGGTGTGTTTTATAAGACTGAAGCACCCATACCTCCACACATGGATGATAGCTTAGTATGCTTGCAGAAGAAAACCTATATGATATGATCCATCAATGAAAGTTGGTGCTTTTGTAGGTAGATGCAGGCATGTCACTACAGAATGGTGGAACCTGTGTTTTGGGGTCCACAAAGGCAGGCCTATAGATGTTATTCTGAGTTGCATGCATACATTTGCTCAATGCTGACTACAATCAGACTCCATAGATGATGCAAGCAAGACTCCTTCACTCGAAATCCTCCAGGTACCATTTGCCCGTTATGTAGCAATGAACAAGATCAAGCAGATCAAACGCTTCCACATTGATCGTGTGTATCGTCGAGACAATCCCAAGATGACTCAGGGGCGATACCGGGAGTTCTATCAATGTGTAAGTAAAACAAAGTAGTTATCCTATTTGATGCACAGTATTACAAGGTGACTGTTAGTCACGTCAGTATGTCTTTCCTTCAAATTGCAGCATGCACTATATTACTGTTTTGTATAATTTACTGACCACAAACAGGTGTATGTCGAACAATTTACTGAAGTAAACAAATTTAGTAACAGCATTAGGCGGCATGAAGTAGGTACATAGTTAGTCAGCATCCAGATTAGACTATCGTATTTCTTTTGTTTTTTGTTTTTCTTTCGAGGCTAACTGCACCCTAGGTGGAAAGAAAATGGTGACTTGAATGCGGGTGAATAAACTAGCTTGTTTTGTCTATTTATAAATTATTAAGGTACCTAGTGCACACGGAATCCTAGCTACAATAGGGCAAATGTGGAGCAGGGAATTGAATCGAGTTGATCCGCTGGTGTGTGTGTGTGCAGCTGTAACTACACAGGGGAACAGGGAATCAAATTTAGGTGCACAATCCAGCTCTTACCAAAAAGCATGCATCACTGTAAAAAAATCTGGAGGTTGATTGAAACCCAAGAAATGTCATCTCAGTTGCAGCCTGAACTCATCTAGTTCAAGGCAGTTGTCCACTGACCTCCTTTTGCCATGGTTTCACCACGGCTTAGGGTTACATCCCTTGTCCAGTGAAATTTCTAGATATTCATTGCATATTTGTGCCAAAAGGGGGTGGAACTCTGGCTATATATGTGTTATTGGATGAACTGCATGTGAAAAATATTCGTGCACTATGGGCTAACGTTTCGGCAGTAAGTATGTACTTTTACATGAGTATTCAGAACTTTGAGTACCAAAGGCTTACAACCCTACACTGTGGTAAAAGTGGGAGGTGGTATAGGTCAGGGTCCTGCAACTGGCAGTTTTTTTCCAGTGTAGCGATTGCATGTAGAGTGATGCTAAATGCCTACTCAGGATGTCTGTACAGATGCTAATTGGTGTTAATTGAGCCACACAGAGGCTAGATGATACTACCACTGTCTCCATCTGAGTTTTGTAGGAGCTGAGAACACCATTGCAAAGCCTTTGAGAGACATCAGTCAGTATTCTAAGGAAATGCTGTTGCCATCAAAACCGCTGTAGATGCACAGGATGTGCTGCAGTGTAGCAAGCCACTACCTAAGTGTGCACTTCACCAAACTGTCAAAGTGACTTGTAGCTCATTGTAGCTGTACCGGACTGATAATTTGCTACCAGAAATGTGTAGCTAATAGATGTAGCTTGTGAATGGTGTACATACCTTAGTCTTTGTACAAGGCTCAACAGCTGCAAGTCACAGGTAGCATTGGTGTGGTCACTGAAGGGACAACACTTATGATCATAACTCAGGTTAGCAGTGGTTAAAAAAAAATTGCATATGCCCAGGTTCTGCAAATACAAGTACCTTCATGTTAAAGTAGCTAGCTTGGTCATTGTGAAATCCTGCATGACCATAGGTCACTTTTGTGGTTGGCAAATATTTCGCCTCATGCACTCGCTGTGGATTAGTGCTCAGCCTTAGCACTTGAACCATAGATACTGCAATGATAACTGCTTCCAGCTGCCTGGTCAAAGTTGAGTAGGCTCTGTTAGCTTGGGAGAGAAAGGCTAAAATAGTAGGCATGTGCAAGCACTCGTATGGCTTTTCTCAACATTTATTTATTCATTCACTCATTCATTCATTCATTCATTCATTCATTACTATAACTTTTTTCTTTCCACTTGGGGTGTAATTTCTTTTTTCCAAGTAGTTATATGATTGACAGATTGTCTATTCATATAGTACATGTAAGTCTTTGGCACAATGAAAATCTTGTGCAGACGAAATGATACTGATTGCCTGGTCAGTGACAGCAAACTAATGCTAGTCCATAATTATCTAAAATCACCATATCTCCATGCGAACGTGAAGTGAATCAGAATTCGGCGTGCCAAGAACTACACATAAGGTGAAACAAAAATTGTAGTGGCATTCTGGGCAAAAAGTTTTCTGGGAGGAGAGGGAGCATGCCCCAGACCCCCCTAGCTTCCAGTGTGTGCTTATGCACACACCAGGTAAACCACACCTATACGATCTTCACTTTTCCAGGCCTGTTTTGGCATCATATTCTGCTACATGGAGTACAGGGTGTCCGCTGTACAGCTAGGGGGTTCTAATTGAACTAGCCCTAACCAAAATGTCAGTCCCAGTTAAAGCATGTCTAAGTATAGAGATCAAGGTTTCTAAGTATTGCAAGGTGACTACTAGTCTCTCAGCATGTCTCTCCTTTCAAGAAGTTTAGCTCTAAAATGGACGTTCACTCCAGTTAGTAATTATCACTAGCTGTTGCTAGTTGACTATCAAATAAGGTGTATGTGACTCACACTTGTCAACTTCTTGTGAGTTTTGAGCACTCAAACTTACTTCATGCCCCGAAATATCTTTCACGTTTTGACATGTGATATGCAACAGTCTAAAATAAATGTCCCCTAACTTTTCGATGTCTAATTACTAAACACTCAGTGTACAGTATAGTCAGCATCAAGCTATCTTTGATCTCTAGATTACACTAATGACATGATGTATTTCCTCCATCACCACTCTTAAATAGTTGAGTATTCAGGTTGTGCTTATATTAATCAATGTGGCATTCAATTTTCCTACTTCAAGTTGATTAAGTCAGAACAGCACCTTGAATATGTAAAATATCCAGAACTCATCTCTTTAGGATTTCGACATTGCTGGTGACTATGACCCAATGATACCTGATGCAGAGTGTGTGAAGATTGTAGCTGAGATTCTCTCAGAGCTCAAGCTGGGGGGATTTGTGATCAAAGTAAGTACACCGTTCATTGATTGGAAATTGTGATTTCAATTGATAGTCAACAGACACTCAAAACGAAAAGCACTACATCTTCTTCAGATCAATAACCGAAAGATCTTGGATGGGATGTTTGCAGCCTGTGGTGTTCCTAAAGAAAAGTTTAGGGCAACTTGTTCTGCAATCGACAAACTTGACAAGGTCTGTTATAATACAAATATATTGTTTGACAGTGTGTATCAGTGCTGATGATAATGATCATTCTAGCTGGACTGGGAAACTGTCCGTGAAGAGATGGTGGAGAAGAAAGGGATTCCTGCTGACGTGGCTGATCAAATAGGCAAGTATGTGAAAAACCATGGAAAGCTTGACCTGGTAGAGCAGCTGAGTTCAGATCCACAACTGACAGCAGTAAAAGATGCACAGGATGGTCTCTATGAGATGAAGTTGATGCTTCAATACTGTGACCTGTTTGGAATACTCGATAAGGCAAGTGGAAACTGAAACTAATAACAGTACAAGTGCGGGGTCCATGGGTTCCATGGAGCCCCCTTTTGAAGGGCTGCCTTCGCGTATACTTTGTAAGTCTGCGCAAACATAACTACGTACACTACGGCCCACACTAACCATAGTTGAATAGCATAACAAATAGCTAAGGATCTGATGATGCACAGTTAGTATTTGTATCTCTCGGCTCCACAGAGCAACGACTGAACGAGTACAGTAGCTAGCTAAAATTTCTTTCTTTTTTTTCTGTGCTTAACGGCTGCTTTGCAGCCTCTGCAGAGCAAAGTGGAGCCATGCCTTTAATTCTGCGAGCGTTTAAAGGCTTCAAACACAATGACTAGATTTGGCCCGAAACGGCACCAGAAACGATCTCAGAAGGTCTGAAATCAAAAGTTTTCCTGGGGGGGGGGGGGCATGCCCCCAGACCCCTTAGCAGGCGCGCTTCGCATGATCAAGTGCACACTGGAACCCCCCTTTTCAAAATCCTAGATTCACCACTGAAAAACATTGGAGTTGCAACAAACAAGAACTGTGTGCGCTCCCTGATATTCTTCATCTGACTCAAGGCTAATTGCAGAGCTATAACAGCAGACTGAAACTAATATATACATAGAGTTGCAACTCTGCACATGTATTACCATAGTACAAAAGATACATTAATCAGAATGTCTACTATCTGTATCGTTATGAATGTGCAGCACAAGTAACAATACCAAAGGTAACAAACAAGTACCTATACTTTGTAGCTTACAACAGTACAAAATACAGATTTATACCAACTACATGTACTTACAAGACTGACTTCTACACACTTGAGACCTAGGAAGGCCTAGAAGATCTGCATGGTCACACATCATGACATTAGGTAGACAGACGGCATGTAGCTACATGTGGACACACAGGAACACATAATACTGCCCAGAGTTCATGCATAGTACATGAATTTCATGGGGTTCATTCAAAAACAAATGAATATAGCTAGAGTTCCACCCCTCTTGTCTGGTATAGCACATAAATATTGCCAGATTCGTCCAATAATACATGAAGAACACCATATACTGCCCAGAGTTCATGCATAGTACATGAATTTCATGGGGTTCATTCAAAAACAAATGAATATAGCTAGAGTTCCACCCCTCTTGTCTGGTATAGCACATAAATATTGCCAGATTCGTCCAATAATACATGAAGAACACCATATACTGCCCAGAGTTTACATGAATTTCATGGGGTTCATCCAAAAACACATGAATTATAGCTATAGAATTCCACCCCTCTTGTCTTGTATAGCACATAAATATTGCCAGATTAATACATGCCAGATCCCCACCCCTTGTCTGGCCCAAACAGCCTCATATTGCAAAATGAATTTCACTAATTCATGTTTTATTGGAACTTTGAGTGGACAATTATGTACCCTAAATCATGGCAGAAGGAGGTGGGCCACTGCCTGGACCTGAATGAACCCAGACTGCAACTTAGATAATCTGTCTTGGATTAATTAACCTCCAATTTCCAATCTTGGTGTGCTTTGTAGAAATCTGAGTGGAGCCAATCAGATTTTCGTGCATTTCACGAGAAAACAGTAGCCACACCTTCCTATACTGAAGATCGGTCTGTTTGTTACACTAGCTAATTGACAACATAAAGTTACCGTAGATCAGGAAATTTTCACGTTAAAAATAATTCGCGTGAAAAAGTTTGATCCGTGATTTTTTTTTTACGGTTGACAGTTGCAATAGGGACAAGCACCTGGAGCGTTCCTAGTATTTAGCCTACTACAAGGTATCGGGAGAGCCAGGTATCACCTGCTGTATATAGTCGTCGATCGGACATTTACCTCGGGAGGTGTGGACTTAGCCTCGTACCCAGTCCTCCACCACAGCTATCGTCGCTGGTTACATTGTCTCTGTGTAGATGATCTATGCTCTCTGTGTAGATGATCTATGCTCTCTGTGTAGATGATCTATGGTATAAATTATATAGCATGGAGACAGTAAACTAAATTATATAACATTGAGACAGTGAACTAAAACTACAATTTTGTGCCAATTATTCTGTAGTCATGCAAATCTCAGTTTGTACATGAAAGGAGTAGTTTATACGACCCCTTGTACTTTGTGCTCCTCCTCTAGAAGTACTATGTAATGTACTTCACTGAAAACAAAATGCACAGTCATACACAGCAGCTGTCAGTTGTCATGGCTGTGAGTATGTTTCCATATGCAGGTGTCCTTTGACCTCAGCCTTGCTCGAGGACTGGATTATTACACTGGTGCAATCTTTGAAGCCATTCTAACAGGTGGGTACGATAGTATATAGCTATATAGTATATCAGCAAGTAATGAGTTAACTATCAGAGTGTCATGTGTTTGGCTGATGTAAGCTTCATCAGACACCATATTTACTCACTCATGTACTCTTTCAACCTGTCATTGTTATGTGTCAATAATGACTCCTTTGTGTAGTAACTATAGGAAGTCCTCTTTCGGCTAAAATGCTACCTGCTGTCACAATGTTCAATTATGCTACACAGACAAAAATCTGGATCAAGGCCCCAAAATTACTCTACACATGCTTACATAGCATGGCTCAACATTTCGGCCAGTCAAACACTGTTTTCAGATGTCTGCTAGCACAAGGCCACACAAAGTTAATTTCCTGTTTCTGGTCTGCGTGCGGGTCAATTTTCTCTGAGGTACTTGACTTACATAACAGATGTAATCAGTATTCAGCATGCAACCACAGTGTTTACACAACCTGCACTCAGTGGCTTCACCATCCAAGCTTCCACAATTGTCTGCATTTTGCAGTCTTGTCCCCAGACCTCACCCTCCACGATGCATTTTGCTGTTTGTACACCTTTTTCTTTCCACTTTGGTTTCCGAAAAAAAAAAGCCTGGTGGCCTGGTCATTTTTAAGTGACTTGTAGGACCAGAAACAAGAAATTAACTTTGTGTGGCCCAATGTTTAAATGGACAGAAGTCTGTGTCAACACCACCCAGACCACTACCTGTGAAGACACTTAGCAAGTTTTCATAGCAATGAATCAGTAAAGGTTTTATTCAGATGCCTGCTAGCATAATATTCAATGTTTAAATAGACAGAAGTCTGTGTCAAGACCACCCAGACCACTACCTGTGAAGACACTTAGCAAGTTTCATAGCAATGAATCAGTAAAGGTTTTATTCAGATGCCTGCTAGCATAATATTCAATGTTTAAATAGACAGAAGTCTGTGTCAAGACCACCCAGACCACTACCTGTGAAGACACTTAGCAAGTTTTCATAGCAATGAATCAGTAAAGGTTTTATTCAGATGCCTGCTAGCATAATATTCAATGTTTAAACGGACAGAAGTCTGTGTCAACACCACCCCAAAATCACTATATACATAGCAAGTAGCAATAGTCATGGCCCAGTTTTCCACTGTTTTTAGACACCTGCTATCATAAAGACCTCCAAAATTGTTTTGCACATACATAGTGACATGGCAATGAATGTTAGCATTTTGACCTTACTGTTCTGAGCTCTTCATGATTATTATAATGGCAGACTAGGGTACTCATCATTTTACTAGGTGGCTTACCTTATGCTAAGGGGTGCTGCAACAGCCAGAGTGTAACAATCCTATAACTGCTGCTGCATATATATGCACAGGTGACTCGAATGACCAGTCTGAGGTTCCAGCGGTGGGCTCTGTGGCTGGAGGTGGAAGGTATGACGGGCTGGTGGGTATGTTTGACCCAAAAGGAGGACAGGTGCCGTGTGTGGGAGTCAGTATTGGAATTGAGAGGATTTTCTCCATCATGGAGGCAAGGGCTAAGATGGCAGGGGCTGCCAGGGTGAGGACAGTAGAGACACAGGTGCTGGTGGCATCTGGGCAGAAAGATCTGCTAGAAGATCGTATGAAGATATGCACCCAGCTGTGGGATGCTGGGATTAAGGTGAGCAGTTTCCATATAGAAACATTATGCATACAGGATATGTAACAGAAGCACAGAACTACATAGCTACCTAATTGTGACCGGCTCTGAGAAAAAGATACTTTTACTCTTCAGCACTTTTACCTTTCAGCACTTTCACCCTTCAGCACTTTTCTGCAGCAGCACAGTAAAGGTTTATTATGGCAAACAGAACGTATCATTACAAGAACTATACAGCATATTACTGATCAGACTTTCCCCAGGCACAGTTTGAAGCATGACCATGCTCACTTGCAAAGCAAACAAATGTGTCTGAAGTGTATCCATTAGGCAATAATGCATCAGCATAAGTTATGTCTATACACTGTAAAAAATTGGAGCTTAATTTAACCCAGAAAAGGTCATCTCAGTTGCAGTCTGGATTCATCATTCAGTTTAAAATGGGTTACCTCAGTTGCAGGATCTATACCACCTCCCACTTTTACCACAGTGTAGGGTTACAGTGTTTGTGTACTCAAAGTTCCAATATGGCATGAATACTTGCATAAAAGCACGTAAATACTGCCCAAAGGTTAGCCAATAGTGCATGAATACTTTTCAGAGTCAATCCAATAATAAATGAATATAGTGAGAGTTCCACCCCCTTTTGGCACAAACATGCAATCACAAATTGAATTTCATTTGCAACCCAATTCATTGTTTGCTAGAAACCTGCACTGGACAAGGGGTGTAACCCTAAACCCTGGCAAAAGTAGGTGAGCCACTGCCTGGACCTAGATGAATCCAGACTGCAATTGAGATGACCTTTTCTGGGTTAAATCAACCTCCAATTTTTTACAGTGTAGTAAATATGTATTCTTACACACATTATTGGAGAATATTGCACAAGTGTGGTGATGTATTTTCACCTGTCTGAAGGATGAGTAAAAATATATCCCATATTGCACAGAAACTATATACATGTAGTGTATTAAGATATATTTACTGTTTATGGTAGTCTGAATCTTGAACAACCGATCTCTCAGCCAAAGATTGTGCGGGTAAGTTACACGAGGGTATTCACGAATGAATAGTCAGATCAATCTTTGAGTGTGCATGACTTCATAACCATATGCTATCAGGCCCGTTGGCAGGGGGGGGGGGTTCGAGGGGGTTCGCTCGAACCCCCCTTTTGACCTCCAAAAGATTTTATATACACCTCTAAACTGTATATTTTAAGTATCCTACCGTTTGGAAGTGGCCCACTAGTCTCGCTGCTATTGAGAATCAACGAGTCTGGTTGCAGCTATGCGAGTTTGTTCATGGACGACCAGCGCGGAACGCGCGCGTAAGCTGGTTACGCCGCTGCGATGAAAGGACGCGCGTAAATACGTGCGTAAATAAATCGGTAGTTCAGGCGCTCGAGAGTTGTCCTTCTAGTGATGCCAACCTTAGTGCCTTCTCTCGTGAAAATTCGAAGTCAGCTGGCTTAGCAAATGCAAACATGGACAGCCAAAAATTGGATGCAATACTCCGCGAGCCATGTAAAATGGTTCGCGGAGTATTGTAGCTACTACGGCTCTGCTTCTGTCCCAAATTGGCCTCAGAAGCAACTTCAGAGCATCTACTTTCTAAAAATTTCCTGGGGGAGCATGCCCCCAGACCCCCCTAGTCTTGCATGCTTATGCAAATCAGACATCCATGTAACCCCCCTTCTAAAAATCCTGGCTACGGGCCTGGCTATGTTTCGGTCCCATAGGACCTTCTTCGGGCATACAATGGTGGACACTGTACAAAACAGACAAAGCAAAATGCTCATAGTTATTGCTTAAATACTAGAGTCAATTGTTCGTGGCGTACACCGTGTTGGCATATGCTATGATGGTGTATCCTGTGACGGCGTCCACCGTGACGTCACTCATCCAGATTTCAGTCCTACAGGTTTGAAATGTTGCATATAGTTATGAAGTTGTGTGCACCCAAAGATGGATCTGTTACAAACTATTTCAAAAAAGATATTGCGTTGCCAACAAGTGAGCAGTGTTTACAGTGAATAACAACTACACATGCAGAGTCTATATTTACAGCACACTATTTTACTTGTAACACTACCTGTGCAATATTTTCACAGTAGTTCTATGGAACATGAACACCATCCACACCTAGAGTATAGAATAATGGATTCAGCAGCACAAACAAGTATACAGTAGCACAGGTAGGCTTCATTGTCAGGATTTGTGATTGCTATTATATAGGCTGAGATTGTATACCGGAAGAATCCCAAGTTTCTGAACCAGACCCAGTACAGTGAGAAAGAGGGAATTCCTTTCATGGTGCTCGTGGGGGAAGAGGAGAAGGCCAATGGAGGAGTGAAGATCAGGGATGTTGAAACCAGAAAAGAAGTGAGTGTTGTAAAACAAATGTGGTTGTAGATTTTACCAGAAGGTCAAAGTTTCCTCCATCCACCCCCTCACGTACAGAACATGGTATATTTAAGTCAGTTGACTGATAATATATCTGTGTTGTATTATAGAGTAGCATGTTGTTGAAGATTTTACCAGAAGGTCAAAGTTCCGTTGTGTCCACCCCCTTGAGTACAGACCAAAGTATATTTAAAGCCCCATTTACACTAGCACTTAAAATCAGTGAAGCGCATTAGGGGACAAACCTGTTTAAACTGCTAGTGTAAACAGGCTTAAGTCAGTGATAATTAACCACAAGGGCACAGGTACAGAAGACAAGATATAAGTAGAGTGCTAAGTAAACATGAAAGGCAATTGAGAAACTTGTGACACAGTATATTCTACTTCATCAAAACCATTAATACTTTTCTCTGATAATTGGCACGAATAACCTAACTAATCATCACGTACTGCACTTAATGTCTGAAGGCTGCCATAGCTAGCATCTCACAGTCCTGAAAGACCATTCTTGTCATTTTGGAAGCACATTTGCCACATAGCTATGTTGAAGAGCATCACTATACTGTATTCTGATTCCAGGTGTTTGTGAAGATTGCAGACATGGTGCCTGAACTCAAGAAACAACTAGCAGTGAAAGGACAG
The DNA here is from genome assembly GCA_949130485.1 of Agelas oroides. Taxonomy (NCBI): domain Eukaryota; kingdom Metazoa; phylum Porifera; class Demospongiae; order Agelasida; family Agelasidae; genus Agelas; species Agelas oroides. The sequence continues at coordinate 8,913,730 of OX422188.1, forward strand.
TAATTTTAGTTGCTTTTGGTTGCTGCTTAGTAAAACTTTTGAACATTTAAGTTTAGTACATTAGTGACATAGCATTGAAATAGCTACTCGATTTTGAAAGTGCAAATTTGTAGTCTTAACTTTTTCACACTGACATTTTAATACGTAGCTACACTGGGATAAAATATTTAGATGGGTGCTAGTGTGATAGACATAACATAATTATACCTATGATGTATACTAACCATGAATAGTACTGTACTTCTGGGAATCACACTATAGGTTATGAATGGTGGAAATGCTGACTGACCAGTTAACACCCTGATGAGCCGATAATGAACTAGAAAGTCTGGCTAATCAAGTAGTATAGTCAGTAATGAGCTGGAAAGTCAAGCAATGAAATTGAGTATTCACAGCAACAATCACAGGATATAGACTTTTGAGGACAAATTCTAATAGCTATCAATACCTCTCAGTCACCCAGTCTCTATCACAAGATGTGGACAGGCCAATCTGCACACAGTGTTTCATGAGGACATGGTCTAAAACCGAGACTGTCATGGAGTTCTCCTCACAGCAGGGGCAGGGTTTGCTCCCTCTCCTGTGATGGCTCATCAATTGAGACAGTGCCTTCAGCCCCTCCACATGGCACAACTTGTAACTTAGTAGTTCATCCCATAGCTTTCGCCACCCAACCTCTTCCTCCACCCTTGCAATTTCACGTGCTTTCTCATGGCATCTGATCAGGTGACAGTTGTGGTCCACTTTTCTTACTGTTTCCTTCTCTCCCCCCCCCCCCCCCCCCCCCCCTCCCCCCACCTCTCTTCCCCCATCAAGATCCTCTCTGTATACTCAACTCCACACACCTCCTCCAGCTCTTATATACTCGTTCCCAGACCTTCTGAGCGAATTGTTTCGTACTGCAAGCGACGAACGCGTGCGAAGGCCAGGCTTAGGGAGGCCTGGGACACGAGGCTACACGTACCCTAGCTATGCATGGATAATCTAGTACGTGTACCATGATCTAGCTACGTTTGCGGGGATGGCACAATTCCCGATCCCTGGTCCCGGAAATTAGGGTGGGGGTGTTTTCATAGTCCCTGAGAACGAGGCGAGGTTTAGACTACCATCGAAAGGGGCGTAGTTACGAGAATGTCACTGCTCAGAGCAATTTGCCTAAGCCTATATACCTGGATCGAGAGAAAACGGTCTTAAATAGAATTGGAGCGATTGCTAAATCATTAATTTTATGCTTGACTGTTCAAGAGGTAAGAAGGTTTGTAGACTGTACGTGTGCCACTATAAGCCTGTTCATTTATTAAATTAACGTGTAACAGTATCACTACCTTGAAGTGGATTTAGCATGCAGACTCTTTCACATTTGATCTAGCCCTCATAGTGCTTTTTCGTGTGCCATCATCAAATACAAAGCCGCGTAAAACAGAAAACTGGCATGTTGGTGTAGCCTCACCCCCATGCCTCCCCCATTTTTGGTTATTCGGTTTGCATTCAAGTATATAGTGAACACAAACCGAAGAACCACAAAACGGAGGCCTTGCAGTGAGGTGTGATGTTGGCATACAAAGAGATAGTAGTTTCTATGGTGATCTTGGTGAATGGAAAGTTTATAACGCTTCTAGTATGTGTTGAATTGGACAAAATACTACTGTGTCTGCTATATACTGGTATGCACCTGTGTGGTTTTCAATTGATACCACTTTCAATGACATACTATGTACACCAAGATTAGAATACAGAAATTGGATCACGTGATAAATTGCTTTGTAGACCCCTTTCTTATTGTAGATCAAGGATTAAGCATGGAGGTCAGTACTAGTACTGTTTGGAAGGCCCAGACGGGCAGCAGTAAGTCAGGCATTTCTCACTGAACTTGTCACTGATTTTCTACACACCCACTGCAATTGTGAGATATTCCTTGATCTCCAATATGATGGCAACCGAATGCTCGGGAGGAAGCCTGTGGGATGAAAAACATGTTAAGTCATGCATGTCTAAGTATAATGTTCAGTTATAGTTTATTTGATGGTTCCTTATCATTACTGATACTCATCTACCTTATGCACTAGCTACAAGATCTTTCAAGATGCAAGAGGTGGACAAAGCTGGATACGAGACTCTCACGAACAAATATACCTATCTAGCATCAACATTACAGGCTAATGTATATGATCTTTTACCTCATTTCTTTGAAAGGAAACTAATCTCACCTAAACAAAAGCAGAAGATTGAGTGTGTCGCTAAAGAGGATGGCCAAATTAGCGGATGTGAAAAGCTGCTTGACACACTTTCGGGAAATGGGAGTGAAGGAGCTTTTCAAAAGTTTCTGGAGATACTCAAAAATCAGGCTCATCTGGTATATCTTGTGCCAGAGCTTCAACGTGAGTGGAGCTTTAACAGTGTGGGTAACTTTACACTGTAGACCCTATTCATGACGTTGTAGTAATAATTTGTCTCTCGATTGTGAAATTTTTGTCCTGTACATTGATTTTATTATGTGGGCCAATAGCCCACATTTTGTACGTTTGACTGAACCATCTTTTCCTTTTGTATTTCAGAGGAGTATCGTCGGCAAGCATATGCATATCCCTTAGTAAGTATTATGCATTAATAAGGAATCTAAACAGAAGTTTAATCAGAAGAGAAGATAAGCAAAGGCACTATTACATGTATTTCCACGCAAACCTTTGTAAGACACATTAATATTTCTGCTAGGGTCTGGAGTTTAAGGAGAGAGGGGGACGATATATTCATACCTTTCCAGAGTTGCCTGGTGAAACACCTGTGGAGGTTAAGGCAGTTCCTGAAGCTGTCTATGCAAAGTATACTTATCTACACCCTCCACATCATAATCCAAGAGCACCTCTGTGCTTTACAATGGAGCTTCACAAGGTATCCACCTATTTTTTACTCTAAAAAAATGATTGTCTTGCACTGATTTTCCACTAACTTTTTATGCAGGAGGCAATGAAAAGCACTAGTGAAGTGCATAACCCTCACCCGGTGATATCAAAGGATATTGGTGCAAAAACGTATGAAGAGTGTTAACACTGTGTAGCTTCAGTCGCAAAACCAAGTACATCTATCTACCTCTGAATGTTTGAGGCCTGGCTCTATATAGCCACCATGAAATGCTTAGCATTATGCAAATGATTGCAAATTGTATATCAAGCTGACTAGCTATAATAGCTTTCCGGTGTATTCATATGATTGTGTGGAGCAAAGTTGATGGTTCTATTGTTTCTCCTACAGGTCATCCAAATCCAACCTACCTAGGTGTTCAAGCGATATTTTGGGGACGCTAAAAGATTTGTTTTTGAAACTTCAACCCTATCAAGCCAGTCTCAAAGTTGGCTATGAAGCCAGGTAAGCTAGTTTCTACCATAAAGCCTAGTATGCTGAACTAATCAATGGCAACAAGTCACAATTTTTTTTCAAAATGCTCCCATTCGTTAGTTTGTGCACAGCTTTACAGCCTTGAGTTAGTTCAGACTGTCATCATTTTCAGGTTTGGTCGTGTTCTCTGGAAACTTGGTGATTCTGGTGTTAGGAGGGATAGACGTGGAAATGCAGCAGCTCGTCGAGAGGAATGGATTCTTGACTATTTCAACAAACAACCATCTGAACTGCGCTCACAATTCTTTGTCAGGTGTGTTTAATAAGGAATCAGTACAAATTAAGTAAGTATTACATAGCCTAATTAACTGTCTGTGATGTGGATATGGGGGTTGCATAATAGCGCAATACCTCATGTAACCAAACGTAAAATGGACAGTGGACGGAAATCCTGATACTACGTCACCATTTTGAGTGGCAAGGAAGACTGCGCTCTATGGACCGTAAGTACAGCAAAGCACTTTGTGAGCTCACTGCGTCAACGAGGCATGCAGGTAAGCTTATTTGCTTTGGTGAGTGTTAGGTCCTGTTGAGACCCTGTGCATTCTGGGTGTAAATGTAAAATCACTTCCTGTGCTGGTGAGAAGGGAGCTCGCAAACTGCTCCGCTGTACTTACGCTCCATAGATTGCAGTCATTTTTGCCAGTCAAAATGGTGGTGTAGTATCTGGCTTTCCGTCCAATATCCACCATCCGTTTCACGTTTGGTTACATGAGGTGATGACATCAATTGCATAATGTCTATACCCAGTTATATGCTCTCCTGAAGGTTGACATATATACATACATGTATGGATTCATTTTTGAACTGGTCAAAACATTCTCTAGTATGATACCATAGTAGTCAATAACTGGGACAACCCTGAGTGACCTCCACATTAATAGGACTGTATTGCAGAAGTACAATTCAGTAGCTAAATGTTATTAACTTTAATGTAGTACTACAAATTACTACTGCATTTGACATTTGGAAATGGAGTGTGGAAATTTTAAATAACCATCACAGCATATTTACCCAGGGGCATTGGGTAAAGAATTCTTATACAAGACTGGGATATGGAACCATCTTGAAGTGCGTTAACAATCTTAGTTTTGAAGATTATATTTTACCTAGTAATGGCCTACCTACATCAAATGCAAATTTATGTGTTGTGACACAGGGTACATCCAGATATACAGGAACTGCTGTCAACGTATACTGACGATTTGCACCTCTCGGTGAAACTTCTTGACCCTCTGAAGATGGAGGTCATCAGACGTGATGGTACAAAAGTCAATTGTGTGGCAGTGATAAAAGAGTTGGGGGATGAAGGTTTTGTCCTCAAAAATGTCTACTACGATCAGAGAGCAAAGGGGACACCACAGTTTGACATTGTTCTTCCACAAAAGTGAGTTGAAATGTAAAACACATTAATGGATTTACTAGTATTCAAAGCTCAAAGCACGTTCCTGACCTAAATCTCCCCCCAATAGCGATACGGGCCTTTTTGCACTCATATCATTTTTTATACAGTACCTATCTTGTACAGATGTGAATGATACAATGAATTATTGAGCTTTAGTGACCTAGCTGGTAGTTACACCCTCAGAGGCAAGATAAAAGGATTCATGATACACCCCAAGATACAAGATAAAGGATTAACTTGCAGCCATAAGTAGAATTAGAGTTTTAATCTGCAGCACTAAACTCTAGATTCTACGAGCATCTTGAGTATAGACTTGTCTCCAACTCAACTTTGATTGTAGCAATATCTGATGGTATCTCATACCTGTTATGTAATTCAACAAGCATAATTGCTATTTTTTTGTTAGTTTGTGCTGTCATGTGTTCTTTTCAGCTTAATCTCATGCAAATATGCGTATCTACAAATCTGCCTCAACTTGCATGTTGAACCCACAGACCAGGAAGTACAATGTGTCTTTCATCATTAATTTAGGAAATATGATGTCAGGATTGCTCCAAACTTCGCTCCAGTTGTTGAGCAGCACTATGATGACAAGCAGTCTGAAGTGCGTGAAATTGTGGATCGCTTCACAAGCTCCATACACAGGAGGTATACCATACCCAAAATCGGTGTGGTTGAATGATATAGTTGTGGGAGGAAATAGACCTGTGTTGTGGTAGAATGTTACTAAGACAAACTGCAATATTTTTATGGCCACATTAGGTCTGATGGTACACTGTGGATGAAAGTCAGGGGACCCAACTACCGAGTGAAGTTCCTACGACAGAAGAAACAAACCCAGTACCAGTGGAAGGAAAATGAGAAATGGATACTCGCTGTGTACAATGTGCAGGAGTTTGAAATTCCAGATCGTGAGATTCACAAGTGGCGACCGAATGAGGAAGTGTCACTCCCACTCAAGATGCCCAAAACTGAAATTGAGGTAATTAATGGTAATAGAACAAGTGAGAATAATCTACATCAAATATGTTAACTACCAGTTATATATGGCAATAATTAATCGTTAAGACTTTTTGTGGTAATCACACTCCAAGTGAAAAGAATAGCAGCTGAACCCAAAAGAAAAGTGGAGTATACTAAACATAAGCCATAGGGAGAGGAATCATGCAAAAGGTACCAAGTGTAACAATGTCATGGCTAACTAACTTTTTGAGCTGTAAGGAAAGGGTGTAAGATTATACTACTAAGATGCCTTAACAAAACACTGAGATCTGAAGGAACAGGGTAGATATTAGGGATGGGTGATTAACTGGTGTGATGGTTATATCGCAATTTTACTCATTCTTTTACTGAATTGAAGTAATTTCTACATTTGGTGATTATCACAATGTTCTGTGCATTTTATCACAACCACGTGGTGTCCTTCGGATTTTGCTACATACCATATTGCAGTTATGGAACCAGAAAAGGTTTGGTGATTTTGCTCCCCATGCACACTTTGCTAAGAGTGACTATAAAGCCGTCAAATCTACAAAGGATATGCGTGTACCTGGGGAAGATGTTCTACGCAAGGGATCACACTGGACTGCTGAAGAAATGATGAGAGATTTTGAGGAATTTGTTGCTACTGCTGTTCATATTGCTGACTTGCTTCCAGGTTCAGCTCTCACTGAGTAACTTTATACATCAATAGTAGAACGGGATCGTACATTTTCTATAGTTTGTTAGAAAAGTAGTAGCTGCTATTGTTGTTTGTATTATTAATCCATGGAGACTATAGTTTGAAAGTTTAGAGCTTATATTTTATACTCTGTACATGCTAAAAGAATGTATAATTATGTATAATTATCCAGAGTACTCATTGTATCATCATAGCCTTGTCCCAGGCCCCTCCCCCCCAGGAGGGGCCTGGGACGAGGCTAGTATCATCAGTACTTGTGTCAAAGTAGACACTAACTACTGGTGCTCTAGCTAATAAGTGTGCTTGCGGAACTAAAAATTGTAATAAGTTGATAGTCCACTTTCTTGGCATGTACTGGCCAATGTTACTGCTTGGGCACTGTGGGCAGAAAAGCATGAGCTTGGGTAGTAGCATCCTTCCCTCTTAGAGTAAATCCTGCGAAAACACAGAAATAAATGCCCTTGGTTTGTACATCTGCAAATAGTGTACATCTAGAACCCTCAACCCCACTACCACTGTATGGAGGATACACATTTAAATTCAGTGAAGTGAATTAGTCACAGTTATACATGTCCAGCTAGTTCACTATACAGTCACAGGCTGGGCACTGTCAGGGTAGAAAGGCTTTATAAATACACAATCCATGACAGCTAAAGACAAAAAATAAAATTATGCAATTATTAATGTCAACAATAAACAAACCGGAGTGTGCCCTGCGGCTACTCTTGGCAAAGTCATGTCCAGTGGTTGATGTAGAAGGCTGGTCATCACACACTGTATCTCTGTGTGGAGGATATTTACACAGGATTGATGAGTGAAAACATATCATCCGTATTATCTTCATGTCATTAAGGTTTGTCATTTATTTATGCATGTAACTGGGTGCATATGAGTATGTTGTAGAGTATGAATGCACCAAATGACCAATTAATGTCCACACTGCAAATCTGGTATAATTATGCACTGAATAACAGCAAGCCACAACTTTGTCACATTTTCCCAGACAGTGTACCACACATGCAAGATGATACATTGTAATTCATACATGTCCAGCTAGCTCATATTCGTCCCACAATGTTGATCCTGCTACATGTGCCCAGTCATTCTGCTCTAAATCTGCTCTCTGCTCTATTGCCTAACCTCATACCCAGGCCACATAGGAGAGGAAAAGTGATTTTCCTCTCCTATGTGGCCTGAATACAAGGCTATTGTCTAACTCACTCTGGTAGTGGCCACAGAGTCCTGGGTTCCTGTCTGTCTTCTTGCTCTTCTACATCAGGGTTCACTGCTACAACCAAGTCAATAGAGTTCTGTGGTGTGTGTGTGTGTGTGTGGGGGGGGGGGGGGGGGGGGAGGGGGGTATGATGTGTGCATGTGCAGAAGACAGTGTGTAATACATGCACAGCATGTTTTGCACTCCATGGGGAAGACTGTATGGATCAAAGTTAGAGTTCCTCTAGATGTTCACTCTTTACTACACCTTACCGACTCCATATCCATGGCACGCTTGAGGGCCTGTGCAGCTTCATCGTGGGTGACATCAATCAGACTTACTCCATCACACACCAGAATCTGGTCTCCAACATTCAGCCGACCTGCAGCCAGTGCCAATAAGAATGGAGATTGAAACCCTGCAGCCCACTAGTCAACTACTTTACAGTAGTGGTTTACACTAACTAGTAACCATTGAAGAGTGTAGTATACACTGACACAGATAGTTATGGTACATGCAGCCAGTACCACTGCTCCAATGCCAGAGCTCCAGTGGCTCAGTTGCATGGTAACGCATACAACCAGCATTCAGAAGAACCAGGTTCAAATCCTGGCTGATCTCAATGTCCTTTTTTCTCCATTTGTGTTGGCTTGATCTGAAAAGTAAGCTACTTAGCTAGCTTGATTTATGGCATGATGCATTCAAATTGCCGGGTGAATTGTATATAGCTATGTATATGTATAGTACATGTACTCAAGATGATATTCTCACTTATATATCTGCTTATGGTTACAGCACACTAATTCAACATATACATATACATACCATATCTGTCAGCGGCCCCTCCTTCCAGGATACGTGAAATGATCACCTGACCTCCTAGGGGTGTGTCAGTGCCACCTCGAATGGCAACCTTGATTGGACCATCCTGAATAGGTCACACAACATGGTAGCTAGCTACTGTCCATGGCAGTACATAGTTCAGTCTTGGTTTACCTTTGGAACGGTGTGGAAGGCCACATGTTTTCCCTTGAGTACTTCTTCACTAAACTGTGACAAGCATCAAAAGATGGTGCAGTGGAAACCAGTGCTAACTCTCACAACTGCACACATCCACACACTCAGTGATACAGCTGCTGCACAGGGCTGCGAACAGCAGTCAACAGGGCTGATGCACAAACACACACAAGCACATATACTCACATCCATGTTGCTGGGGTGTACGGTATCTCCCAGTGTGTCAACACTTGCACTGGGGTGAAGCTGTTCATGATCATTGATAATCTCAACTCTGCAAGAGAGAATTAGGACAGCTTTAACAGATCATCTGCATTTTCCCCACTTGCAAAAAAAGCAGTAGCTACATAATTGGGTAAGTCTGTTATTGAAATTGCAGATGCAATTGATTTTCTTACCTGTCCCTAAATGCTGGTGTCTTCTTTGGCTTTGTCTGTGGAAAGAAGTCACACCAAATATAGCCTGTACACATTGTTCAACATGCTATGCATTCTTAGTTCATTCCCAGCTTCTGTCACACATACTGGTACTGTACAGTATGTGATAACAAAATTGGGAGGAATCTGAGAATGAGGCTAAGCTGAGATAGTGCACTGTCATACAGTATGAGTGGCTAGTACCATACAGACCAGAAAGCTTCCTACCTCAGCCTTCAACTCAAATTTTGTCATTGCAGTACTGTACTGTAGTTAACAAAAGGAATTATTTCAGTCTACAAACACTGTATATGTTCCGCGCAATCTGAGAATTTGCGCAATCTCGAGGTTGCGTTGCGCATTCTCAGAATCCCGAGATTGCGCACTATAGTTGCGCAATCCCGAGATTGCACGGTACATTTGTGCGATCTCGAGATGGCGCAACTATAGCGCGCGCAATCTTTTACCCTGACGTGCAAGTGCAGAAACCATCTCGTGGTTCGAGAGAAGCTACTACAAAATGGCGACTTTGTGTAGTGTTGATTCATTGCGTTATATCTTGTAAAATAGCAGAGTTCAGGCAATGACAATTTGGCATAGCTTGGTTGAAAACCGTGAAACCTGCCTTACTCAGGACGTAGTCAGGAGACCTGTTAGTAAGTGTGAATAAGCTACAACGGTGGAAACGCCGGTACCCGCTGTGTACCTGAAAAGGACCAATAATACACGGCACAAGTTGGCTGACAGTTTCAGCGTAGGTACGTTTCAACTGTCGCAGACACAATTACATAGTATAGACACTCGATTGAACCAGTAGCGTGTGGCATATAAGCTGACTGCGGCCAACTACGATCGACAGCCAAACTTCGAACGCGCGACCTACTCCTCTGCCGTTGCTCATCAATACACAGCATTTCTCACTCTTCAAGATCGAAATATGCCTCTAGGCAGACGCCGCTTATCAAGGATGTCTTCCATCCTGCGAGCTACACAGTAGATCACTCGCTGTCGGGTGTACAGGCAAAGTTCGTAGATTGCGCACACGTGTTACGCAATCTCCAGATTGCCTGTGCAATCTCGGGATGCAATCTCGAGATTGCGCAAATTCTCAGATTGCGCGGAACATATGATTCCGAGGCAAGTATGTGAAAAACCATGGAAAGCTTGAGCTGGTAGAGCAGCTGAGTTCAGATCCACAACTGACAACAGTAAAATATGCACAGGATGGTCTCTATGAGATGAAGTTCATGCTTCAATACTGTGACCTGTTTGGAATACTTGATAAGGCAAGTGGGAACTGAAACTGATACACAAAGAGTTACAACAAACAAGAACTGTGTGCGCACCCTGATATTCTTTATCTGACTCAAGGCTCTATAACATCATGTGGGACCTTGTAACTATCAGTATATACCGTATATAGCGGGAAATTTTCGCTGGTGCAAATTTTCGCGGAAAAGGGTCCAGGCTCTTCAGAAGAAATTTTCGCGGTTTTTATTTTCGTGGAACGCGGGACGCTCTGACCACAACCCTACTGGTTGATGCGACATCTTCGGAGCGTCTCTTACGGTTTTGTTGGCATTTTGTACAGTAGGAGGCTGATTCTTCTTTACAGCAACCATTTAGAGGGCAGACAGACTGTAGAGAACCATCATGTTCACATCGGTACTCGACGTACGCACGTAATGACGTCATCAATTTCCATCTGAGTTCATTTTTTCGCGGTTTTTATTTAGTGCCTTCTTAGTTCTCCCCTGGAATGAGTGTGATTGAGAGAGGCACATCATGGCAAGGGCCTGAAGTAGAAAGCCATTTTGGCTGTCAAGTGTCTGACATTTTTGGAAAAGTTCTTCAAGCTGTGTGATTGTTTGTACGTCAAAACCCTTCTCAGTAGCTTTTGATATTGACATGTATAATTTCACATCCAGCTTTGTGCTGTCACTTGAAGTAATCCTTGACATTATCATGTCTGATTCAGCTTTTTTTCCTTCATAAAACAATTGTGTATATACCCCCATTAGCCTGTGGAACTTGTTTGATGCAATAGGTCCTTCATACTTCTTTAATGGTGGCGCTTTAAAAGCATTCCTCTCAACTGTCCTCACTGTTGAGATAAATCCTGTGTAGTGCTCAACAGTATATCCTATACACTCTATACCTTCCTCATCTCGTATAGAGTCAATGCTCATTGAAATGATGTAATTTGCATCAGCTTGAAAGAAACACAGCCAAAATGTTGCTTTGCCATTCGGAGTATATTTGCTCCTTCTACTCCTTTGACAGTGGTATGCAGGTTCTAGATTCCTAGTTGGGGCGAGTGTTCTTTGTGGCTGGTCGTCTCCCACACTGCTCACAGTTAGTGACAGGAAACATACCATCTGGCCATTAGATGGGGCACTTTCATTGCCCTGCAGGGCTACTAAACATCTCAGTGGTGTTTCTGAAGAAGAGTCTAGAATTGACACAGTCAGAGTCAGCCACTCATCACCATCTTGAGGAATCCTGTCCACATTGCTATCAGTAACTGCCTTAATGGTTGCACAGTGGATGGGTACACTGACTTTTAATCGCTGTGGAAGGGGCATTACAGTTTGGTTTTCCTTTGAATTTGACGTTGATTGTGTGGGTGAAAACATGTCACTGTCACAAGTATCCATGCTGCCGTCTCCTTTTGCTGTATCTGTATATGTAATAATGGTATTGCATTGAACAAGAATAATACCAGTTGACTGTTCCCCAGGACTGAGCTCAACCTATATTATTCTACAGCCATATTAAATTATGACATTTCAATCAGAGATTACCCCTTCATACAAGGAAGCATCTTCTCTGCACAGCATTGGCATCTTGACACTTAGTGACTTAATTGATCACTTAGTAAAACAGTAACTGTTGCTCTCTACCTATAGCTCTATCAATTTAACACATGTGCATGCACCAAATACCAATGATGTCTATCAAACATAACACAGCACGTACATAACATAGTCTATTTGTACCACACATGCAGTCTTCTGCCAGTACTGCATATTTAACTATACCAAACCATGGTAGTTCAGTTTTAACTCACTATAACTCTCCTGTAGACGTCTGTATAGTAGTGCTGTTGTAGGTTCTTCTGCAAGAATGTCCAAAAACTGATGGAAGTGCTGATGATGAGTTTTTATGGCTTGCTCAACAGCATTCAACAGGATCTGGTTGCTCTCCACACGTGTGATGCAGGTCAACTGAGCTCTGTCTCTTACATTTTCATCAATGATGCCTCTGGCATAGAGGATGCCTGCTGACACTTCTGGACTCTGGATGGCACATTGCAGCTCACTGTAATGCCTCCTGAACACCATGAGCTCTGTTGAGCTTATGGTTAAGTCCCTGCATGCAGTGAACCAAGTAAGTACATAATTTAAGACATGTAGCCAGTTGTTTTAATTCCAACCACTCATCAAAATATAAATTGTTCAATGCTGTGGTCAGTTTAAAACGGCACACAGTTACATTATTGTTCTTAACAGCTAAACAAATTATCACAGTCTGGGTAACATACAACTTGCTCCACACACAGTCAAACAGTTCTAGTGCCCGGAAATCAAGCCCCAACTACATAGCAGAGCTTGTATTTTACCTCAAGCACAAGTAACACAACGCTGCAACTCCTGTGCAGAGTAGGGTGGTGATAATGTACATGGCCACGTATTCTTCATCCATCGCTGAAATCGGACTGCGGGAAGTCCCTGGGAAGTCCCTGGGAATTCCCCTATTCTCGGAATTTGGGGAGGGGAGGTCGAGGTACGGTTCAGCCTATTTCCTGTTTACCATGCACAGATCTGAATTTCCGGAAACCGCCAGACAGACACTCACTGTGAGTCATGATCTGATCTGCCATAAATAGAGTGATTGCTAATCATATAGTCTCGCGAAGCCATGGCCAGACTCACATCGGTCTTACCAACTCAATACGTATGCGAGAAAGGCAGACTCTCGCGCTTTTCATGTGAAAGTCTGGCTCTTCGTGAGACTGCTCAAAGAGTGGGGAAGATTACCAGGCCGTGCCATAGCCTGCTCAAAGTTTCATTGTAGGTTAAACACGTATGACTACTGCTACTATATAAGAACGGCACAATAGTATTGGACTCTTCCATTATGGCACACTGGAGTGTGAACTTGCATTGAATGTAAGCTTACTGATGCTCTTCTCCACACCCCATGCACTTCCTTCAAGATGCAAGAGGTGGACAAAGCTGGATACAAGACTCTCAGGAGCAATTATGCTTCACTAACATCGACGTTACATCCTAATGATCTTCTTCCTCATTTCTTTGCAAAGGAACTAATCTCACCTGGACAAAAGCAGGAAATTGAGTGTGCCACCAAAGAACATGGCCAAAATAGGGGGTGCGAAAAGCTGCTTGACACGCTTTTGAGCAATGGGAGGGAAGGAGCTTTTTGGACATTTCTAGAAATACTCAAAGATCATCCTCATCTGGATTACCTTGTGTCACAGCTTCAACGTGAGTGGAAACTTCTAAATCAACATCAGTCCCATTGCTAACAAATATTGGTACAATTATGGGATTTGGGGAGTTTTTATTATAGGTTCCATTCAATAAAATAGAATCTACTGTTGCAAAATCGTATGTAAGATATTCCAAACTGACTTTTGTATTTCAGAGGAGTATGATAAACACCATCAGGATCGAGAGCAGGCCAGAAGGCAGCAAAACACAAGAGGTGAAGCTGTTCCTAGATGTAGAGTAACCAATCAATTATCGGACACCCCTCGTTATCAGACGGCTGCACAACACCAACGGAAGTAACAACGGCTATTGCTCTTGATCCAGTAGGTAGGCTGATGCAACTGCTACGTGCACCTCAAATTTGGGCTTTATAGATCAGTGGATGTGGACGCTATACCAAAAAGGGCGGCATCCGATGGTCGCAACCATTGGACGAAGCCACCGATCCACGGACGACAAGGTCATATAAAAGTGAGGGAGGCAGCACTGTCCACCAAACTTGGTTTGCAGCTGCAGCTAGCCTTACTCTACCTAACCTCCAATTATCAGCAATTTCTATCGTAGAGTGGAGACAGAGGTCGCGTGAAGAAGCGTGTACCATCAATAATCAGACAAGCATTTATAGGACCATGTCGTCTGTTGATTGGTGGCTTCGTCTAATGGTTGCGACCATTGGACGCCGCCCTTTTTGGTATAGCTTCCACATCCACTGATCTATAAAGTCCAAATTTGGGGTGCACGTAGCAGTTGCATCAGCCTACCTACTGAATCAAGAGCAATAGCGGTTGTTACTTCCGTTGGTGTTGTGCAGCCGTCCGATAATGAGGGGTGTCGGATTGTTGATTGGTTACTCTAGTACCAGGCCCGGCGGAAGCAAAATTGAATTGGTCAGGCCGAGTACGCAGCAGGTAGGGGGGTCCTTTGGGGGCATGCCCCCAAGGAGAATTGTAAAAAATTGATGCTCTGAGATCGCTTCTGAGGCCATTTTTGGACCCTTCTTCAGCCTTATCTGTAGCTCTTGGCAGGCTGGATTCTGATTCAATTTGGCACGTCCACATACATCGAATATATGGTCTGGTAGCCTACTGGTTCAAACATTTTTGCACTAACACGAAATTAGTTCCAGACTCTCTCCACGCGTGCATCAAAAAGTTGGGTGGGGGACAGAGAACGAGGCTAACACGAAATTGTTGCCGCTAAGGAAATACAAAGGTTGATGGGGGGTGATTAGGCACATCTGGAAGGTCTGGCAGGTTTAGAGGAGCAAAAGCTTCGACAATGCCATGATTAGTCTGCTACACAACCACTTGGCTACATGTAGTTTTAGCCTCATTCCCAGACCCCAGCAGCACGGAATCCGCACAGCCATGCAAGCGACGAACGCTGCAGCCAGGGCTGAACTATGCTATTCGTGCAGCCGCGGCAAGCGATGAATGCTGCAGCTAGAGCCGAACTATGCTACATTAGTCTGGCATCGTTGGCACTTTGCTTGCAGGTGACAAGCACGCATATTTTCAGCCTGCACGAGCATGTGGCCGCTCAAAAAATCTTGGAAAGTCTCAAAAATTGGTCCGACCATGGCCTGAGCAACCGGACTGGCTCCGCCGGCCCTGAGTACATATATGTAATCAGATAGATAGCTGCTTACAACTGCACTTGTGTATTTTTCCATCCGAAATTTTATCTCGCAGCTTTGCAAAAGACAAAAACTAAACCCATGCAAGGTTCCTCTCACAGCCAAGTTTGGGATGAACTTCTGGTTTTTCTTCAAGATGTGAGGCAAAATCTTGGACTAGAGCCTGCATGGATTTGAGGCTATAGTATAGTAGTTTTCTCACAGTCTCATACACAGATTTTTTGTCCGTGAAATGTGCAGCATGCAGTCCACATCCAGTGCTTGACATTGATACATATGGGTACTCAGGTCCATGCATACATAATTATTTATAGTTTACATGGTCACAATATTATATCTCATTGAGTTTTGACAGTACATATGTACATGATACTACATGTTTTTTTTACAGATCCAGCCAATCTGGATGAAAAGAGAGTTGCTGAACTGATCGATGAGAAAATGAAAGACTTACAAATCAGTCGCCGAGAAAAGATCTATCCACACTCAGTTGAAGAAATTAAATTTCTAGAAATCCTGCAAAGTAAGCTTTATACTTTGACATACTAACACTTCATAGCAAAATGAAATATAACTCCTTCTCCTCCAGTATGTAAATGTTGCTGATCATACTATGTTAAGTCTAAACGTATGTGTCTCATCAATTCCTATACATGTACTCAGAGCTTGGAGAGCTAAAGGAAGTGTCGCACCTGGTAGCAAGTTGTGAGGTGTTAGTCGCAAAACAGTGTGTCAAGCTGGTAGGAACGCCTGAAGAAACCCAACAAGCAGAAATTAAAATTGAGCACATTTTGGTTGGTTTAACAAGTCAGATCCTGAGTGTCGGCCTTCCTATGCTAGTATATTTCACTCTTCTTACCCTGCTTACAGGAACATGCTGTGCGAAAGACAGAATCCCTCCCAAAGTTTATCTCATCACAGATTGTAGGAGAGCATGCAGCCAAATGTATGGAAATGAATGAGGGGGTGCTGGTTCTACCAGAAGAGGTGAGTATATGACAAGTCATATGGTCAAACTGTCATCCACTTAATTGTCACTTGCTCTGGAGTATCATATATAGGTACCTTATTTAACCGTGTATTACAAATCTCATTCATTTTCAGGGGAAAATGAAATTCATTGCCAAAAGTGCAGAAAGTTGCGAAAAGGCCAAGGAATGGCTACAAGCACATGCATATCCTGCAGTATGTACCAGTACCTGGTATTTTATACTATGAGGGTATTGTGTGTAGCTACTACAGAAACTCTAGTGCCCTGTATTGTGAATAGAACTCATTGATCTTTATGATGCTGTTCTACAGTATAGTGTATTCCTTACAACCTATGAAGGGCTGAGAAGCATAGTGGTCTAACCCAAAACCTATGTAAGATACACTACCATTTTTGCTAGGCTTTGGAGTTCACTGGCAAGGAGATATTTGGGAGGTATGTTTGTACATGTACCTCTTCAAGGCCGCCCAGTAGAACGCCAGTGAGAGTGAAGGCAGTTCCTGAAGCCTTCTGTGCAGAGTATCTTCACCCTCCAGACCATGATCCAACAACACCTCTGTACTTCACAATGGAGCTTCCCAAGGTATTCAGTTCAAACCATTAATGAAGTGGCAATGCATTGGCACTTCCAGTATGTATAACTGATCTTCATAACATTGCCACCTCTTCCGCAGAAAACTGCTGTAGCTACACCAATGTAAGTGCATCCTGTAATGATTCCACATTATAATACAGACTGTGGGTATCATTTTAGATACACACCTGGGCTAGCCTCATTTCCAAGCTCCCTTACACCCAGCTCTCCATATTGTAAGTGATGGAAAATTGGGTGGGGGACTGGGAACTAGGCTACTTACCGATATAAAGTTAATCTCATTCTTAGTTGTTGGAATTCTTGTACGTATATTAACCATTACGAACTTCTGCTTACTACATAACCCTAGCTGTGCATGATCCAGGAGTTTGTGTTGACTACATTATAGTAATAATAGCAGAGTTTAGTGTACTAGATTTTCATGTTTACTGCACTGGAAGTATTCCACTTTCTGTGCATATCCCTCAGTTCCTTCAAGTATGCATGGAACAAAATTAATGTGTGATGGTTCTACCCCTTTTTCTTACAGGTCATTCAAGCGCAACCTAGACAGTATTCATCAGAAGCTGAACAGTGTATTTGAAAAGGTTCAACCGTACCGAGCCAACCTTAAAGTTGGCTATGAAGCCAGGTAGTTTATTATTACCGTAATGTCCGATATTTCACTTGAAAATATGCCCACCTAGTTGGCCCTATAGATTTATGCATTCAGTAATTCTGTAATGCCTCTCTTGTCATGTGCTTGCTTATGTTACCCTTCATTTGTTAGTTGACCTCTTCACAATACTGCTTCTTCAATGCTTCAAGTACTAGCATAAATAGGCATATATAGGGCGTACTAAGTTCAAGGGAAAAATGCCCTTCAAAAACTTTTAAGGGGGTGGACTTGTTTTTGAAGGTGGGCCATCTTGGTGGACTTCCGTCTTGGTTTGTCTCAAACCAACCTGAAACCTCAAAGGCAAAGCTGTCCAACCATAACTAATTAGTTTTCATGCAACTTTTTTTTTTTTTGCTATACTGATTTTTCAGTGTGCTGTTTCGGTTTGTTATTATTTCAGGTTTGGTCATGTGTTTTGGAAGCTTGGTGGTCCTGGTGCTAGGAGGGATAGACCTGGGTATAAGGCAGCAGCTGGAAAGGAGTGGACTCTTGACCAGTTCACACACCCACACTCCCTGCACTCACGATTCTTTGTCAGGTATCATGCAATAAATTATCAGCACATACTGTGTATATTGCATATTATATTTGTGCATGGCCCAGTTGTATTTCCTCCTGAAAGTTAGCACACCTACTTATATCACAAGTATTTTATTCACCTGGTCAAACCATTCTCCTATACAATCAACCATGTACACCATAGTTTGTACACATTCAGCAGTCTCCATTTTCATAGCCAGTGGCAACATGCAGCCTTTCATTTTGTAATCTGAATATTCTGGTGCTTAGACTAATCCTCAACTGTAGCTATATGAGTTTTGCACATGCATCTTAGTTTTGATGCATATCTACAAGTTAAGCACATAAGTTAAATGACTTATATACACATACTTAGCTTCAAGATTAAATTTCACCATGAAAGGGTGTGTGGATGAAGGCACATGTGCTGGTAATTTTAGTAGTAATAAAAATAATGGTCTTGAAACAAGCAAGCCAAAATTAACCACATATGAATCTGCAGTGACGTAGCCAGGATATCCCCGATGCTAGGGCACAGCATGGGCACACTACATTTGTATGAACTTCTGCGCGAAGTGCAGAAACTTTTAGGGGGGTCTGGAGGCATCCTCCCCCCGATAGTTTTTTGGAATTTTACAGCCTCCCAGGTCAGTTGTGATGCCATACTGTAGCGAAGTGTAAGTCATTTACGGCAAACTCATGTATGATGAGCGTATGAGACTCGTAATTCTGTGGATATACGTAGCGATACTGCACCGTTCGATTCTAGACTGTTCAGCGCCCGATTCGCGATCAACAATGCTACTATCAGCGCAGACAATTCGCATGCTTACCTGCACTGGTGGGGCACAGCCTCTAGTTGCTAGGGTACGTGCCCCAGTGTGCCCCAGCGTGGCTACGCCACTGTGAATCTGGTTATTTTTCCCGCATGCCCTTCCTCTTGGTTCATACACAGTAAATTAATTGTGGTTTTCTGCTCCCAGCTATGCTTGTTACAAGACTTGCTGTAATGCTGTTGAAACCTTAGGGAATGATAAAACATTGTTACATACTCTAATGGGTATAGATGTGGGTGTGAAATGCATGACCAGGTACTTGTTTTGTGTGAACTTATACCAGAAATAGTAACAGTCTACCAACATGAATGTTGTATGTTAATTTTGTGATACAGGGTAGATCCAAATATACAGGAACTGCTGTCAACATATACTGAGGATTTGTACCTCTCAGTGAAACTCCTTGATCCTCTGAAGTTGGAGGTCACCAGACGTGATGGTACAAAAGTCGATTGTGGGGCAGTGATAGAGGAGTTGAAGGATGGACGTTTTTTCCTCAATGATGTCTACTATGCTTGGAATGCAAGGGGAAAACCAAAGTTTGACATTGTTCTCCCGGAGAAGTGAGTTGAGAGTAGTAAAGAACATAAGCATGATCAGACTTGGAATACTAGAAAAGGGCAGAAGTAAAACTAGGTTTGACTACAGGCACATACATTAGGCCCAGAATATGTATGCTGGTGGAGCTGACACACAAAAATCTCCCATAGTATGCCAGACCTTTGTACCCTTTTGCAGGGTTAAATGTCACAGGTTTTATGAAGAGTTAACAAGTCATACATACTTTTTCAAACAGTCATACAATGCAATAAAAAAACTGCCTTAAACCTACATTTTGACTGATTTTGTCATTGCATGTTACTTCATGTAACCCCATAGGCCAGTGAGTTGTATATGCATATTTAACAATGCATACATGTGATGTCTTTTATACTTTAGGAAATATGATGTCAGGATTGCCCCATGCTTTGCATCAATTGTTGAGCAGTACTGTGATGCTGAAGTGCGTGAAATTGCGGATTGTTTCAGAAGCTCTATACATAGAAGGTGCATGTATACTGAGAAGTGTGTGAGAAGAGTGTGACGATAGGAATGCTACAAATGATAAACTGCAATACTGTATTAGGTCTGATGGTACACTGTGGATGAAAGTTAGGGGACCCAACTACCAAGTGAAGTTTGTGCGACAAAAGGAGCAAGCACAGTACCGGTGGAAGGAAAATGGGAAATGGATACTCGCTGTATACCACGTGCAGGAGTTTGAAATTCCAGATGATGAGATTGAAAAGTGGCCACTTGATAAGGAAGTGAAACTCCCACTCAAGAAGCCCAAAACAGAAATCGAGGTAATTCAAAAGATTAAATCCATGACACATTAGCCTAAATATATAGGTTTACTGTATCTGGAACAGTACTGCATATAAGTATGTACAGAGAGATAAGCAACGTGCAACTCTGCAGGTAAGTGGGGCTGATTAGAGGGAGTCCTACAATATATTGACCAAGACATTATGTTTAGAGAAGATTCCCTCAAAAATTTTCCGGCCAGGGAGGGGCAAGAGTGATTATCTGGTGAAGAAAGTATTCCTTATAAGATTTACTTCTCTGGGGTCCTCTAAAACAATATTGTACTTATTGAAAACTTGAGGTACATTGATGTCTACATATGTTTCACTTTACAGTTGTGGAACCAGAAGATGTTTGGTGATTTTGCTGCCCATGCACACTTTTCTAAGAGTGAATATGAAGCTGTCAAATCCACAGTGGACATGTGGTTACCAGGGGAAGACATTCCACGTAAGGGATCTCTCTGGACTGCTGAAGAAATGATGCAAGACTTTGATGACTTTGTTGCTGCTGCTGTTGATATTGCTGACTTCCTATCAAGTTCCAGTCTTTACTGAGTAATTTTGTCCATGCAGAGTAGGTTCTGCACTATGGAGGCTCAGGTCCACACACAACTGTCATTAGTAGTGTATTAAATTTTTAGGATTAAATTTTATATTTGTGTTACCAGTATATACTTACACAATGTAGAAACACAGTTCTTTCCTCTAAGTATACATAAAAAGGGTGCTGGGTACTGCACTGGGTGTAGCACTTTACTAACCATACATATTATGTTCCACCATTGCTTGTTGGAAGTTGTTTAGCAACCGAATCTTAGAACTTGATAACACGAAGTGAAATGGGTGGAGGTGATAATGGGTGTGGCAGTGGGTTGCTAGGGGCAACATCCAACAAATAAGTTACATTCCCCAGACAGAACAGCATTTGCCCTTCAAGCTCATGCTGCTTCATCTGGGGAATGTAACTGATGCTAAAAGCCACATATAACTTGGTCAGAAGTAAACACTAACTGCACTGTCTTTAATCACCCACACAAGCAAATTGTAATTACACTAAAGTCCACTTTCTTGACATGAAGTTAGCTATTGCTTGGGTACAGTAGGCAGGAAAGCATGAGCTTGGGTGGTAGCAACCTTCCCTCTCAGAGTAAACCCTGAAAAAAAAAATCAACACAAAATTATTGCATGTCTGTACATGTCCAGCTATAGTACCATAATTACAGTCACATAGTTAATGTCAACAATAAACAAACCAGAGTGTGCCCTGCGGCTACTCTTGGCAAAGTCGTGTCCAGTGGTTGATGTAGAAGGCTGGTCATCACACACTGTATCTCTGTGTGGAGGATATATACACAGGATTGATGAGTGAAAACATATCATCCGTATTATCTTCATGTCATTAAGGTTTGTCATTTATTTATGCATGTAACTGGGTGCATATGAGTATGTTGTAGAGTATGAATGCACCAACTGACCAATTAATGTCCACACTGCAAATCTGGTATAATTATGCACTGAATAACAGCAAGCCACAACTTTGTCACATTTTCCCAGACAGTGTACCACACATGCAAGATGATACATTGTAATTCATACATGTCCAGCTAGCTCATATTCGTCCCACAATGTTGATCCTACTCTCTGCTCTATTGCCTAACCTCATACCCAGGCCACATAGGAGAGGAAAAGTGATTTTTCCTCTCCTATGTGGCCTGAGTACAAGGCTATTGTCTAACTCACTCTGGTAGTGGCCACAGAGTCCTGGGTTCCTGTCTGTCTTCCTCTTGCTCTTCTACATCAGGGTTCACTGCTACAACCAAGTCAATAGAGTTCTATGGTGTGTGTGTGTGTGTGTGTGTGGGGGGGGGGAGGGGGGGGGTATGGTGTGTGCATGTGCAGAAGACAGTGTGTAATACATGCAAAGCATGTTTTGCACTCCATGGGGAAGACTGTATGGATCACAGGTTGTCAAAGTTAGAATTCCTCTAGATGTTCACTCTTTACTACACCTTACCGACTCCATATCCATGGCACGCTTGAGGGCCTGTGCAGCTTCATCGTGGGTGACATCAATCAGACTCACTCCATCACACACCAGAATCTGGTCTCCAACATTCAGCTGACCTGCAGCCAGTGCCAATAAGATTGAAACCCTGCAGCCCACTAGTCAACTACTTTACAGTAGTGGTTTACACTAACTAGTAACCATTGAAGAGTGTAGTATACACTGACACCGATTGATAATTATGGTACATGCAGCCAGTACCACTGCTCCAATGCCAGAGCTCCAGTGGCTCAGTTGCATGGTAGCATGTATAACCAGCATTCAGAAGAACCAGGTTCAAATCCTGGCTGATCTCAATGTCCTTTTTTCTCCATTTGTGTTGGCTTGATCTGAAAAGTAAGCTACTTAGCTAGCTTGATTTATGGCATGATGCATTCAAATTGCCGGGTGAATTGTATATAGCTATGTATATGTATAGTACATGTACTCAAGATGATATTCTCACTTATATATCTGCTTATGGTTACAGCACACTAATTCAACATATACATATACATACCATATCTGTCAGCGGCCCCTCCTTCCAGGATACGTGAAATGATCACCTGACCTCCTAGGGGTGTGTCAGTGCCACCTCGAATGGCAACCTTGATTGGACCATCCTGAATAGGTCACACAACATGGTAGCTAGCTACTGTCCATGGCAGTACATAGTTCAGTCTTGGTTTACCTTTGGAACGGTGTGGAAGGCCACATGTCTTCCCTTGAGTACTTCTTCACTAAACTGTGACAAGCATCAAAAGATGGTGCAGTGGAAACCAGTGCTAACTCTCACAACTGCACACATCCACACACTCAGTGATACAGCTGCTGCACAGGGCTGCGAACAGCAGTCAACAGGGCTGATGCACAAACACACACAAGCACATATACTCACATCCATGTTGCTGGGGTGTACGGTATCTCCCAGTGTGTCAACACTTGCACTGGGGTGAAGCTGTTCATGATCATTGATAATCTCAACTCTGCAAGAGAGAATTAGGACAGCTTTAACAGATCATCTGCATTTTCCCCACTTGCAAAAAAAGCAGTAGCTACATAATTGGGTAAGTCTGTTATTGAAATTGCAGATGCAATTGATTTTCTTACCTGTCCCTAAATGCTGGTGTCTTCTTTGGCTTTGTCTGTGGAAAGAAGTCACACCAAATATAGCCTGTACACATTGTTCAACATGCTATGCATTCTTAGTTCATTCCCAGCTTCTGTCACACATACTGGTACTGTACAGTATGTGATAACAAAATTGGGAGGAATCTGAGAATGAGGCTAAGCTGAGATAGTGCACTGTCATACAGTATGAGTGGCTAGTACCATACAGACCAGAAAGCTTCCTACCTCAGCCTTCAACTCAAATTTTGTCATTGCAGTACTGTACTGTAGTTAACAAAAGGAATTATTTCAGTCTACAAACACTGTATATGTTCCGCGCAATCTGAGAATTTGCGCAATCTCGAGGTTGCGTTGCGCATTCTCAGAATCCCGAGATTGCGCACTATAGTTGCGCAATCCCGAGATTGCACGGTACATTTGTGCGATCTCGAGATGGCGCAACTATAGCGCGCGCAATCTTTTACCCTGACGTGCAAGTGCAGAAACCATCTCGTGGTTCGAGAGAAGCTACTACAAAATGGCGACTTTGTGTAGTGTTGATTCATTGCGTTATATCTTGTAAAATAGCAGAGTTCAGGCAATGACAATTTGGCATAGCTTGGTTGAAAACCGTGAAACCTGCCTTACTCAGGACGTAGTCAGGAGACCTGTTAGTAAGTGTGAATAAGCTACAACGGTGGAAACGCCGGTACCCGCTGTGTACCTGAAAAGGACCAATAATACACGGCACAAGTTGGCTGACAGTTTCAGCGTAGGTACGTTTCAACTGTCGCAGACACAATTACATAGTATAGACACTCGATTGAACCAGTAGCGTGTGGCATATAAGCTGACTGCGGCCAACTACGATCGACAGCCAAACTTCGAACGCGCGACCTACTCCTCTGCCGTTGCTCATCAATACACAGCATTTCTCACTCTTCAAGATCGAAATATGCCTCTAGGCAGACGCCGCTTATCAAGGATGTCTTCCATCCTGCGAGCTACACAGTAGATCACTCGCTGTCGGGTGTACAGGCAAAGTTCGTAGATTGCGCACACGTGTTACGCAATCTCCAGATTGCCTGTGCAATCTCGGGATGCAATCTCGAGATTGCGCAAATTCTCAGATTGCGCGGAACATATGATTCCGAGGCAAGTATGTGAAAAACCATGGAAAGCTTGAGCTGGTAGAGCAGCTGAGTTCAGATCCACAACTGACAACAGTAAAATATGCACAGGATGGTCTCTATGAGATGAAGTTCATGCTTCAATACTGTGACCTGTTTGGAATACTTGATAAGGCAAGTGGGAACTGAAACTGATACACAAAGAGTTGCAACAAACAAGAACTGTGTGCGCACCCTGATATTCTTTATCTGACTCAAGGCTCTATAACATCATTGTGTGCATGGGACCTTGTAACTATCAGTATATACCGTATATAGCGGGAAATTTTCGCTGGTGCAAATTTTCGCAGAAAAGGGTCCAGGCTCTTCAGAAGAAATTTTCGCGGTTTTTATTTTCGTGGAACGCGGGACGCTCTGACCACAACCCTACTGGTTGATGCGACATCTTCGGAGCGTCTCTTACGGTTTTGTTGGCATTTTGTACAGTAGGAGGCTGATTCTTCTTTACAGCAACCATTTAGAGGGCAGACAGACTGTAGAGAACCATCATGTTCACATCGGTACTCGACGTACGCACGTAATGACGTCATCAATTTCCATCTGAGTTCATTTTTTCGCGGTTTTTATTTAGTGCCTTCTTAGTTCTCCCCTGGAATGAGTGTGATTGAGAGAGGCACATCATGGCAATGGCCTGAAGTAGAAAGCCATTTTGGCTGTTGAGTGTCTGACATTTTTGGAAAAGTTCTTCAAGCTGCATGTGTGATTGTTTGTACGTCAAAACCCTTCTCAGTAGCTTTTGATATTGACATGTATAATTTCACATCTAGTTTTGTGCTGTCACTTGAAGTAATCCTTGACATTATCATGTCTGATTCAGCTTTTTTTCCTTCATAAAACAATCGTGTATATATCCCCATTAGCCTGTGGAACTTGTTTGACGCAATAGGTCCTTCATACTTCTTTAATGGTGGCGCTTTAAAAGCATTCCTCTCAACTGTCCTCACTGTTGAGATAAATCCTGTGTAGTGCTCAACAGTATATCCTATGCACTCTATACCTTCCTCATCTCGTATAGAGTCAATGCTCATCAAAATGATGTAATTTGCATCAGCTTGAAAGAAACATAGCCGAAATGTTGCTTTGCCATTCGGAGTATATTTGTTCCTTCTACTCCTTTGACAGTGGTATGCAGGTTCTAGATTCCTGGTTGGGGCAAGTGTTCTTTGTGGCTGGTTGTCTTCCACGCTGCTCACAGTTAGTGACAGGAAACATACCATCTGGCCATTAGATGGGGCACTTTCATCACCTTGCAGAGCTACTAAACATCTCAGTGGTGTTTCTGAAAAAGAATCTAAAATGGACACAGTCAGAGTCAGCCACTCATCACTATCTTGAGGAATCCTGTCCACATTGCTATCAGTAACTGCCTTAATGGTTGCACAGTGGATGGGTACACTGACTTTTAATCGCTGTGGAAGGGGCATTACAGTTTGGGTTTCCTTTGAATTTGACGTTGATTGTGTGGGTGAAAACGTGTCACTGTCACAAGTATCCATGCTGCCGTCTCCTTTTGCTGTATCTGTATATATGTAATAATGGCATTGCATTGAACAAGTAACACCAGTTGACCGTTCCCCAAATACCAATAATGTCCATCAAACATAACACAGCACATACATAACATAGTCTATTTGCACCAGTGAACCATGCAGTCTTCTGCCAATACTGCATATTTAACTATACCAAACCTTGGTAGTTCAGTTTTAACTCACTATAACTCTCCTGTAGGCGTCTGTATAGTAGTGCTGTTGTAGGTTCTTCCGCAAGAATGTCCAAAAACTGATGGAAGTGCTGACGATGAGTTTTTATGGCTTGTTCAACAGCATTCAACAGGATCTGGTTGCTCTCCACACGTGTGATGCAGGTCAACTGAGCTCTGTCTCTTACATTTGCATCAATGATGCCTTTGGCATAGAGGATGCCTGCTGACACTTCTGGACTCTGGATGGCACATTGCAGCTCACTGTAATGCCTCCTGAACACCATGAGCTCTGTTGAGCTTACGGTTAAGTCCCTGCATGCAGTGAACCAAGTAAGTACATAATTTAAGACATGTAGCCAGTTGTTTTAATTCCAACCACTCATCAAAATATAAATTGTTCAATGCTGTGGTCAGTTTAAGAAAAGAGCACACAGTTACATTATTGTTCTTGACAGCTAAACCATCACAGTCTGGGTAACATACAACTTGCTCCACACACAGTCAAACAGTTCTAGTGCCCGGAAATCAAGCATTAGGTACCCCAACTACATAGCCGAGCTTGTATTTTACCTCTTGAAGCGCAAGTAACACAACGCTGCAACTCCTGTGCAGAGTAGGGTGGTGATAATGCATGTAATGTACATGGCCACGTATTCTTCATCCATCGCTGAAATCGGACTGCGGGAAGTCCCTGGGAATTCCCCTATTCTCGGAATTTGGGGAGGGGAGGTTCAGCCTATTTCCTGTTTACCATGCACAGATCTGGATTCCGGAAGCCGCCAGACAGACACTCACTGTGAGTCATGATCTGATCTGCCATAAGTAGAGTGATTGCTAATCATATAGTCTCGCGAAGCCATGGCCAGACTCACATCGGTCTTACCAACTCAATACGTATGCGAGAAAGGCAGACTCTCGCGCTTTTCATGTGAAAGTCTGGCTCTTCGTGAGACTGTTTAGACCGTTCAAAGAGTGGGGAAGATTACCAGGCCGTGCCATAGCCTGCTCAAAGTTTCATTGTAGGTTAAACACGTATGACTACTGCTACTATATAAGAACGGCACAATAGTATTGGACTCTTCCATTATGGCACACTGGGTAGTGTGAACTTGCATTAAATGTAAGCTTACTGATGCTCTTCTCCACACCCCATGCACTTCCTTCAAGATGCAAGAGGTGGACAAAGCTGGATACGAGACTCTCAGGAGCAAATATGCTTTACTAACATCAACGTTACATCCTGATGATCTTCTTCCTCATTTCTTTGCAAAGAAGCTAATCTCACCTGGACAAAAGCAGGAAATTGAGTGTGCCACCAAAGAACATGGAAAAAATAGGGGATGCGAAAAGCTGCTTGACACGCTTTTGAGCAATGGGAGGGAAGGAGCTTTTTTGACATTCCTAGAAATACTCAGAGGTCATCCTCATCTGGATTACCTTGAGTCACAGCTAGAACGTGAGTGGAAACTATCAATGCTAACAAATATTGGTACAATTATGGGATGTGGGGAGTTTTTACTACTAGGAGGCCATGTTTCACAATGAATCCACCGTTGCAAAATCGTTGTGATGTAAGATATTTGACAAACTGACTTTTGTATTTCAGAGGAGTATGATAAACACCATCAGGATTTGTTTCAAGAGCAGGCCAGAAGGCAGCAAACTACAAGAGGTGAAGCTGTTCCTAGATGTAGTACATATATTATGTAACCAGATATAGATAGCTGCTTAAAACTGCACTTGTGTATCTTTCCATCTGAAATTTTATCTTGAAGCTTTGCAAAAAAAAAAAAAGCAAACCCGAGGCATCTGTCTGAGATTTCATCTCACAGCCAAGTTTGGGATAAACTTCTGGTTTTTCTTCAAGCTGTGAGGCAAAATCTTGGACCAAAGCATGGATTTGAGGCTATAGTATAGTAGTCTACTCACAGTTTCATACACAGATTTTTTGTCCGTGAAATGTGCAGCATGCAGTCCACATCCAGTGCTTGACATTGATACATATGGGTGCTCAGGTCCATGCATACAAATTATTTATAGTTTACATGATCACAATATTATATCTCATTGAGTTTTGACAGTACATATGTACATGATACTACATGTTGTTTACAGATCCAATGGATTCAGCCAATCTGGATGAAAAGAGAGTTGCTGAACTGATCGATGAGAAAATGAAAGACTTACAAATCAGTCGCCGAGAAAAGATCTATCCACACTCAGTTGAAGAAATTAAATTTCTAGAAATCCTGCAAAGTAAGCTTTATACTTTGACATACTAACACTTCATAGCAAAATGAAATATAACTCCTTCTCCTCCAGTATGTAAATGTTGCTGATCATACTACGTAAGTCTAAAGTATGTGTCTCATCAATTCCTACATGTACTCAGAGCTTGGAGAGCTGAAGGAAGTGTCGCACCTGGTAGCAAGTTGTGAGGTATTAGTCGCAAAACAGTGTGTCAAGCTGGTAGGAACGCCTGAAGAAACCCAACAAGCAGAAATTAAAATTGAGCACATTTTGGTTGGTTTAACAAGTCAGATCCTGAGTGTCGGCCTTCCTATGCTAGTATATTTCACTCTTCTTACCCTGCTTACAGGAATATGCTGTGCGAAAGACAGAATCCCTCCCAAAGTTTATCTCATCACAGATTGTAGGAGAGCATGCAGCCAAATGTATGGAAATGAATGAGGGGGTGCTGGTTCTACCAGAGGAGGTGAGTATATGACAAGTCATATGGTCAAACTGTCATCCACTTAATTGTCACTTGCTCTGGAGTATCATATGTAGGTACCTTATTTAACCGTGTATTACAAATCTCATTCATTTTCAGGGGAAAATGAAATTCATTGCCAAAAGTGCAGAAAGTTGCGAAAAGGCCAAGGAATGGCTACAAGCACATGCATATCCTGCAGTATGTACCAGTACCTGGTATTTTATACTATGAGGGTATTGTGTGTAGCTACTACAGAAACTCTAGTGCCCTGTATTGTGAATAGAACTCATTGATCTTTATGATGCTGTTCTACAGTATAGTGTATTCCTTACAACCTATGAAGGGCTGAGAAGCATAGTGGTCTAACCCAAAACCTATGTAAGATACACTACCATTTTTGCTAGGCTTTGGAGTTCACTGGCAAGGAGATATTTGGGAGGTATGTTTGTACATGTACCTCTTCAAGGCCGCCCAGTAGAACACCAGTGAGAGTGAAGGCAGTTCCTGAAGCCTTCTGTGCAGAGTATCTTCACCCTCCAGACCATGATCCAACAACACCTCTGTACTTCACAATGGAGCTTCCCAAGGTATTCAGTTCAAACCATTAATGAAGTGGCAATGCATTGGCACTTCCAGTATGTATAACTGATCTTTACAACATTGCCACCTCTTCCGCAGAAAACTGCTGTAGCTACACCAATGTAAGTGCATCCTGTAAGAGTATAGGTATCAGGCTTTCAATTAAAAGATGTGTTTTTAGGAACACACATGGGCTAGCCTCATTTTTAAGCTCCCCTACACCCAGCTCTCCATACTGCAAGTGACGGAAATCTGGGTGAGGGACTGGGAACTAGGCTACATACCAATATAATTATGGTTTGTTCTTAGTTGTTTGAATTCTAGTACATATTTAAAACGTTACGTAACTACCGTATAGCGGGTTATTTCCGTGGGGTGCTAATTTTCGTTATTTTCGTGGTTCACCCGGGTGTCACGAAATTTTCCACTAACTGTCACATGCTTAAATTTGGACCGTCAAAGTTTTGTTATGACTCTTTTTGCAACTTGCGCCCCATTGACTGTGCCGTTGATGTACGGGATCCCCTTTCTCAAGCTGTCCCGCGTGTGATAGCTAGGGAAGTGAACAGAGAAGTGTAGAAAGCATAAGCACGATCCGAACAGAAAACAGAGCCAGTACCTCTCCTTCAACGCGGTAGAGTCTGAAGTAGGCTCTTGACAGCCACAACAGCAAACGGAACAGCACGGTTGCCATTCTCGCATTGGCATAGTAGCTGTTCTTCAGTACGGGCCTCCCAAATGTCTTTGTAGGCGTGGTAGGCTCTCGCGTAGTCTCGCAAGCCCGACCCAGCTAACCCCAGCGCGGATAGTCTTTAGTAAGCGATCAGCGCTGGGGTTGGCTGGGTCTGGCTTGCGAGACTAGCTTCACACGCAAGACTCGACGCTGAAGCGTTCCACCTTTCTCAAAGATTCGTTCCACGTGTCCCAAGTTCAAAGTTCACATTACGTCATCCGCGATCGATCGCGTCACGAAATTTAAAACCACGAAATTTAATTCTGGATGGTTCTCACCCTTTCTCTTACAGGTCATTCACGCACAACCTATCATGGTGTTCAGGCAGTATTCATAAGAAGCTGAAAAGTGTATTTGAAAAGGTTCAACCCTACCGAGCCAACTTTGGCTATGAAGCCAGGTAGTTTATAAGTAACATATATCCCACCTACTGTGTAGATCTGGAAATTTTCGTTGTAAAAATATTTTCATGGTTTGCGTAAACCATGAGAATAGAAACACAAAATATATTTTACAACAAAAAAATCATTATGGTCAGCACTTTTTGCACACACGGTTTCACAACGCAGCTAGCTATAGTTGTTTTGTGCAAGACGGCTCTTCGTTTTAGCACAGCTAGCTAGTTATTTCGCACAAGAGGGCCTCCGAGTTCGATACCCGCAGGTTACTTATGGCAAACATGTGACAACTTTCTCTGTATCCGATAATCGACATCTTTACTGCCACAGCACATGTATACAGTGTTCCTGGGTACCCTTTCGCATGCAAGTAGCTCGCAAACAGCTGCAGCAAGCTGTTTGTACTCTATGTTTTCTCGTTCCAGATCATTAAATCTGGGAATGTAGAATCGATTTAGTACCATAAAAAAATGTTCGTGGGTGTCCTAGACCACGAAGATACTTTTACACGAAAAAATAAAACACGAAAATTTTACGACACGAAAATTTCCAGATCTACTACGGTAGTATAGTTTCACCTAATGTATACAACAGGCAGTGTGATCAACACTGCTTCTTCAATGCTTCATGTACTAGCATAAATAGGCATGCATATATAGGTGAGCGTACTAAGTTCAAGAGAAAAACTTACAATAACTTCATTTCAAAAAATTGGGGGCTTATTTTCGAAGGTGGACCATTTTGATTCATCTCAAACTAACCTGAAACCTCAAAAGCAAAGCTGTCCTTAACCAATTAGTTTTTATACAACTTCTTTCGCTATACGGATTTTTCGGGTGGTTTTTATTTCAGGTTTGGTCATGCGTTTTGGGAGCTTGGTGATCCTGGTGCTGGGAGGGATGGACCTGGGTATGAGGCAGCAGCAGGAATGCAGTGGACTCTTGACCAGTTCACACACCCATACTCCCTGCGCTCACGGTTCTTTGTCAGGTATCAATAAAGAATCAGCACATACTATACTGCATAGCCAATCCCCTTTATATTGGCAGTTGTACATGACCCAGTTGTATTTTCTCCTGAAAGTTAGCCTATTGAGAGGTGGGAAAATGAGATTGCAAGATCGCTTGTTGAAGTCTGCAAAGAGGTCAGTACCTGGTAGTGGGCCATACTCAGGACAGATGACAGGCAGTGTTGCCTTAACGTTTCGCCTTACCTGTGACCGCTAGACTCTCCTTGTATGCATCACTTCTTTCTCATTCTATCACGTTGGCTTTCCTTTGCCCTGCTCTCTTGTGACGCAGTCGCTGTTTGCTTCTGCTTTCGCATTCTAGCAGGGTCCATTCATGCAGCGCTTGCATTCGTAAGTGTCAACACGACCACGTGCAAATCATGTCTGTATATGTGTACACATGTGTGACTAGACTGCCCACGCTAAGTGTGACGGATATACATATACATACATACATACATACATAAATACATACATACAAACGTGAACTGACTGCGCTGCACGATTATCAGCCTCGCCTTAAGGCGCTCGGCAATTAGCTAATGGTGGAATAACAAGCACTTTATAGCTTCACTGTAATGTTGCTGAAATTTTTGGGAATGATCAAATATTGCTGCTAAGCTGTAGTCTAATTGCCGAGTATAGATGTTGGTGTGAAATGCATGACCAGGTGCTTGTCTGTGTGTCCAATGAACTTATCATACATACCAGCTACTGCTGCAGTGCTGCCTACTAGTAACAGTCTACCAACATTGAATTTTGTATGTTAACTTTGTGATACAGGGTGAATCCAGATATACAGGAGCTGCTTTCAACGTATACTGACGATTTGCACCTCTCGGCAAAACTCCTTAACCCTCTGATGTTGGAGGTCACCAAACGTGATGGTACAAAAGTAGATTGTGTGGCAGTGATGGAAGAGTTGAGGGATGGACGTCTTTTCCTCATTGAAGTCTACTATGCTTGGAAAAAGAGAAAACCAAAGTTTGACATTGTTCTCCCGGAGAAGTGAGTTGAGAGTAGTAAAGAACATAAGATCAGACTTGGAATACAGTAAAACCTCCGAACAAAGGACACATTGGGGACAGGCCATTTGTCCCTTGTAGAGAGGTTGTCCTCTTCTCAGAGGTTTTCTTTTTAACATATTGGAAAGTCCTAAAATAACTAACACTTCAGTTTTTTTAAAATGTATTATTATAATGTATTCTGTCCATTTTAATTTTGATGGTTTTTTCAATTGCAAGATGGCAAGAGTAATGCTACTTGCATAAAACAAGTAGAATGATTGCAATTATGACAACAGTAACAAGATAAATACTCAATTGTGCATAATTGCTCATTTGCGAGTACAGTTGAAAAGATGACCATTGCGTATCCGGAATATAGGGAGGCATCCGTTATGGGCATTCGGTATACTTCCGGTAGGCGTGGTAATGTGTTCTTGGGCTGTTGAACATGATGAGGTCGCATTTTCGGACCTCTCCATTACTGTACCGTGGTGAGAAAGGCTAGCGCGATAAGCAGCAGTGCTAATGTAATGCCTGGTCTTTGAATCCAGTGATGGTGGTGCACAATCTTACGAAAGCCGTCAATCACTGCCCGTTTTTGGAGGTAATTTTGTATTGGCTAAGGTACGTCTGGGGCTTGTCAGTGTCCGTTGTTCAGAGTTGAGAGGTGTCTGCTTCTCGGAGGTTCGAAATGTATTAGTTCTATGGTAAAATCAATCGGGGACAAGTGATCTGTCTGCTGTAGAGAGGCTGTCCACTTTTCGGAGGGTCCGTTATTAGAGGTTTTACTGTACTAGGAAAGGGCAGAATTAAAACTGAGTTTGACTACAGCTACACCAGAATAAATATGTATCCTGGTGGAGCTGACAACACAAAAATCTTCCAGACATTTGTACCCATTTTGCAGATTTAAATGTCACAGGTTTTATAACAAGTCATACATACTTTTTCAAAACAGTTATACAATGCAAAAGTTGCCTAAAAATCTACATTTTGTCATTGCGTGTTAGTTCTTGAACACTCATGCAATCCCATACATAGTATTACAATGTATACATGCAATGACTTTCATCATTTAGGAAATATGATGTCAGGATTGCCCCAAACTTTGCTTCACTTGTTGAGCAGTACTGTGATGCTGAAGTGCGTGAAACTGTGGATCATTTCATAAGCTCCATATATAGAAGGTATACAATGATAATAGGAAGTGTACAAAAAGAAAGATCTGTGTTATATGGTAGGTATGCTACAAATGACAAACTGCAATACTGTATTAGGTCTGATGGTACACTGTGGATGAAAGTTAGGGGACCCAACTACCGAGTGAAGTTTGTGCGACAAAAGGAACGAACACAGTATCGGTGGAAGGAAAATGGGAAATGGATACTTGCTGTGTACCACGTGCAGGAATTTAAAATCCCAGATGATGAGATTGAAAAGTGGCCACTTGATAAGGAAGTGAAACTCCCACTCAAGAAGCCCAAAACAGAAATTGAGGTACATAATAGTATAAACTAGAGGTGAACATTCACACATTGGCCCTGATGATACCGTATAGCGCTAAATTTTCAAGGGTCTAAATTTTCACGAAAACATACACATGTAGTGATTTTTTTAAGATTTCATGAGAAATAATTTCGTGAATTTGCTGCACGTGCACCCTGCACACGTAATATACTATGGGCGTGGCATACAAGCCCAACACGCACCGTCACCCTGTCGTTGTCCGCTCGAGCTCACAACTGTCAGCACACCAATGCCTACTTCGAAGGTATCTCCTTGGAGAGAGTTCCTTGCAGATTCGGCAGCTTAGCTCTGGGATGTTGTCCATCGACGCTCTTGCAGTCAGAGCATGAAAACGGTGTGTCACGTGTCAAAAATTTTCATTGAAATATTTTCGCAAATGGCAATATGAGCCAGCAGCCTTCTCCCATAACACCACACAACTACACTCTGAGGTGTAAAACAGTCTTCTTTTGCTTTTAGTTCATATGCCTTCACTCCTGCTTCTCTTCTGGAGTCTTCCTGGAGTTTGGCTGCCTGTGCCATACGTTAGCTACATTTTGCCTTCACTCTCCTTATTACTGGCAGACTCCAATCAACATGTCTGATTGAGCTGTGGCTATTCTCTGTCTCATTTAGCTCATTCTTGCTCTTTTCTGTGCTTCATGTGACCTTTGATGGATCATGTGGTGAAGTTATGAGAATTTATTGTGTATTCAATCATGTATCTCCGACTTCGAAGATGATGCAAAGAACATAATGGCAACTGACAAAACAAACTAACACCACTGACATACAGAAAAACAGACTGGTTGCTTTTAATCCCACTTGTGTATGTGCAGGTGGGTAATTATACCATTTCACCAAAATAAGTTCTGGTTAGCACAGTATTGACATAAGAGATGTTGATAGACTCAATTCCCATTTTGTCAGTGCATGTTGACCAACTGAAAGTGAAGATGCAAATAAGAAATCGACAAATTCTATTGTGTGTGTAATCATGAATAAGTACACAGCAAGAAAGTTGTATTTCTAGGCTAATATAATGCAACTCTGTAGACAAGTGGTCCAATTAGAGGACTTCTTAGTAAGAGTTTAACGCATCCAGTAGTAGAGTCCAGTAGGTCTACTTCGGCATGAATAAAAAGCTATGTCTGGCAATAGACACCACTACCAGTAGATTTCATTGACATGATATTGTATGTATGTGTAGAAAGTCTCTTTATAGAGTCTCTGTTGAGGGGTGAGGAGTACATAAAACCTCCTTTATCCAGCCCTCTAACTAATGGGCACCTCCTTCTAATTTTGATCCGGGGAAATTTTGGTCCCCTGGGAATAGCTAGCTATATGGTCCACTGCTTGGAAAATTGTTCCAAGGTTGAAAATGCATGTTCTAAACATTCTTTCTTGAACAGGATATTGCATGACTCCAAATCAACAAGGGATAAGCCTAGGCAACTCTTAATGCACCTGGATTCGCTACACTACCATTCTAAATAAAAAAGCACATTACTCACTATTTCCATAAACTAGCTACTCTAGCAATTTATTTTGCTTACCAAACTTTTTTTTCAGGCATTATGATATTATACACACACCTTAACACAAAATTGTGTGTTTAAATCCCTCAGAACAAGGTATCTGTGCTCAGACCAATATTCAGTTCCACACGCAGGCCAAACTTTGGTTCCCCATATCAAAATCCTTGCTGGATCAAAATTTCTGTCATGTGTCTCCAGACTCCTCTAAAGGAATACTGTACATACTTATTGAACTCTTGAGCTGGCATTAATTTTTATCTACATAATCACTTTACAGTTATGGAGCCAGAAGCTGTTTGGTGATTTTGCTGCCCAAGTACAATCCACAAAGAGCATGCAAACGTCAAGGGAAGATGATCCACGCAAGGAGTCACTTTGGACTGCTGAAGAAGTGATGGAAGATTTTCAGGAATTTGTTGCTACTGCCATTAACATTGCTGACTTGCTTACAGAATCACTTTCAGGTTCAGATCCTTACTGAGAACACTGTAACTTTTTGGAATAATTTTTTGTTGGAATTATGGTAGGAATTAGTTCATCTACAGTTGTTTATGTTGCTAACTTTCTTACAGAATTTCAGCTACTGGGAGACAGAGGTGTTGAATCATATAACTGTCCTGTTTGTTTGAATGAGTTACATGTAGCTGTATTGATATTGCACAGTGGAAATATTTGCCAGGTAAATGTTTCTGGTAGTGCTATGTATTGTGGTATTTTACCAGAACTCCCATCTACCAGCTTATGGCATGCACCTGGAACTAATGTATGAGTACCCCCGAAAAGATTGAGTTGATCCTTGTGGCCTTAGCTGCATGCTGACCTAGCCACAAAGCCAGGTTCTCACAAGGAGTGTGGCTTTGTGAGACTATGATAGCCGCGTACCCAGGCATGGGGAGGAGCCTGGGTACGAGGCTAAGACTATTAACACAAGCTGGCTGGTCTTCAGCTCATGTCTGATGCCTACTGTAGCATGAGATATTGCTACATTAGGAATGGTTTGCTAGATGAGGAGAAAGCCCAGGCTAGAGATGTTATCCCACCTAACACACAAAACTCATTGCATCATTCCCTCTAATATCTGTATTTACCCAGTAAAAGGAAATACCTGTGGACTAAGTCACATCCCTTGCATTATACAATTATAAGTACTTCAACTAGTAATATGTACAATTATGTAAATGTATCTAGCTATAGCACACTATAAGTACTTCCTATACAGAAACAATGCTAGTCCTAACCTAGATGTAAGTGTTAGCTAATAAGACACAACCTGGGGAGTTTT
The DNA here is from genome assembly GCA_949130485.1 of Agelas oroides. NCBI lineage: Eukaryota > Metazoa > Porifera > Demospongiae > Agelasida > Agelasidae > Agelas > Agelas oroides. The sequence goes on from OX422188.1 coordinate 8,950,767, forward strand.
TCCATGTTCTACTACCCTACTATCTATGGCTGTTTGGCTACGGTTTTTGTTCAGTGTGTAGTCAAGCTTTAATTATAGGCATCAACGTAGGGCTTCACAGTCTCCCATACCTATGGAACAAAGTTTAAAAAAAAAAGCAGTGTTGCATGTAGCAGTGTCTCTCTAAACATGCAGTTTGTTTTTACCATCCCATTCTTCAGCAGCTCAGTAGCTATTTCAATGTCTGTTGCCATGACCCTGTCTTCTTCCCACTTGCTGCATGAAATAAAGACAGAAGGTTGTAGATGGAACAGAGCATGCATGCAATTATGTATAAAGTATACACAATGTCCTAGTGGCAGCAGTTGGGAAATCTGACAACATACTTACACTTGCATAATTTTATTACTTCTACAATACTTTTTTTTTACTAAGTACAGCTAACACATAATATAGGAGATGGCTTTTATTTTAGCTTGCATGCCTATACTACTTTGTGTCACTTGGCTGATTGACAGTAAAGTGGAGGCTTAAGTACAGTCTTCTTTCATTGGAAGAGGTCAAGTATTTGTACCTATCAGTGTTGCAATACTACGGTCATGTAGCTGTATATATAGATCATAGTGTGTGGATTTTAACAATGTGCAGTTTGTGTGAGTTTGTCCCAGTTTTCACCCAATTTAGTTTGATGTCAATGGAGCCGGACTTTCCTATAACAACAGGCATGAAAGTGCAAATTGCCCCTGCTTTATAGAATTGTACAGTTAACATCACTTCGCTTTGTTGGTATGCAGTGTTCCATTTTAGCCCAATATATCACCTAAAGTTTATGGGAGGAGTAGCCAGACACTGTCACTAAGTCTCCAGCTCCAGCAAAGTTGTCTGAGGCTTAATGAAGCAATGTGGACTGCAAAGTCTACCAGTGGTGGCTTTTCTGGCAGCTTTTCCTGACCTGTCCCTGATCTGAAGAGTCAAGTCCAGTCAAAGAAGAAGAGAAAGAGAAGGAGAGCAAAGGCCAGAAAAATGGCGCTAGCTATAATGAAACCTGCTGAAAAGCTTACTCCTGAGCCACCCCAGCTCTCTTCTGTGGCAATTAACATCTGGCTCAACACGAGCTCCAAATAATGCCACCCAAGGAGTTCAAACAGCCCCTCAGTCCTGCTACCTTCTGTCCTTCACCTATCCAGTGTGATAAAAGGGAAAGTTGCACAAAGAATCCAAGTGATAGTGAGAAGGGACAACAGTGGACACAAGTCACTGGGCGTAGGAGGTCACGTCTTCCTCCTCCTGGAAAATGAGATTCCCATCTAAGAGCTAACCTTCGTACACCTAGTTTAACATCTACCACTGAAGAGTCTTTGGAAGGGGAAGAAAGTGATACTGATGATGGAGAAAGTTCTCAGTGTGCTAGAGGCTCAGAGTCGTCTCCAATAGCTGCCCGAACTAGATCCAAACTTAAAACCTAGTTAGTTTATTTATTTCTGTGTACTTCCCAGCTACTCTTGAACTACAAGAGTAGTCTGTCAGCCAACATCCTGCGTCACCATTAGCTATGTTTTCACTACCAATCTTGGCTGTGAAGCTCATAATATTAAATAATAATAATAACCAAATGGTTATCAGCATAGGATGCACAACTACCGTATTTCTTCGATCATGCAGAGACGCCGCGGCTATTTTTTTTTTCGCTGTTCGTTTTTTGTGCGGCTACTATTCGAGGGCGGCTACTATTCGAGAGCGGCGTTTATTTCTTTGGAAAGCCCGTTGACATCAACGACGGCTTGATAAGATACGTACGAGTGAGACGGTGACGATTGCTAGACGCTGTCAATAGTACGCGCAGCCTCTCAGTCCTGCTGTTAGCCGTGGAAACTACTCGTACAACACGAATAGCCCAACCGCTAGCGTGATGACCGTCGTCAGAAATTATTCGCACACGTGTGTGAGTGCCGCGTATATTAGCCGCTGCTACTATTCGAGGGCGGTGCTTCAACTATTCGAGGGCGGTGTCTATTCGAAGAAATACGGTAAAGCTGCATGTAACTATTACCCTGGGGATATTACTAAACAAACCTGACTCCAGCATCACGGACCAGTTTGTGCACCTTCTCCAGTGGAGGTGTTGTAGTTTTCTTTTTATCAACATCGATATCTTTGCGAAGATCCAGTGCTTGACATGCAGCAAGCAGCTCAATGGCCAAAACTTGCTCCACATGCTCTACAACTGAGAGGGCCTTGCGAGCAGCAAACCCTCCCATGGAGACATGGTTCTCCTGGTTTGCAGAGGTAGGTATGGAATCCACTGATGAGGGATGTGTGAGCACCTTGTTCTCAGACACTGTAAGGGAAAGGAAGAATTTACTGGGCATCCAGAGTGATACACTTGCTCATTTCTAAACAGCAGAGCTCATCTATATAATATAAGGTTTGGAATACAATTTTCCCTGTAACTTGAACTGCAAAACAATGGAAGGTTAGCTAGCTCATCCATATGTATAGCTTACTATAGCTTATCCATAGCTTACCAAGTGCTGCAGCTGTGTACTGAGCTATCATGAAACCAGAGTTCAGTCCATCATCCTTTGACTTAGGCACCAAGAAGCCTGGCAAGCCTTGGCTGCAATCTAGAGGAGAAAAGTACTAAGCTATATCTTTCCAGATTACACTTAGATCTATGTATCATTACCTTCATTAGTTAATATCTCTGTCCGCCTCTCACTGATGTTTCCAAGCTCATGGACAGCAATGGCCAAGTAGTCCATTGCCTGTGAACAGTATATGGTAAATTTTATTACACACTATGTCATAAATGGTTATACCTTTGCTGGGTACTCCCCGTGAAAGTTTCCACATGACTTCACATTAGGGTGTTGCCTTGTCTTTTTAGATATAGTTCCTGTCGTTTCAGCCAGTACAATCTGTCAGTGATACATACCCACACATAAATTACATACAAGTAGCTCTAGCTGGATAATAGTAGTAACATACTGGGTTGTCCAAAGTACTGTTGACCTCAGTTTTAAGGATCCCACGAACAAACTCAATGGTGTCGATAACCACACCATGGACCTGTGGTATGCATCTCAAGCAATAGGAATCCTGACCGTGATCGCCTATATATGAATGATAAATCTGGAGATTTTCACATTTTATTCATTTAAAATATTATCATGTAAGGCATAATCATGCACCTTCCAAGTCAGCAGCAGCATCATAGTCATAGTGTCTGCGATCCAGCAGAGCTCTCATAGTCTTAGCCACATCATTCTGTCCCTTGTGAAGACGGGTAGCATGTATGTCTGTAATAAAGAGTGGACCATGGTTAAAGTTTGCAACAGCGCACACACAGCAAATGCATTCTCTTGGTGTCTTGCCTTCATCAAACACCCCTGGGTGTCCACGCAGACCCTCAAGAGAAAGAGCAGCAACAACATTTGCCTGTTTTCCAATCAGCTCTGCCCGATGTAGAGCCTCCAGTCCAAGCCCAGTTATCAACTGGGTGCCATTGATCAAAGCCAGACCCTGCATGCAAGATTAGAATATCATGAGTACTATCAGTCACAGAGCTATTAAGAGATAATTGCACCTCTTTTGCCTTCAATTCAATTTTTTTCAGGTGATGAGAACTCAGTACCTGAGCAAAAAATAAAAAATAAAAAGTATTAGCTAATACAGAGTAAGATGGGTATTCCATGCTTAGCCTCATTCTCACAGACTGCCTCCTAGCTTTTAGTCACACTGCAAGTAATAAAAAGCCTGGGTGGAGGCTGGAAACAAGACTATTGCATGTTTTCAATAACCTACATTTGCAGCAGTATCCCAATTAAGAGTTGTTGGATTCCACATCCTTCCCTCACCCATCAACCCAAGGGTAAGGTGAGCAAGGGGAGCCAAGTCTCCACTGGCACCAACTGTACCCTTTGCCGGAATGTACGACAGGCAGTCAGCTGATATAGGCAGAAAAGGTTAGTTATGCATACAGACCAACATGTCTATGTATAATATACTGGAAGACTCACCATTTAAGGCGGCAACAAACTGCTTTAAAGTTTCCAAACGAATCCCACTGTAAAGTATAGTGTATCACTGAAATATAGTTGCATGCCTGCAACACAGTCATATAGCTAGCTAGCTACCTGTTGCCCTTTGCAAGAACATTGATTCTGAGGGCCATCAATATTCGGGTCTGCGGAGGTGAAAGTGGAGGCCCAACTCCAGCCGCATGTGATTTAATCAGATTCTCCTGCAGCTTACTGTTTTTGCAAATCATAAAATTAAATGGACTATCAATACATGCACATACTTGGACATCACTATGCAGGCTTACTCAAGCTGATGGGGTGAAATGGTTTTCTTTCCCAAAGCTCCAAATCCAGTATTGATACCATAGACAACTGCACGCAAGCGACAGTGGAGAAAATGAATTCCACAATTCATACGATATTAATTGGGGCGAGCCTGAGCGAGCCCCACACTGATGAGTTGAACGAGAGCAGCGTCTGATCAGACCCACTTGCGAGACTAACAATTAACCTACCTGTACCATCCTTGACAACACCGTCCACAACGTTTCTTGAGGCTTTGACCTTTTCCTCAGCCTTTTCAGACAACTGTATACGCAACAACATACGTGAGATATGATGGTGCATGTAAAAGCATGCATGCATGCCGCTGAATGATAGAGCTAGCATTCATATGAATACATGTACCTTCACGTAGCATTCCCCCCTGCTAATTTTTATCACATCGTCGATTTCCAGGGAGTCTCCGTCAAGTTCTACAACAGTGCGTGAAGCCATAGATACTGACACAAACCGTAGGTTTTTCTTGTGCTGAGAGAGAAGTTTTGCATGGGTTGCGAACTAATAGTCGCTTTTATAGCAGTTCAAATTGCAAGGCGCCGTTGTAAAATTCCCACGATGAATAGTTCACGCTAGTATGCGTAAAAATACAGCAAATGTTTGTTAGTTACAATAGTTACACGGAGACGAAAACCGGTCACACAGGTCAAGCAGCTAAGCTATAACAAATATACATAGACATGATAACAACTGGGTGGATGCAGTCACAAGAAGAAACTGACCAGCTAGCAAACGACGCAGCATCAGCAGCCCACTGAAAGAAAACTTAGAAAGAAAATTACGCAGTAAGTTAGCTGATTCTAATGCACCGCTATATAGCCAGTCGCATCCGGCATGCTAGCACAACAGCGGACCGGCTGATGAAACATGGCATGTTGAATTGTGACTGTACCACTACGCACTATAGTTTCTCCAGTATGCGCGTAGTGTAGTCTAGCCTATCGCTCTGCATGCCATTACATACTAGGCCGGCTATATATCATGACAGCGATCATTTCAGTGTTATTGCATACACCCATGACAACATATATTAGCAATGGCTAGCTGTGCAAAAAAGGGGTGTATAAGAAATGTTTATTCTTTTTTAATAGCAACAACAACAACAGCAGCACCAACAGCTGAGGAGCAATTAACCCGCGAAGAAATGACAAGTGAACCCCAACCATTCGTGCTCAAGTGCCCAAAGGTATTAGGACCCTATCACGGATAATACACTACTTACGTAAGTAGTGTATTATACGTGGACCCTATAGCTATGTACAACTTGAATACACGACCCAGGCCCGTGGTAGGGAGGGGGGGAGTTCGACGGGGTTCGCACGGCCTCCAAAAGATTTATACATCACCTATAGCTTTATATTTTAATGCACTATATACCGTAAGTGGCCCACTATAGCCTTGCTTCCATTGAAGTTTGGTTGCTCAGCTGTGCGCGGTGTTGCTTTAGTAAAGGCTTATGTTTTTGGTTTAGTCGTAGCTAGTTCAAAGTTTAAGCTAGTTTTTAATTTATAGGCTAGTTTAGGTTTCCTCGTTTTACAAGTTAGATAGTTAGTTTAGTTATAGTTTGATTAACTAACAGCTATAGGCCTACCACACTAAAAGGTCAAGTTAACGCTAACTGCCGGTTTAGGCTAACTATAAAACAACACTGCAGTACTGTGCACCACGAATCTAGAACACGCATACGTTATGTCCACAGGACGGTGGTGGGAGGAACCCTTCCAAATTATTTCAGTTCACTATCCATGACTGTTCATGCGTAAATACATATCGCCGCACGTTCTTCACAAGCAAAGTGAAAGCCGTCGGAAGCGGGGCGGCTGGGGTGGCCCGGGCCGCCCCACCTTAGCTGTTTTTGTAACATGTCGGTTCTGTCGGGTCGGGCAACTGGAGAACAGGGAAACGCGGGAACGGAAACGGGAACGGGATAGACTAAGTTCACCCAGTTTGTAACGGGAACGGGAAGGGACGCCTAAAACGGACGTCAACAATTTTGCTCACCACAGCGCGATCGTATACTCTTGCGTAGCCAGGCCCAACTAGAGTCTGGTTACGCGAGACTAAGCCGTAGTAGCTGCTTAGCAGGACAGATTGATGCATAAATGTAATTTGCGTTTGTAGCTACCTACCTCTGGTGAAACTGTTGACTGATATGAAAAAGTCGAACAGCGACTTAACTGCGAGCTAAGCTTCACAACCATACTACGCCAGTCCACGGTGACATTGGAAGCTACTAAAAAGACACACTGAGCAAGGCTGTTTAGGGTCAAGAGATTGAGTAAGAGCTACGCACACTAGTCTGGCTGGCGCAGTCGGCCCGAGCGCGCTGCGCCCACGGTTCTGGCTGAAGTGCTTGTGTAGGGTACTTAAGCCAACAAGCTGGACAAATGACTGCACTGTTGTATGCTAGTAGTTAGTATGCTAACCCATTTTTCGTGTGAAACTCTGGCTCCGCGAGACTAGCCAAGTAGTGTGGCCGTCTACTCAGTCGGTAAGAAGTTACACAAAAGCTCGCGGTCCCACGATGACGAAGCGGCTACGTCTACCTGGTATAAGTTTACGGATTGAAGTTGTTTTCGTGTCTTTATATAGGATGCAAGACCCTTATTAGCATTATAATGCTACTTCTTGTATTCCTCAAATTTGGATGTTAAAAAAAAAAAAAAAAAAAAAAAAGTACCCAGTGTGGTGCTAGTTCAGGCTTATCTGAGACTCTTGGAGAGAGTCATGCCCACGAGACTGACTCGGGTTCGCCACATCTTTGGGTTATTTCCGTTCCCGTTCCCGCGTTTCCGTGTTTTCCAGTTGCCCTGTCGGGTCAGCATAATGACAGATCAAGCCTGTGATAAGCGACAAGCCGCTTTTCTCAGCATGAACTTCAGGCCAGCCTCAGGGGTTCGATAGGTGGTCACTTCACTACGTGGAAGACAAAGACCGTTCTGTTTTACTTGACTCTTACCTGCGTAACCGCCTACCAGCATTCCGTCACTTGCTTGGAGCAAACTGGGTTCTCTTACCTGAAGGATGCCGTTGTGAAATTTACTTTCTATGCACATACTGCCACATAGAAACTGCGGGACGTAGCGTGTTCTCGCAACGATACAATCTGGTGAAATGCCGGCAGGTGGTTTGCAGGGAGTAAAAAATAAATATCCGCGCTTCGCGCGGATAAATTTTCGGCTACTGCGCGGCCGGACATATTTAGGCTCCCCAACTCGAAGGACCTTCCGACGGCCCTGAAACATGTGTCATTCCTTTTCTGTCATATACGCTCGCCTTCCTATGATGCTCTCTTCTGACGTGACCAATTATGCCACCCCAACGTGCTGTTCTCCTATCCAACGTCAGCTGGCTTAGCAATCATCGGTGGGTCAAGTGCTCTGCTCCTGCCTCAAAGTGCAGTCTCCGAGCACTGAGTCCAATTTTAAACATTTCCCGGTAGAGCACCCAGACCCCCCCAGACTTGCTTGCTTACACATGCATGCACTTTGTGTGCTCAGACATCTGTGTAACCCCTTTTCTGAAAATCCTGGCTACAGGCCGTATGTAGCAGTTTCTAAATATAGACTGATCACACACTGTAAAAAAGGAAAGGTTGTTTTGACTCAATTTGGTTATCTCAGTTTCCTCTTACTTGTATGCATTGTTAAACACAGTGATGTCCCACTGCCTGCTTTAGATTCCAAACAGATTAAGAACTTGATTAGGCTTTCCAGACCATTAGTAAATGTCATGGGAGAATACTTTGCTAATGAAATTATCCAATCATGTGGAAAATGGTATGAAACTGAGGTAACTGCAATGGGTTAAAACTACACTGCAAAAAATACTTGGTTAAAATGACCACAAGTGCATGGTTACTGCAGTTTCAAGGTTCATTGAACAGGTGGGTAGCATGATTAAAGGAATTCCAAAACAATCATCCCCCTCATAACTCCATCTAGCTTCAAAGAGCTAGCACAGACAGTTGATATGCATCCACCTGCTGGCTATTATCTGGTTCTGAACCGGATAATAGCCAGCAGATGGATGAATATCAACTGGTATATATTGGCTAGCAGACAAGTGTCTCTGCTAGCTATTTGAACTTTGATGGATTGTGAGGGGGTTGTGAGGGGGTTGATTGATGATAATTGTGTTTTTGATTCTGTTCAATGAACCCTGAAACTGCAGTAACCTTCACTCATGGTCATTTTAACCAAGTGGTTTTTGCAGTGTACCCACTTTTTTTTACAGTGCAGCAGTCAATAGTACATGCAGTGAATTGTCTTCACCTGGTGATCATGGGTTGACATTGTGCATGTACTTCAAACTCAGGGTACAAGAGACTATGACCCCTTCCAAATGGCAATCCGAGAAGGAGTTTTTGATGTGATCAAGTGCTGCTTCAAGCGTCATGGAGCTGTATCCATCAGCACTCCAGTGTTTGAACTTAAGGTCAGATGTAGCTAACTTGAAATGTACTATTTATGGTTTTCTTTGAAAATTGTTGATGGAGGCCTGTATCCATTGTAGGAGACACTCTTGGGGAAATATGGAGAAGATGAGAAACTGATCTATGACCTTGCTGACCAAGGAGGAGAACAGTTGTCTTTGCGATATGATCTCACTGTATCCCAACTCTCCGCATGTTGTTTATGATAGTGTGCAACTAATTTGGTGTGTTTTATAAGACTGAAGCACCCATACCTCCACACATGGATGATAGCTTAGTATGCTTGCAGAAGAAAACCTATATGATATGATCCATCAATGAAAGTTGGTGCTTTTGTAGGTAGATGCAGGCATGTCACTACAGAATGGTGGAACCTGTGTTTTGGGGTCCACAAAGGCAGGCCTATAGATGTTATTCTGAGTTGCATGCATACATTTGCTCAATGCTGACTACAATCAGACTCCATAGATGATGCAAGCAAGACTCCTTCACTCGAAATCCTCCAGGTACCATTTGCCCGTTATGTAGCAATGAACAAGATCAAGCAGATCAAACGCTTCCACATTGATCGTGTGTATCGTCGAGACAATCCCAAGATGACTCAGGGGCGATACCGGGAGTTCTATCAATGTGTAAGTAAAACAAAGTAGTTATCCTATTTGATGCACAGTATTACAAGGTGACTGTTAGTCACGTCAGTATGTCTTTCCTTCAAATTGCAGCATGCACTATATTACTGTTTTGTATAATTTACTGACCACAAACAGGTGTATGTCGAACAATTTACTGAAGTAAACAAATTTAGTAACAGCATTAGGCGGCATGAAGTAGGTACATAGTTAGTCAGCATCCAGATTAGACTATCGTATTTCTTTTGTTTTTTGTTTTTCTTTCGAGGCTAACTGCACCCTAGGTGGAAAGAAAATGGTGACTTGAATGCGGGTGAATAAACTAGCTTGTTTTGTCTATTTATAAATTATTAAGGTACCTAGTGCACACGGAATCCTAGCTACAATAGGGCAAATGTGGAGCAGGGAATTGAATCGAGTTGATCCGCTGGTGTGTGTGTGTGCAGCTGTAACTACACAGGGGAACAGGGAATCAAATTTAGGTGCACAATCCAGCTCTTACCAAAAAGCATGCATCACTGTAAAAAAATCTGGAGGTTGATTGAAACCCAAGAAATGTCATCTCAGTTGCAGCCTGAACTCATCTAGTTCAAGGCAGTTGTCCACTGACCTCCTTTTGCCATGGTTTCACCACGGCTTAGGGTTACATCCCTTGTCCAGTGAAATTTCTAGATATTCATTGCATATTTGTGCCAAAAGGGGGTGGAACTCTGGCTATATATGTGTTATTGGATGAACTGCATGTGAAAAATATTCGTGCACTATGGGCTAACGTTTCGGCAGTAAGTATGTACTTTTACATGAGTATTCAGAACTTTGAGTACCAAAGGCTTACAACCCTACACTGTGGTAAAAGTGGGAGGTGGTATAGGTCAGGGTCCTGCAACTGGCAGTTTTTTTCCAGTGTAGCGATTGCATGTAGAGTGATGCTAAATGCCTACTCAGGATGTCTGTACAGATGCTAATTGGTGTTAATTGAGCCACACAGAGGCTAGATGATACTACCACTGTCTCCATCTGAGTTTTGTAGGAGCTGAGAACACCATTGCAAAGCCTTTGAGAGACATCAGTCAGTATTCTAAGGAAATGCTGTTGCCATCAAAACCGCTGTAGATGCACAGGATGTGCTGCAGTGTAGCAAGCCACTACCTAAGTGTGCACTTCACCAAACTGTCAAAGTGACTTGTAGCTCATTGTAGCTGTACCGGACTGATAATTTGCTACCAGAAATGTGTAGCTAATAGATGTAGCTTGTGAATGGTGTACATACCTTAGTCTTTGTACAAGGCTCAACAGCTGCAAGTCACAGGTAGCATTGGTGTGGTCACTGAAGGGACAACACTTATGATCATAACTCAGGTTAGCAGTGGTTAAAAAAAAATTGCATATGCCCAGGTTCTGCAAATACAAGTACCTTCATGTTAAAGTAGCTAGCTTGGTCATTGTGAAATCCTGCATGACCATAGGTCACTTTTGTGGTTGGCAAATATTTCGCCTCATGCACTCGCTGTGGATTAGTGCTCAGCCTTAGCACTTGAACCATAGATACTGCAATGATAACTGCTTCCAGCTGCCTGGTCAAAGTTGAGTAGGCTCTGTTAGCTTGGGAGAGAAAGGCTAAAATAGTAGGCATGTGCAAGCACTCGTATGGCTTTTCTCAACATTTATTTATTCATTCACTCATTCATTCATTCATTCATTCATTCATTACTATAACTTTTTTCTTTCCACTTGGGGTGTAATTTCTTTTTTCCAAGTAGTTATATGATTGACAGATTGTCTATTCATATAGTACATGTAAGTCTTTGGCACAATGAAAATCTTGTGCAGACGAAATGATACTGATTGCCTGGTCAGTGACAGCAAACTAATGCTAGTCCATAATTATCTAAAATCACCATATCTCCATGCGAACGTGAAGTGAATCAGAATTCGGCGTGCCAAGAACTACACATAAGGTGAAACAAAAATTGTAGTGGCATTCTGGGCAAAAAGTTTTCTGGGAGGAGAGGGAGCATGCCCCAGACCCCCCTAGCTTCCAGTGTGTGCTTATGCACACACCAGGTAAACCACACCTATACGATCTTCACTTTTCCAGGCCTGTTTTGGCATCATATTCTGCTACATGGAGTACAGGGTGTCCGCTGTACAGCTAGGGGGTTCTAATTGAACTAGCCCTAACCAAAATGTCAGTCCCAGTTAAAGCATGTCTAAGTATAGAGATCAAGGTTTCTAAGTATTGCAAGGTGACTACTAGTCTCTCAGCATGTCTCTCCTTTCAAGAAGTTTAGCTCTAAAATGGACGTTCACTCCAGTTAGTAATTATCACTAGCTGTTGCTAGTTGACTATCAAATAAGGTGTATGTGACTCACACTTGTCAACTTCTTGTGAGTTTTGAGCACTCAAACTTACTTCATGCCCCGAAATATCTTTCACGTTTTGACATGTGATATGCAACAGTCTAAAATAAATGTCCCCTAACTTTTCGATGTCTAATTACTAAACACTCAGTGTACAGTATAGTCAGCATCAAGCTATCTTTGATCTCTAGATTACACTAATGACATGATGTATTTCCTCCATCACCACTCTTAAATAGTTGAGTATTCAGGTTGTGCTTATATTAATCAATGTGGCATTCAATTTTCCTACTTCAAGTTGATTAAGTCAGAACAGCACCTTGAATATGTAAAATATCCAGAACTCATCTCTTTAGGATTTCGACATTGCTGGTGACTATGACCCAATGATACCTGATGCAGAGTGTGTGAAGATTGTAGCTGAGATTCTCTCAGAGCTCAAGCTGGGGGGATTTGTGATCAAAGTAAGTACACCGTTCATTGATTGGAAATTGTGATTTCAATTGATAGTCAACAGACACTCAAAACGAAAAGCACTACATCTTCTTCAGATCAATAACCGAAAGATCTTGGATGGGATGTTTGCAGCCTGTGGTGTTCCTAAAGAAAAGTTTAGGGCAACTTGTTCTGCAATCGACAAACTTGACAAGGTCTGTTATAATACAAATATATTGTTTGACAGTGTGTATCAGTGCTGATGATAATGATCATTCTAGCTGGACTGGGAAACTGTCCGTGAAGAGATGGTGGAGAAGAAAGGGATTCCTGCTGACGTGGCTGATCAAATAGGCAAGTATGTGAAAAACCATGGAAAGCTTGACCTGGTAGAGCAGCTGAGTTCAGATCCACAACTGACAGCAGTAAAAGATGCACAGGATGGTCTCTATGAGATGAAGTTGATGCTTCAATACTGTGACCTGTTTGGAATACTCGATAAGGCAAGTGGAAACTGAAACTAATAACAGTACAAGTGCGGGGTCCATGGGTTCCATGGAGCCCCCTTTTGAAGGGCTGCCTTCGCGTATACTTTGTAAGTCTGCGCAAACATAACTACGTACACTACGGCCCACACTAACCATAGTTGAATAGCATAACAAATAGCTAAGGATCTGATGATGCACAGTTAGTATTTGTATCTCTCGGCTCCACAGAGCAACGACTGAACGAGTACAGTAGCTAGCTAAAATTTCTTTCTTTTTTTTCTGTGCTTAACGGCTGCTTTGCAGCCTCTGCAGAGCAAAGTGGAGCCATGCCTTTAATTCTGCGAGCGTTTAAAGGCTTCAAACACAATGACTAGATTTGGCCCGAAACGGCACCAGAAACGATCTCAGAAGGTCTGAAATCAAAAGTTTTCCTGGGGGGGGGGGGGCATGCCCCCAGACCCCTTAGCAGGCGCGCTTCGCATGATCAAGTGCACACTGGAACCCCCCTTTTCAAAATCCTAGATTCACCACTGAAAAACATTGGAGTTGCAACAAACAAGAACTGTGTGCGCTCCCTGATATTCTTCATCTGACTCAAGGCTAATTGCAGAGCTATAACAGCAGACTGAAACTAATATATACATAGAGTTGCAACTCTGCACATGTATTACCATAGTACAAAAGATACATTAATCAGAATGTCTACTATCTGTATCGTTATGAATGTGCAGCACAAGTAACAATACCAAAGGTAACAAACAAGTACCTATACTTTGTAGCTTACAACAGTACAAAATACAGATTTATACCAACTACATGTACTTACAAGACTGACTTCTACACACTTGAGACCTAGGAAGGCCTAGAAGATCTGCATGGTCACACATCATGACATTAGGTAGACAGACGGCATGTAGCTACATGTGGACACACAGGAACACATAATACTGCCCAGAGTTCATGCATAGTACATGAATTTCATGGGGTTCATTCAAAAACAAATGAATATAGCTAGAGTTCCACCCCTCTTGTCTGGTATAGCACATAAATATTGCCAGATTCGTCCAATAATACATGAAGAACACCATATACTGCCCAGAGTTCATGCATAGTACATGAATTTCATGGGGTTCATTCAAAAACAAATGAATATAGCTAGAGTTCCACCCCTCTTGTCTGGTATAGCACATAAATATTGCCAGATTCGTCCAATAATACATGAAGAACACCATATACTGCCCAGAGTTTACATGAATTTCATGGGGTTCATCCAAAAACACATGAATTATAGCTATAGAATTCCACCCCTCTTGTCTTGTATAGCACATAAATATTGCCAGATTAATACATGCCAGATCCCCACCCCTTGTCTGGCCCAAACAGCCTCATATTGCAAAATGAATTTCACTAATTCATGTTTTATTGGAACTTTGAGTGGACAATTATGTACCCTAAATCATGGCAGAAGGAGGTGGGCCACTGCCTGGACCTGAATGAACCCAGACTGCAACTTAGATAATCTGTCTTGGATTAATTAACCTCCAATTTCCAATCTTGGTGTGCTTTGTAGAAATCTGAGTGGAGCCAATCAGATTTTCGTGCATTTCACGAGAAAACAGTAGCCACACCTTCCTATACTGAAGATCGGTCTGTTTGTTACACTAGCTAATTGACAACATAAAGTTACCGTAGATCAGGAAATTTTCACGTTAAAAATAATTCGCGTGAAAAAGTTTGATCCGTGATTTTTTTTTTACGGTTGACAGTTGCAATAGGGACAAGCACCTGGAGCGTTCCTAGTATTTAGCCTACTACAAGGTATCGGGAGAGCCAGGTATCACCTGCTGTATATAGTCGTCGATCGGACATTTACCTCGGGAGGTGTGGACTTAGCCTCGTACCCAGTCCTCCACCACAGCTATCGTCGCTGGTTACATTGTCTCTGTGTAGATGATCTATGCTCTCTGTGTAGATGATCTATGCTCTCTGTGTAGATGATCTATGGTATAAATTATATAGCATGGAGACAGTAAACTAAATTATATAACATTGAGACAGTGAACTAAAACTACAATTTTGTGCCAATTATTCTGTAGTCATGCAAATCTCAGTTTGTACATGAAAGGAGTAGTTTATACGACCCCTTGTACTTTGTGCTCCTCCTCTAGAAGTACTATGTAATGTACTTCACTGAAAACAAAATGCACAGTCATACACAGCAGCTGTCAGTTGTCATGGCTGTGAGTATGTTTCCATATGCAGGTGTCCTTTGACCTCAGCCTTGCTCGAGGACTGGATTATTACACTGGTGCAATCTTTGAAGCCATTCTAACAGGTGGGTACGATAGTATATAGCTATATAGTATATCAGCAAGTAATGAGTTAACTATCAGAGTGTCATGTGTTTGGCTGATGTAAGCTTCATCAGACACCATATTTACTCACTCATGTACTCTTTCAACCTGTCATTGTTATGTGTCAATAATGACTCCTTTGTGTAGTAACTATAGGAAGTCCTCTTTCGGCTAAAATGCTACCTGCTGTCACAATGTTCAATTATGCTACACAGACAAAAATCTGGATCAAGGCCCCAAAATTACTCTACACATGCTTACATAGCATGGCTCAACATTTCGGCCAGTCAAACACTGTTTTCAGATGTCTGCTAGCACAAGGCCACACAAAGTTAATTTCCTGTTTCTGGTCTGCGTGCGGGTCAATTTTCTCTGAGGTACTTGACTTACATAACAGATGTAATCAGTATTCAGCATGCAACCACAGTGTTTACACAACCTGCACTCAGTGGCTTCACCATCCAAGCTTCCACAATTGTCTGCATTTTGCAGTCTTGTCCCCAGACCTCACCCTCCACGATGCATTTTGCTGTTTGTACACCTTTTTCTTTCCACTTTGGTTTCCGAAAAAAAAAGCCTGGTGGCCTGGTCATTTTTAAGTGACTTGTAGGACCAGAAACAAGAAATTAACTTTGTGTGGCCCAATGTTTAAATGGACAGAAGTCTGTGTCAACACCACCCAGACCACTACCTGTGAAGACACTTAGCAAGTTTTCATAGCAATGAATCAGTAAAGGTTTTATTCAGATGCCTGCTAGCATAATATTCAATGTTTAAATAGACAGAAGTCTGTGTCAAGACCACCCAGACCACTACCTGTGAAGACACTTAGCAAGTTTTCATAGCAATGAATCAGTAAAGGTTTTATTCAGATGCCTGCTAGCATAATATTCAATGTTTAAATAGACAGAAGTCTGTGTCAACACCACCCAGACCACTACCTGTGAAGACACTTAGCAAGTTTTCATAGCAATGAATCAGTAAAGGTTTTATTCAGATGCCTGCTAGCATAATATTCAATGTTTAAATAGACAGAAGTCTGTGTCAAGACCACCCAGACCACTACCTGTGAAGACACTTAGCAAGTTTCATAGCAATGAATCAGTAAAGGTTTTATTCAGATGCCTGCTAGCATAATATTCAATGTTTAAATAGACAGAAGTCTGTGTCAAGACCACCCAGACCACTACCTGTGAAGACACTTAGCAAGTTTTCATAGCAATGAATCAGTAAAGGTTTTATTCAGATGCCTGCTAGCATAATATTTAATGTTTAAACGGACAGAAGTCTGTGTCAAGACCACCCCAAAATCACTATATACATAGCAAGTAGCAATAGTCATGGCCCAGTTTTCCACTGTTTTTAGACACCTGCTATCATAAAGACCTCCAAAATTGTTTTGCACATACATAGTGACATGGCAATGAATGTTAGCATTTTGACCTTACTGTTCTGAGCTCTTCATGATTATTATAATGGCAGACTAGGGTACTCATCATTTTACTAGGTGGCTTACCTTATGCTAAGGGGTGCTGCAACAGCCAGAGTGTAACAATCCTATAACTGCTGCTGCATATATATGCACAGGTGACTCGAATGACCAGTCTGAGGTTCCAGCGGTGGGCTCTGTGGCTGGAGGTGGAAGGTATGACGGGCTGGTGGGTATGTTTGACCCAAAAGGAGGACAGGTGCCGTGTGTGGGAGTCAGTATTGGAATTGAGAGGATTTTCTCCATCATGGAGGCAAGGGCTAAGATGGCAGGGGCTGCCAGGGTGAGGACAGTAGAGACACAGGTGCTGGTGGCATCTGGGCAGAAAGATCTGCTAGAAGATCGTATGAAGATATGCACCCAGCTGTGGGATGCTGGGATTAAGGTGAGCAGTTTCCATATAGAAACATTATGCATACAGGATATGTAACAGAAGCACAGAACTACATAGCTACCTAATTGTGACCGGCTCTGAGAAAAAGATACTTTTACTCTTCAGCACTTTTACCTTTCAGCACTTTCACCCTTCAGCACTTTTCTGCAGCAGCACAGTAAAGGTTTATTATGGCAAACAGAACGTATCATTACAAGAACTATACAGCATATTACTGATCAGACTTTCCCCAGGCACAGTTTGAAGCATGACCATGCTCACTTGCAAAGCAAACAAATGTGTCTGAAGTGTATCCATTAGGCAATAATGCATCAGCATAAGTTATGTCTATACACTGTAAAAAATTGGAGGTTAATTTAACCCAGAAAAGGTCATCTCAGTTGCAGTCTGGATTCATCATTCAGTTTAAAATGGGTTACCTCAGTTGCAGGATCTATACCACCTCCCACTTTTACCATAGTGTAGGGTTACAGTGTTCGTGTACTCAAAGTTCCAATATGGCATGAATACTTGCATAAAAGCACGTAAATACTGCCCAAAGGTTAGCCAATAGTGCATGAATACTTTTCAGAGTCAATCCAATAATAAATGAATATAGTGAGAGTTCCACCCCCTTTTGGCACAAACATGCAATCACAAATTGAATTTCATTTGCAACCCAATTCATTGTTTGCTAGAAACCTGCACTGGACAAGGGGTGTAACCCTAAACCCTGGCAAAAGTAGGTGAGCCACTGCCTGGACCTAGATGAATCCAGACTGCAATTGAGATGACCTTTTCTGGGTTAAATCAACCTCCAATTTTTTACAGTGTAGTAAATATGTATTCTTACACACATTATTGGAGAATATTGCACAAGTGTGGTGATGTATTTTCACCTGTCTGAAGGATGAGTAAAAATATATCCCATATTGCACAGAAACTATATACATGTAGTGTATTAAGATATATTTACTGTTTATGGTAGTCTGAATCTTGAACAACCGATCTCTCAGCCAAAGATTGTGCGGGTAAGTTACACGAGGGTATTCACGAATGAATAGTCAGATCAATCTTTGAGTGTGCATGACTTCATAACCATATGCTATCAGGCCCGTTGGCAGGGGGGGGTTCGAGGGGGTTCGCTCGAACCCCCCTTTTGACCTCCAAAAGATTTTATATACACCTCTAAACTGTATATTTTAAGTATCCTACCGTTTGGAAGTGGCCCACTAGTCTCGCTGCTATTGAGAATCAACGAGTCTGGTTGCAGCTATGCGAGTTTGTTCATGGACGACCAGCGCGGAACGCGCGCGTAAGCTGGTTACGCCGCTGCGATGAAAGGACGCGCGTAAATACGTGCGTAAATAAATCGGTAGTTCAGGCGCTCGAGAGTTGTCCTTCTAGTGATGCCAACCTTAGTGCCTTCTCTCGTGAAAATTCGAAGTCAGCTGGCTTAGCAAATGCAAACATGGACAGCCAAAAATTGGATGCAATACTCCGCGAGCCATGTAAAATGGTTCGCGGAGTATTGTAGCTACTACGGCTCTGCTTCTGTCCCAAATTGGCCTCAGAAGCAACTTCAGAGCATCTACTTTCTAAAAATTTCCTGGGGGAGCATGCCCCCAGACCCCCCTAGTCTTGCATGCTTATGCAAATCAGACATCCATGTAACCCCCCTTCTAAAAATCCTGGCTACGGGCCTGGCTATGTTTCGGTCCCATAGGACCTTCTTCAGGCATACAATGGTGGACACTGTACAAAACAGACAAAGCAAAATGCTCATAGTTATTGCTTAAATACTAGAGTCAATTGTTCGTGGCGTACACCGTGTTGGCATATGCTATGATGGTGTATCCTGTGACGGCGTCCACCGTGACGTCACTCATCCAGATTTCAGTCCTACAGGTTTGAAATGTTGCATATAGTTATGAAGTTGTGTGCACCCAAAGATGGATCTGTTACAAACTATTTCAAAAAAGATATTGCGTTGCCAACAAGTGAGCAGTGTTTACAGTGAATAACAACTACACATGCAGAGTCTATATTTACAGCACACTATTTTACTTGTAACACTACCTGTGCAATATTTTCACAGTAGTTCTATGGAACATGAACACCATCCACACCTAGAGTATAGAATAATGGATTCAGCAGCACAAACAAGTATACAGTAGCACAGGTAGGCTTCATTGTCAGGATTTGTGATTGCTATTATATAGGCTGAGATTGTATACCGGAAGAATCCCAAGTTTCTGAACCAGACCCAGTACAGTGAGAAAGAGGGAATTCCTTTCATGGTGCTCGTGGGGGAAGAGGAGAAGGCCAATGGAGGAGTGAAGATCAGGGATGTTGAAACCAGAAAAGAAGTGAGTGTTGTAAAACAAATGTGGTTGTAGATTTTACCAGAAGGTCAAAGTTTCCTCCATCCACCCCCTCACGTACAGAACATGGTATATTTAAGTCAGTTGACTGATAATATATCTGTGTTGTATTATAGAGTAGCATGTTGTTGAAGATTTTACCAGAAGGTCAAAGTTCCGTTGTGTCCACCCCCTTGAGTACAGACCAAAGTATATTTAAAGCCCCATTTACACTAGCACTTAAAATCAGTGAAGCGCATTAGGGGACAAACCTGTTTAAACTGCTAGTGTAAACAGGCTTAAGTCAGTGATAATTAACCACAAGGGCACAGGTACAGAAGACAAGATATAAGTAGAGTGCTAAGTAAACATGAAAGGCAATTGAGAAACTTGTGACACAGTATATTCTACTTCATCAAAACCATTAATACTTTTCTCTGATAATTGGCACGAATAACCTAACTAATCATCACATACTGCACTTAATGTCTGAAGGCTGCCATAGCTAGCATCTCACAGTCCTGAAAGACCATTCTTGTCATTTTGGAAGCACATTTGCCACATAGCTATGTTGAAGAGCATCACTATACTGCATTCTGATTCCAGGTGTTTGTGAAGATTGCAGACATGGTGCCTGAACTCAAGAAACAACTAGCAGTGAAAGGACAGTAATTTTAGTTGCTTTTGGTTGCTGCTTAGTAAAACTTTTGAACATTTAAGTTTAGTACATTAGTGACATAGCATTGAAATAGCTACTCGATTTTGAAAGTGCAAATTTGTAGTCTTAACTTTTTCACACTGACATTTTAATACGTAGCTACACTGGGATAAAATATTTAGATGGGTGCTAGTGTGATAGACATAACATAATTATACCTATGATGTATACTAACCATGAATAGTACTGTACTTCTGGGAATCACACTATAGGTTATGAATGGTGGAAATGCTGACTGACCAGTTAACACCCTGATGAGCCGATAATGAACTAGAAAGTCTGGCTAATCAAGTAGTATAGTCAGTAATGAGCTGGAAAGTCAAGCAATGAAATTGAGTATTCACAGCAACAATCACAGGATATAGACTTTTGAGGACAAATTCTAATAGCTATCAATACCTCTCAGTCACCCAGTCTCTATCACAAGATGTGGACAGGCCAATCTGCACACAGTGTTTCATGAGGACATGGTCTAAAACCGAGACTGTCATGGAGTTCTCCTCACAGCAGGGGCAGGGTTTGCTCCCTCTCCTGTGATGGCTCATCAATTGAGACAGTGCCTTCAGCCCCTCCACATGGCACAACTTGTAACTTAGTAGTTCATCCCATAGCTTTCGCCACCCAACCTCTTCCTCCACCCTTGCAATTTCACGTGCTTTCTCATGGCATCTGATCAGGTGACAGTTGTGGTCCACTTTTCTTACTGTTTCCTTCTCTCCCCCCCCCCCCTCCCCCCACCTCTCTTCCCCCATCAAGATCCTCTCTGTACACTCAACTCCACACACCTCCTCCAGCTCTTACTCGTTCCCAGACCTTCTGAGCGAATTGTTTCGTACTGCAAGCGACGAACGCGTGCGAAGGCCAGGCTTAGGGAGGCCTGGGACACGAGGCTAC
This sequence comes from Agelas oroides, assembly GCA_949130485.1. Taxonomy (NCBI): domain Eukaryota; kingdom Metazoa; phylum Porifera; class Demospongiae; order Agelasida; family Agelasidae; genus Agelas; species Agelas oroides. Next base: position 8,971,646 of record OX422188.1, read on the forward strand.
ACGTACCCTAGCTGCATGGATAATCTAGTACGTGTACCATGATCTAGCTGCGTTTGCGGGGATGGCACAATTCCCGATCCCTGGTCCCGGAAATTAGGGTGGGGGTGTTTTCATAGTCCCTGAGAACGAGGCGAGGTTTAGACTACCATCGAAAGGGGCGTAGTTACGAGAATGTCACTGCTCAGAGCAATTTGCCTAAGCCTATATACCTGGATCGAGAGAAAACGGTCTTAAATAGAATTGGAGCGATTGCTAAATCATTAATTTTATGCTTGACTGTTCAAGAGGTAAGAAGGTTTGTAGACTGTACGTGTGCCACTATAAGCCTGTTCATTTATTAAATTAACGTGTAACAGTATCACTACCTTGAAGTGGATTTAGCATGCAGACTCTTTCACATTTGATCTAGCCCTCATAGTGCTTTTTCGTGTGCCATCATCAAATACAAAGCCGCGTAAAACAGAAAACTGGCATGTTGGTGTAGCCTCACCCCCATGCCTCCCCCATTTTTGGTTATTCGGTTTGCATTCAAGTATATAGTGAACACAAACCAAAGAACCACAAAACGGAGGCCTTGCAGTGAGGTGTGATGTTGGCATACAAAGAGATAGTAGTTTCTATGGTGATCTTGGTGAATGGAAAGTTTATAACGCTTCTAGTATGTGTTGAATTGGACAAAATACTACTGTGTCTGCTATATACTGGTATGCACCTGTGTGGTTTTCAATTGATACCACTTTCAATGACATACTATGTACACCAAGATTAGAATACAGAAATTGGATCACGTGATAAATTGCTTTGTAGACCCCTTTCTTATTGTAGATCAAGGATTAAGCATGGAGGTCAGTACTAGTACTGTTTGGAAGGCCCAGACGGGCAGCAGTAAGTCAGGCATTTCTCACTGAACTTGTCACTGATTTTCTACACACCCACTGCAATTGTGAGATATTCCTTGATCTCCAATATGATGGCAACCGAATGCTCGGGAGGAAGCCTGTGGGATGAAAAACATGTTAAGTCATGCATGTCTAAGTATAATGTTCAGTTATAGTTTATTTGATGGTTCCTTATCATTACTGATACTCATCTACCTTATGCACTAGCTACAAGATCTTTCAAGATGCAAGAGGTGGACAAAGCTGGATACGAGACTCTCACGAAAAACTATACCCGTCTAACATCAACATTACACGCTAATTTATGTGATCTTCTGTCTCATTTCTTTGAAAGGAAACTAATCTCACTCAGACAAAAGCAGAAGATTGAGTGTGTCGCTAAAGAGGATGGCCAAATTAGCGGATGTGAAAAGCTGCTTGACACACTTTCAGGAAATGGGAGTGAAGGAGCTTTTCAAAAGTTTCTGGAGATACTCAAAAATCAGGCTCATCTGGTATATCTTGTGCCAGAGCTTCAACGTGAGTGGAGCTTTAACAGTGTGGGTAACTTTACACTGTAGACCCTATTCATGACGTTGTAGTAATAATTTGTCTCTCGATTGTGAAATTTTTGTCCTGTACATTGATTTTATTATGTGGGCCAATAGCCCACATTTTGTACGTTTGACTGAACCATCTTTTCCTTTTGTATTTCAGAGGAGTATCGTCGGCAAGCATATGCATATCCCTTAGTAAGTATTATGCATTAATAAGGAATCTAAACAGAAGTTTAATCAGAAGAGAAGATAAGCAAAGGCACTATTACATGTATTTCCACGCAAACCTTTGTAAGACACATTAATATTTCTGCTAGGGTCTGGAGTTTAAGGAGAGAGGGGGACGATATATTCATACCTTTCCAGAGTTGCCTGGTGAAACACCTGTGGAGGTTAAGGCAGTTCCTGAAGCTGTCTATGCAAAGTATACTTATCTACACCCTCCACATCATAATCCAAGAGCACCTCTGTGCTTTACAATGGAGCTTCACAAGGTATCCACCTATTTTTTACTCTAAAAAAATGATTGTCTTGCACTGATTTTCCACTAACTTTTTATGCAGGAGGCAATGAAAAGCACTAGTGAAGTGCATAACCCTCACCCGGTGATATCAAAGGATATTGGTGCAAAAACGTATGAAGAGTGTTAACACTGTGTAGCTTCAGTCGCAAAACCAAGTACATCTATCTACCTCTGAATGTTTGAGGCCTGGCTCTATATAGCCACCATGAAATGCTTAGCATTATGCAAATGATTGCAAATTGTATATCAAGCTGACTAGCTATAATAGCTTTCCGGTGTATTCATATGATTGTGTGGAGCAAAGTTGATGGTTCTATTGTTTCTCCTACAGGTCATCCAAATCCAACCTACCTAGGTGTTCAAGCGATATTTTGGGGACGCTAAAAGATTTGTTTTTGAAACTTCAACCCTATCAAGCCAGTCTCAAAGTTGGCTATGAAGCCAGGTAAGCTAGTTTCTACCATAAAGCCTAGTATGCTGAACTAATCAATGGCAACAAGTCACAATTTTTTTTCAAAATGCTCCCATTCGTTAGTTTGTGCACAGCTTTACAGCCTTGAGTTAGTTCAGACTGTCATCATTTTCAGGTTTGGTCGTGTTCTCTGGAAACTTGGTGATTCTGGTGTTAGGAGGGATAGACGTGGAAATGCAGCAGCTCGTCGAGAGGAATGGATTCTTGACTATTTCAACAAACAACCATCTGAACTGCGCTCACAATTCTTTGTCAGGTGTGTTTAATAAGGAATCAGTACAAATTAAGTAAGTATTACATAGCCTAATTAACTGTCTGTGATGTGGATATGGGGGTTGCATAATAGCGCAATACCTCATGTAACCAAACGTAAAATGGACAGTGGACGGAAATCCTGATACTACGTCACCATTTTGAGTGGCAAGGAAGACTGCGCTCTATGGACCGTAAGTACAGCAAAGCACTTTGTGAGCTCACTGCGTCAACGAGGCATGCAGGTAAGCTTATTTGCTTTGGTGAGTGTTAGGTCCTGTTGAGACCCTGTGCATTCTGGGTGTAAATGTAAAATCACTTCCTGTGCTGGTGAGAAGGGAGCTCGCAAACTGCTCCGCTGTACTTACGCTCCATAGATTGCAGTCATTTTTGCCAGTCAAAATGGTGGTGTAGTATCTGGCTTTCCGTCCAATATCCACCATCCGTTTCACGTTTGGTTACATGAGGTGATGACATCAATTGCATAATGTCTATACCCAGTTATATGCTCTCCTGAAGGTTGACATATATACATACATGTATGGATTCATTTTTGAACTGGTCAAAACATTCTCTAGTATGATACCATAGTAGTCAATAACTGGGACAACCCTGAGTGACCTCCACATTAATAGGACTGTATTGCAGAAGTACAATTCAGTAGCTAAATGTTATTAACTTTAATGTAGTACTACAAATTACTACTGCATTTGACATTTGGAAATGGAGTGTGGAAATTTTAAATAACCATCACAGCATATTTACCCAGGGGCATTGGGTAAAGAATTCTTATACAAGACTGGGATATGGAACCATCTTGAAGTGCGTTAACAATCTTAGTTTTGAAGATTATATTTTACCTAGTAATGGCCTACCTACATCAAATGCAAATTTATGTGTTGTGACACAGGGTACATCCAGATATACAGGAACTGCTGTCAACGTATACTGACGATTTGCACCTCTCGGTGAAACTTCTTGACCCTCTGAAGATGGAGGTCATCAGACGTGATGGTACAAAAGTCAATTGTGTGGCAGTGATAAAAGAGTTGGGGGATGAAGGTTTTGTCCTCAAAAATGTCTACTACGATCAGAGAGCAAAGGGAACACCACAGTTTGACATTGTTCTTCCACAAAAGTGAGTTGAAATGTAAAACACATTAATGGATTTACTAGTATTCAAAGCTCAAAGCACGTTCCTGACCTAAATCTCCCCCCAATAGCGATACGGGCCTTTTTGCACTCATATCATTTTTTATACAGTACCTATCTTGTACAGATGTGAATGATACAATGAATTATTGAGCTTTAGTGACCTAGCTGGTAGTTACACCCTCAGAGGCAAGATAAAAGGATTCATGATACACCCCAAGATACAAGATAAAGGATTAACTTGCAGCCATAAGTAGAATTAGAGTTTTAATCTGCAGCACTAAACTCTAGATTCTACGAGCATCTTGAGTATAGACTTGTCTCCAACTCAACTTTGATTGTAGCAATATCTGATGGTATCTCATACCTGTTATGTAATTCAACAAGCATAATTGCTATTTTTTTGTTAGTTTGTGCTGTCATGTGTTCTTTTCAGCTTAATCTCATGCAAATATGCGTATCTACAAATCTGCCTCAACTTGCATGTTGAACCCACAGACCAGGAAGTACAATGTGTCTTTCATCATTAATTTAGGAAATATGATGTCAGGATTGCTCCAAACTTCGCTCCAGTTGTTGAGCAGCACTATGATGACAAGCAGTCTGAAGTGCGTGAAATTGTGGATCGCTTCACAAGCTCCATACACAGGAGGTATACCATACCCAAAATCGGTGTGGTTGAATGATATAGTTGTGGGAGGAAATAGACCTGTGTTGTGGTAGAATGTTACTAAGACAAACTGCAATATTTTTATGGCCACATTAGGTCTGATGGTACACTGTGGATGAAAGTCAGGGGACCCAACTACCGAGTGAAGTTCCTACGACAGAAGAAACAAACCCAGTACCAGTGGAAGGAAAATGAGAAATGGATACTCGCTGTGTACAATGTGCAGGAGTTTGAAATTCCAGATCGTGAGATTCACAAGTGGCGACCGAATGAGGAAGTGTCACTCCCACTCAAGATGCCCAAAACTGAAATTGAGGTAATTAATGGTAATAGAACAAGTGAGAATAATCTACATCAAATATGTTAACTACCAGTTATATATGGCAATAATTAATCGTTAAGACTTTTTGTGGTAATCACACTCCAAGTGAAAAGAATAGCAGCTGAACCCAAAAGAAAAGTGGAGTATACTAAACATAAGCCATAGGGAGAGGAATCATGCAAAAGGTACCAAGTGTAACAATGTCATGGCTAACTAACTTTTTGAGCTGTAAGGAAAGGGTGTAAGATTATACTACTAAGATGCCTTAACAAAACACTGAGATCTGAAGGAACAGGGTAGATATTAGGGATGGGTGATTAACTGGTGTGATGGTTATATCGCAATTTTACTCATTCTTTTACTGAATTGAAGTAATTTCTACATTTGGTGATTATCACAATGTTCTGTGCATTTTATCACAACCACGTGGTGTCCTTCGGATTTTGCTACATACCATATTGCAGTTATGGAACCAGAAAAGGTTTGGTGATTTTGCTCCCCATGCACACTTTGCTAAGAGTGACTATAAAGCCGTCAAATCTACAAAGGATATGCGTGTACCTGGGGAAGATGTTCTACGCAAGGGATCACACTGGACTGCTGAAGAAATGATGAGAGATTTTGAGGAATTTGTTGCTACTGCTGTTCATATTGCTGACTTGCTTCCAGGTTCAGCTCTCACTGAGTAACTTTATACATCAATAGTAGAACGGGATCGTACATTTTCTATAGTTTGTTAGAAAAGTAGTAGCTGCTATTGTTGTTTGTATTATTAATCCATGGAGACTATAGTTTGAAAGTTTAGAGCTTATATTTTATACTCTGTACATGCTAAAAGAATGTATAATTATGTATAATTATCCAGAGTACTCATTGTATCATCATAGCCTTGTCCCAGGCCCCTCCCCCCCAGGAGGGGCCTGGGACGAGGCTAGTATCATCAGTACTTGTGTCAAAGTAGACACTAACTACTGGTGCTCTAGCTAATAAGTGTGCTTGCGGAACTAAAAATTGTAATAAGTTGATAGTCCACTTTCTTGGCATGTACTGGCCAATGTTACTGCTTGGGCACTGTGGGCAGAAAAGCATGAGCTTGGGTAGTAGCATCCTTCCCTCTTAGAGTAAATCCTGCGAAAACACAGAAATAAATGCCCTTGGTTTGTACATCTGCAAATAGTGTACATCTAGAACCCTCAACCCCACTACCACTGTATGGAGGATACACATTTAAATTCAGTGAAGTGAATTAGTCACAGTTATACATGTCCAGCTAGTTCACTATACAGTCACAGGCTGGGCACTGTCAGGGTAGAAAGGCTTTATAAATACACAATCCATGACAGCTAAAGACAAAAAATAAAATTATGCAATGATTAATGTCAACAATAAACAAACCGGAGTGTGCCCTGCGGCTACTCTTGGCAAAGTCGTGTCCAGTGGTTGATGTAGAAGGCTGGTCATCACACACTGTATCTCTGTGTGGAGGATATTTACACAGGATTGATGAGTGAAAACATATCATCCGTATTATCTTCATGTCATTAAGGTTTGTCATTTATTTATGCATGAGGGTGCATATGAGTATGTTGTAGAGTATGAATGCACCAAATGACCAATTAATGTCCACACTGCAAATCTGGTATAATTATGCACTGAATAACAGCAAGCCACAACTTTGTCACATTTTCCCAGACAGTGTACCACACATGCAAGATGATACATTGTAATTCATACATGTCCAGCTAGCTCATATTCGTCCCACAATGTTGATCCTGCTACATGTGCCCAGTCATTCTGCTCTAAATCTGCTCTCTGCTCTATTGCCTAACCTCATACCCAGGCCACATAGGAGAGGAAAAGTGATTTTCCTCTCCTATGTGGCCTGAATACAAGGCTATTGTCTAACTCACTCTGGTAGTGGCCACAGAGTCCTAGGTTCCTGTCTGTCTTCTTGCTCTTCTACATCAGGGTTCACTGCTACAACCAAGTCAATAGAGTTCTGTGGTGTGTGTGTGTGTGTGGGGGGGGGGGAGGGGGGTATGATGTGTGCATGTGCAGAAGACAGTGTGTAATACATGCACAGCATGTTTTGCACTCCATGGGGAAGACTGTATGGATCAAAATTAGAGTTCCTCTAGATGTTCACTCTTTACTACACCTTACCGACTCCATATCCATGGCACGCTTGAGGGCCTGTGCAGCTTCATCGTGGGTGACATCAATCAGACTTACTCCATCACACACCAGAATCTGGTCTCCAACATTCAGCCGACCTGCAGCCAGTGCCAATAAGAATGGAGATTGAAACCCTGCAGCCCACTAGTCAACTACTTTACAGTAGTGGTTTACACTAACTAGTAACCATTGAAGAGTGTAGTATACACTGACACAGATAGTTATGGTACATGCAGCCAGTACCACTGCTCCAATGCCAGAGCTCCAGTGGCTCAGTTGCATGGTAACGCATACAACCAGCATTCAGAAGAACCAGGTTCAAATCCTGGCTGATCTCAATGTCCTTTTTTCTCCATTTGTGTTGGCTTGATCTGAAAAGTAAGCTACTTAGCTAGCTTGATTTATGGCATGATGCATTCAAATTGCCGGGTGAATTGTATATAGCTATGTATATGTATAGTACATGTACTCAAGATGATATTCTCACTTACATATCTGCTTATGGTTACAGCACACTAATTCAACATATACATATACATACCATATCTGTCAGCGGCCCCTCCTTCCAGGATACGTGAAATGATCACCTGACCTCCTAGGGGCGTGTCAGTGCCACCTCGAATGGCAACCTTGATTGGACCATCCTGAATAGGTCACACAACATGGTAGCTAGCTACTGTCCATGGCAGTACATAGTTCAGTCTTGGTTTACCTTTGGAACGGTGTGGAAGGCCACATGTCTTCCCTTGAGTACTTCTTCACTAAACTGTGACAAGCATCAAAGGATGGTGCAGTGAAAATCAGTGCTAACTCTCACAACTGCACACATCCACACACTCAGTGAAACAGCTGCTGCTGCACAGGGCTGTGAACAGCAGTCGACAGGGCTGATGCACAAACACACATACAAGCACATACACTCACATCCATGTTGCTGGGGTGTACAGTGTCTCCCAGTGTGTCAACACTTGCACTGGGGTGAAGCTGTTCATGATCATTGATAATCTCAACCCTGCAAGAGAGAATTAGGACACAGCTTTAACAGATCATCTCCATTTTTCCCCACTTGCAAAATTAAAAGCAGTAGCTACATAATTGGGTATATCTGCTATTGAAATTGCTGATGCAATTGAACTGGATTGCATGATTGATTTTCTTACCTGTCCCTAAATGCTGGTGTCTTCTTAGGTTTTGTCTGTGGAAAAGAAGTCACACCAAATATTAATAGCCTGTACACATTGTTCAACATGCTATACATTCTTAGCTCATTCCCAGGCTTCTTCCCCAGCTTATGTCACACATACTGGTACTGTACAGTATGTGATAACAAAAACTTGGGAGGAATCTGGGAATGAGGCTAATCTGAGATGGTGCACTAGTACCACAAACACCAGAAAGCTTCCTACCTCAGCCTTCAACTCATTGCTACTGTAGCTGACAAAAGGAATTATTTCAGTCTACAAACACTGTATATGCTACTTACACCACCGTCACTGGGTGACTTTTTCAGGGCTGATGCACAAGGTTGCTTATTGAGGCTGGGATGGCTGGGTGTGTGTTGAGCAACTGGTCCATCTGAGGTGTCCTCACCCTCCTCTTCCTCCTCCTCATCATCCACTGGAAACTGGTAGGAGGCAAGATCAGCTCCACTGATCTTGTGGGTTGGTTGGTGGGTTGGCTGCTGGACCGATTGGGGCACGGGGGGGATAGGTTCTGGGGAAATAGTTGAGCAGGTGAATCTAATAAATGTTGCTATTTGCTACTTCTATGATACATGTATACTGGTCGCCTCATACCATGCAAAACCATTACTAAAATAAAAATGAGTGAATCAACTGGACTGGTAAGAATTTTGTTCCGATACAGAGAGTAGAGACTGAGTTACTACTCACAATTTATAAAAACAATAGCACTTTGTTACTATAACTAATCACTGAATTATTGTACCTTCATGCTCATCCTCGGTAACTGAGGGACGCTTCGGTTTCGGCTTTACAGGTGGTGCTGGAATCAAAATTGCAGTAGTCTTAAACAGTAACACACACTCAGAGGTTTGGTGTCAGTTAGTGTGCCATTTTAGAAATGCAACATGCAGACTGCTAACACACGCCACACCTTGTTTCTGTTGCTGTGGCTTCACCTCCCCTCTCTCGGTCTCCTGCTCACCACCCTGGAAGATGTTTGCAATGGAGGTAGGCATCTGCCCACTTCCAAAGTTGCTCATGTCTAGAGCAACAGAGTCACGAACATTTCCAGGCTGCATTCTCTCAGGGGAGAAGCTGGGGGCAGAAATAAGCGAATTGTCGAGATTCTGTCCCTCTCCACTCTGATCCAAGGGTGGCATATCCGGCATCATTCCCATGAGTGTGGGCATTGTCAGGGCTGGCCCATAGCCAAAAGCAGCAGGAGAGGCAATGCTGGGTGCATTCTTGGATTGCTCAGTTTCCATATCAAGCAGAGAAAGGCGGTTTGTTTTCTGGTTGCGCTCAATTTCCCTGGCCTTCTTCAAGTTCCTTTCGGCAGCTGCAAAGTAAATTAAAGTGTTTGATAAAGTTCACTGCATACATAAGCACTCAACAATATTAATCCGCTAGCAGGTCCGTATAAAGAGCATAGTTTTTTCTTGGCAGCTACAGTGATCCAAAGTAAGAGAGTAAAACATTTAGTGTTTGATTTTTTTCACAATGTGTAGCATTATTCCAGGTAATTCCACTATCAGTTTTTAGTATGTGTGCTCATTTCTATTCTCATTCTCTATGGTATATATTAAGCACCTTCCTGGTCCTTGGGCATGAGTACAAATCCAGTGGACTGATCCAAATCAGTGGGAATGAGCTCTGCGTCAATGTCAAAGTCCTTTGGAGCCAATTCAAAGTCCTCAGGAGGGTTGGCAAGAGGGTCAAAGTGGCCAGTGTTGGAACCAGAGGAGCCACCAAACCTGGTGAGCTAGAGACAAGACAATTGTGCAGTTTTGTCATTTCTCTCTCTCTCTCGTGCTTTCTCCCCCATCCTTCCCTTCCTCCCTCTCCCTCCCTCCCTCCTTCCACTCTTCTCTGTCCCTCCTCTCTGCCCTTCCCTCATCCCTCTTCTACCCTCCCCCCTCTTCCACACTCTCCCCTTTTTCCCCCAGACCGCAGAGGACCCCAATTGCAACAGAAGCAATGTCAACAAACTGACTACCACAATAGTAGCTTTTGCTGATAACTCTTTATTATACTTCCCATGCAAGTTTTCTTACCTCCTCGACTCGTACAGTGAGTACTAGAGATTCACTGGACTTGAGCAGCTTAATAGCCTGCAAGCAGTGCACAAGATAAAACAGAATGACTACAGAGGTATACACATGCACCACCATATCATATATTATGTGCTCAGTATATACATTAATTATGAAAATAATTTCTCTAAGACTTTCTATGTCATTATGTGTAGCCATCAGACTTCATTATACTGAATTACTTGTGACAGTCTCCCTACCTCACTGTGCGTCTTTCCGATAAGGCTTTGCCCATTCACGTCAATGATTTCATCTCCAATCTACAGTACAATGGACAGCATTTCAAAACAATAATACACTTAAACTGTGAGCAACAAAATAAGAGATGTTTATCACAGAGTTAACAATATTTTTCACCTTCAGCCCTGCGTTGTGTGACACTGAGTTAGGGATGAGCTCTGCAATGAACACACCATTTTCTGGACGGTCACTGGCAGTCTTGATGCTAGTGATGGAGATACGTACCAATATGCACTTCCAATCTGAATTTGCATATTGGCTGATATAATTGTAGCCGACATTCCTGATTTCCTTTACTCACGTGGCTCCGAGAAGTCTGCTGCTGTCAAGTGTAAGCTGTATCCTCTTGGTGTTCCTCAGGATTGGACCTTGTCCTGCCTGAAGAAATCATTTCATGGGCAATCCATTTGCAAAAACGTCATCATGCACACATCATCTTATAATATACAATTCAGCTGCACACAAACAAGAGGATCTGTGCCAATGTTGTGCTGTAGTCTCGGAACCAGACCGTCACACACAACCCTGTGCTGTTCCACTGGTCTCAAACACATACCGTATGGTATATCATAGACATCTTACTCTGCGAGCTATGTAGCTATACTACGGCTCTGCTTCTGTCCCAAAATGGCCTCAGAAGCAATCTCAGAGCATCTAATTTCTCCAAAAATGTCCTGGGGGAGCATGCCCCCAGAACCTCCTAGGCTTACATGCTTATGTGTGCATACATACACTTCAGACATCCATGTAACCCCCCTTCTCAAAATCCTAGCTATGGGCCTAAATCCATTTGCAAAAGTTCATAATGCACACATCATCCTATAATATACAATTAGCTGCACACAAACAAGAGGATCTGTGCCAACATCTCATGTTGTGCTGTAATCTCGGAACCAGACCCTCGCATGCAACCCTGCTGTTGCCACACAAACAAGAGGATCTGTGCCAACATCTCATGTTGTGCTGTAATCTCGGAACCAGACCCTCACATGCAACCCTGCTGTTGCTACACAAACAAGAGGATCTGTGCCAACATCTCATGTTGTGCTGTAATCTCGGAACCAGACCCTCGCATGCAACCCTGCTGTTGCCTGGTCTCAAACACATACATACCATGGCCTGTCTGAAAGCAGATGTTCTTCTGCTCTTTGCTTCTACAACTGTTTTCCAGGAGATTTTGAAGGATCCAGGCCTTTGAAATGAAGAAGGAGTGAGAGGTAAACAGTAGAATATCAGTCTGTGTAGCTATACAAGCTATGTGTAATGTGAGGTAACAAGCATACATTTGTACAGTCATGCAATTCCTTGGTAATATGTCTAATTAAATTTAATTGTGAAGGTATTAACTACATGTCAGCAATGAGTAGGCATGTGTGTGTGCAAACGTGTGACACAAAATTCCGCTTACTTTTGTTCTGGTATCATGCCCACAGCTGTGGGAAAGGAAGGCAATCACGGTGGTGGATGTATATTGTACATAGAAACTTATGACCATGACCATCTGAGGTGAATATCCCCGTGACACATTGACATACTACCAGATTACATGCAGTACTGCTTGGCAAGTAGTGCTGTCATCTGTCACTGTGTCAACTTTTTATGACACCCATTGCCCTAAGCACATTCCACCAAACTAAAACTGGGCTTACTCTTGAGTGTGAGGGTGAGTGTCTTCCTGAGCTTGATGAGGTTGACCACCTCCTCATGTGTGGCCTCCACCAGCGTGAGGCCATTGACACGCACCAGCTCATCACCAGTCTGAGGGAGAGAGGGAGGGAGGTATATTGAGGGTGGGAGTGGAAGGGGGTGGGTGGGTGGGTGGAGTGAGTGAGTAAGGAGTGAGTTAGTGTGTATGTATGTGTGTGTGCATGTGGGGGGGGGGGGGGGGGGGCGGGAGGGGGGGTAGTGAGTTAGTGCGGGGCAGCTTTGTTAACCTTCAGTCCACTCTGTGCAGCCTTGGAGGAAGGAAGAACTGAAGAGATATACATCCCACATCCAAATTCTTTCCCTGTATGGATACGAGTAGCATCATACAGGGAACTTCGATTCCAACTTTCAGTTAAGAAATATTTGCACACATTTCACTGAAGAAGCCCATTCCTATTTTTAGAGGGAGACTGTGGAAAGTGTATCGCTACCAGACTAAATATCACAAAGAGTCAAGTATATATTTCTTCACACACATACATGGCACTCACGCATCAAGTCAACCTTGAGTTGTGCTCTCAAATTGTACAATGTGCTCACCTCCACGGATGGTGAAGCCCAGGCTGCGGTTGCCCTGCTGCTTTAGATGAACCACCTTCTTCTCAAAACTAGAGAAATTATTAACAATTTGATATTCCTCTATACAAAATTCCAATGACACGTGTACTAAGTATTACTCATACACAAAGCATGTATACCAGAGGTCTCTCTTATCATACAAGTCAGTGTATGGGGCGCCGTTTGTGCCAAAATGGAGCTCAAAAATTTGCACGCTAAATTTGTAAATCATCACTACGATTTGAGCAAATCATTGCGACGATTTAGTAAATCGTAATGACGATTTACAAAATAGTATGTAATCTAACGTGCAAATTTTCAAGCTCCATTTTGGCACAAACGGCACCCCATATCAGTGAGCATTATCACAATTATGGTACTTACACGACCATGCCCACAATTGCAAATAAGTTGCGAAATTGAAATTGCAAAGATGGAATTCAAGTATATGTCACCCAGTATTGTATATGATTCAAAGTGTTCTAGGAGAGGAGGGGAGGGGAGTTCAAGGGGAGAAGAGTTCAAGGGGAGAGGAGTTCAAGGGAAGGTAGTGGGGTGGGTAAGATTTTTATGGAAAATTACTAGCTTACTTTAAAATTCCAGGTGGCAGTCTACATTGCAACCGACAGACTATAAATATAACTCAACGTTGTTGGTTACGTATGTATCAGCTGACCTTGGTATGTGTGGAATGAGGGAGTTGTATTCAGGCCTCAGACGGCTTGGTATGAGTGGACTAGAGAGGATGGGAGAAAACTAATAGTGGATGGGAATACATGAGCCATAATGGGTTTGCTTTATACAATACATGGTCTTTGTGCTCGTGTAGGGGTCAAAGGTCAGCTAGTATACTGCATTTCTTGTTTCAGTATTCGCATACCAGTCATTAGAAAATTTCAATACAAATTGTTATTGGACATTTTTAGGTACATGTAACCTCATTCCCAGGCCCCGCCCAACTTTTCATCACTTGCAAGAAATGGAAAAGTGCTGCAAGCAACAAAAATCTGGGTAGCTTGCTGGGCTAAACTCTGGGCATAGTGTATGTTGTTTTCAGATATTTTGGGTTTGAATGAAATGAACTTAGCACTTGTTTCTAATTGGATCACTCTGGTTACAGCAGTAGCTTATACTCACCGTATAGCAAGATAGAGTTGCCTACGTTTGGGTTCGTTCAGCAGTTCTTTGAGGTTTTCTACCAGATCCTCCACTAGGAAGGAACTGTTATGGGAAGAGAGAGGAGAAGAGGAGAAGGGGAGGGGTAAAGGTGAGGGGGGAAGGGGGAGAGGGAGGGGGAGAGGGGAGAGGGAGGAAAGGTGGAGAGGGGAGAGCGAGGAAAGGTGGAAGGGGGAGGGGAGGGAAGGGGAGGAGCAGAGACAAGGGACAAGGAGAGATGAAGAAGGGGAGAAAACAGAAGGGAGAAGAATTCAACGCAATGCGACTCACCCCCAGAGTATTGGTTGGTTGAGAATAAAACACAAAAACATATTGTGATCCTACTTTCAGTAGCATTACGCAGTAATAACAGTAGTGTGTGTTCCGTACACTGATTATGTTTACATGCTCTGTGCAGTGCACACATGCACCTTCTGATAGCATGACACAAACAAGTGTAATATTGGTACACACATACACTATATGCTTTGACAGTGATTGGAGTTTTATGGGGAGAGTTGAATTGCTGTTGTTTTTTGATGTGCTAATGCACCACTAAGTGTTTGTTGTTCGAATGTAGCACTTAGTGTTTGCTATTCTTGACTGCAAATGTAGCGCATAATTCAACACCGCAAGAGCCAACATGTTTGCGACTGGGCTTGGTGACTCTGTATATTGAGGAAACAAATGTGGCTTACCATTTTGTTCTGCATAAAGTCACAATTAAAGTCAGAACAATATATTTACAAAGGTCACAGTAATTTTTCTTGCCCAAGTCTCCAAGTTGCCACAGTTATGGACTCACCAGCAGCTTAGCAGTACAGTCACAGGGTCATAGCCAAATTAGGTGGACACAAAATGTGACCTCAGTTGCAAACACACTTACAAGAGTGCCCCCCCCCCCCCCCCCCCCCCCCCCTCCCTTACTGCTCCTTCCCATTGCATAGCATGCAGCTACCACATAAAACTTGCTTGTGAAACTCCTTCAGAATTTGCTGCAGGTTGTCCCTGTCTTCTTTACTTTCTAGCACCATTTGTACCTCCATGAAAGAAAAAAATACAATACAATCAACATCAATGCAAGCACGGGGACCGGGAATAGACATTCAAACTTAATGAGCATTGCCCACCAGCTGTGAATACCCATAAGCCGGCTGTACCATACTATTAAAGGTAGTATGGCAGAACACACAGCTACTGTGTACTCAATTTCAGAACTCGTCCCCAGGCCTCCACCCCAGCTTTTGTTGCTTACAATATCAGCCTTTGACACTCTATGCACAACAAGCAAACCTGCAAACTTGACCAGCCCCACCCACCACTTTTGGCGCCACAAATATTCGATGGCCTTCGGCGATGTCTGCTATTGTTCTCGTTGTGCAAGCTGTATATCTGGGTTCTACATGTAACTCATGTTGCATTTAACAGCTGCCTCGGTATTTCAAACTTACCATGCGCTTGTAGGCAGCAACAAGCGATCGCTTGTCTGGGTAATTGGAGGGGGAGAGTGGGGTTTTCGATCCAAGCTTCGTTGGTGTTAGGCTTTGGTTCATCACCAACGCCATGGTCCCTCGTTGTCTCCTTGGGTCCCGAGATAGTAACTCCTAGACAGAGGCCTCAGGAATTGGGGGCGTGTTCGAGACGTTTGTTAAATGAACAAGGGTCTACCCCACACTGAAATAATAATTACACCAATAGGCAATAGGCCATACACCCACGTTGTAAGCAGGATGCACAAAAAGACAAAGACCAAACGAACGGCGCTGAAGTCTGACATCGCCAAGATGGATTGCCAAGAAAGATAACCTACCGCTGGCCGCTGTCATCTTATCACATTAAACTGACAAAAGGTACTTCGAAATCAGTGTAGCTAGCCACAGTAGACCCAAAGCTATATAATTTTCGGTATTGAAATTGTGTTACTACTGAAAAACTTGTGTGCATTCTGCTAAAATCGTTTTATTTTGCAAGCGCGAGTGAGATGCTCTGAAATTTATGAAAAGCTAGGCACACACGCCAATAGATCTGTAAAATGGGCTGCTTTATGCTCAACTTCACTAGTTAATTATAGTGTTTTCAAGTGGATAAATGCTTCGTTATGAACGCCTGAGGGGTCATCTACATGTAGGGGCCACTAACTTTCGTAACAGCTATTCATGCGTCAGATGTGAACTATTAGTAAGCAGAATAGCTTTTTCTTTTCTGAGAGTAATTGTAAGTTTGCCTATAGCTAGGTGAGTGTTGGTATGGCAACAGTGGTGTTGTAGTATGACCTCAATGCTGTAACCTCTGCGATCCTTCCATGCTTGTACTTACTCTATATAGTGTTTAATGATAAATTAAGCTTAGTTGAGGTCCTACTGTAAACAGTACCGAAGAGTAATTTGTTGTCTGGGCCTGTGTCATCGGTATGGCAACTCTAGTACAAGTGTAGTCTCTGCAATCCTGGTCAATGCTTGTGTTCGTAGCTACTCGCTCAAACACTGAACAACTTACTGCCCTTGTTTTGAGCACTTGCATTTGCTGCTCACTGAACATTTCTAAATCAGTTGTGTGCCAGGAGATTTTCTGATTAATGTGCAGATGTTTATGGAGTGGTAAAAGCACAAAACGAAACTGGTAAATGCATGCATTACTATCAGTAGCCATAAGCAGCTGCCAGTATGTCTTGGCTTGTTTATCAGTACATTCTAGTGGGCACACTGCACTATCCAGTTTTGATAAGAGGTGTAGCCAATTTGTCTCTGTAAGTAAACAGTCAGTTTGTTTGGGACATCCAGGCAGGACAAATAGCTGTTTCCCATTTGGGACACTGCACCTAATTCGGTGTTATGTGGATAGTGCCATGAATACCATGACTTTATGCTCCGTAAAAATTGTATGATTTAACAACTTGAGTTGGGAATCACTGTTCAAAGGCCAATGAGCTGAAGTACTGCGAGTGACTAAGACAAAGAGCTGGGCAGGGATCTGGAAACTACACATGCAGTACCAGGAGCTTATGAGCGCCACCTGGTTGGGTAGCCTTGTTCCCAGGCCCTCGCCCAGCTTTCCATCGCTTGCAGTACGGTTAACTGACTGCATACTGTATACTGCAAGCAACGGGAAGCTGGGCAAAGGCCTGGCTGCTGGTTGGGAGAGTTGATATATACTGATTTGGAACTGTGAATCCTTTGATGTTGTTTTCAAAGGCATCCTCTTAGGTGTGAGCTAGCTACTTTAGCAGACCTCTTAATCTACTCAATGTAGGTCTTTGCCGGTTCAAGTTTATCTAATTAACCACAAGTGCTTGGGCACGTCTTACAAGTGCTCCTCCTAAGCTTAATTGCTGAAACAACTGTTACATGACTTCTTGGAGAGGTACCATATTTGGTTGTTAGTCAGGAGCACTTGGTGAATTCATAGTTCTGTTGAATTCAAATATTTACCACCAGGACACTGCAGCTGTCAATACGTAATGGTGCGTAAACCCTCCCTTTTAGATCTGCAGCACCCTTATGTTGTCTTCAGATAACCTTGTATTGTTCTGATTTCAGTACATGGGTATTTTTTAGGTGCCCAGCCTGTAGTCTCATACACAGACTACTTTTCACATTTTTTTTTTCCAGCAAGCACAAAAATTGCAGACTGGGAATGAGACTACCAGTCTGCAATTTGGTGCAAAGTTAATTCAATTTCAAACATATTGGTATAGTGGAATCTGTCTATAAGGGGCGCCATGAAACCGGCACTGTTTTTATCCATTATAGACAGGTACGTAATTGCTTTATGCAGGTCACTTTGCACAGAACTGGGAACAGGAGTAGTGGCCATTATAGAAAGGCAGTAACAGGGACCACTATAGATAGGTTTTATCAGAGAGTCGGTAGACTCTCTATGTAGGGATGGTGCGGACACGCAATATTTAAGCAAAAAGCCGTATAACTTCACCACAAATACGCTAAAAGCCTATTTAAGCACCCCGCCTTCCTCTTTCAGTGCTTTTATGATCAGCAAGACTCATTGAGTTTCCCAAAAGGTTTTATTGTATGTAAATAACAGTTACTGTACACTGTACGCAGTTTTTGCGTTTGGTGACTGATCTTCTTTTCTGTTCCATCTCTCTGACAGACTCACTTGCTGGTACAGCCACAGGTGGAACCATTGATCACTTCACTACCAATCTTTCATGTCAGTCGATTGTAAATCATTTGTGAGGAACAAGCAGGATTTGACGGGTCAGTTTGGTGAGGTCACACGCAACACTCGTATCACTCCCACTGAAGGACAGTTGAAGCATCCAGCACCATGACGTCCTGTCAAACTCGTGGAAAACAACTCTTGGCAATGCGTACACACCACAAGCCCCAAAGCAGCTCATGTATCTCTCCTTCCCAGACACGGAGAAACCGATCAAGCAGCCTCGGGGCAGAGGTTTCACTGGTCGTTGACCACAACTGTGTGTCAATGGAAGAGAAAGACAATGGTGGATCAGTGAGTGCGAGCCCTGGTGAGAGTAGGAAGGGGTCCATTGAAAGTTCTGGTGAAGTTGTTGCAGCCGAGGTCACAGAACAGAAGGCAGATTCAGAAGACGATGCTCCTGTACGTGATAAGGAGACAAGAGAGGGAAGTGGCAGCTCCTCCAGCGATGGTGTAACTGAGAGAGAACAGCTACTGCGACAACTGGCAAACTACAAGAAACAAATTCAGGTAAAAAAGAAAGAAAGACGGTATATTTTTAATTTAATAAATAATTAATACTTTTTCCATGAGAAGAAGTCTATTTTGTAAATACAAACACATGTACCATCTATTTGTTTACTTGCACTTCATTATAGCTAACATACTGCACAAATTTCACTAGATAAACATTAATGTTTTATTTTTCTTAATACTTTGACTATCGGCCTTCAAATATATCTACATATAGAGGATTGTGAGGGCTGGTGGTCGTCCGGTTGCCGTAGCTCAGTGGCAGAGCACTGGCGGCTCAAGCCAGGTGTCCTGGGTTCGACTCCCGGTGGCTGCCGGCCTTTTTCACTTCTCTATTTTCGCCTCATAACATCTAAATTCCTTTATTTCAAAGATATCGTTTTGAAAACTGAATTCTGAAAGATATATACGGAAAATGAAATGAAAAATGAAATACTTGCTTTACTCCCAAGGTTTTGTCTGAGGAAGCCAAGGAATCAGAACAGGGAAGGCTTGTTTTGGAAAGGACGGTGGGCCAGCTGCGGCAGAAGCTGGACGAGGCCAGCACAGCAAGAAGCAAGGTAAGAAAGCATGATTAGTTGCTTACAGTCTAGTAGCCATTGTCTCTACAGTGCCCTACTGACTGATGAACACTCAGTGGTCCCACACACATAAACACAAAGGAAAAAATAACCTGTTGCTACACGTGTAGTAGTGGCTACCATATCTGGTTTATAGGATTAATTATGAGTGTAGTAGTTATCATTACGCTACTGGCATATAAGGTGCCGTCAAGAAGTGTATGCACTTTTTCGCAAGAATACAAAAGGGCTCTCTGCACTATAATAGCCCAGCGCTGTGTGTGTGTGTGTGTGTGTGTGTGTGTGTGTGTGTGTGTGTGTGTGTGTGTGTGTGTGTGTGTGTGGGTGGGTGTGTGTGTATGTGTGTGTGGGTGTGTGGGTGTGTGTGGGTGTGGGTGGTAAGGTAGCTTGGTCAACTTTACATGCTTCTTGCCATGTAATTTGGATATGGCTGGCTATACTGCTTCACCCACAATCTCATGATGTGCAGCCATCTTTTATTGACCACACCCCTTACATTGCCGTTTTCATAGTAGACAAGCTTCTGAGTCTCCGCACATACGAGTTCACATAAGGGAGACGTCCAGTCATACATAGATGTTTCTCTTACTGACCTGGCTGCTTGCTGGGAAATAAGGGAGACGTCTGGCTGCTAAGGGAGACGTCTGGCTGCTTGCTGGGAAATAAGGGAGACATCTGGCTGCTTGCTGGGAAATAAGGGAGACGTCTGGCTGCCTGCTGTTGGTTAGGAAATTATTATTTAACTAGACACAACCAGTGTAGCAGTCGGTTTCCCAACTGGCATCTGGGATTTCTCATGTCTACTGGGATTAGAAGTTCTTGTTTTGTGATCGGCGGGGCTAACCCTACATTGTACACCCCCACCAACTGCACACTTTAAAGTTCCACCTTTTGCCCCTCTTTTGATATCTCAGAACCTATCACAGTTGTTATATGGCTGGTAGACAGTTTCTCATGTCTACTCCATGTTGTGTTAACTATGTGTAGTGTCAACTGAAGACAACCAACAAACAAGTAATGGCTAGTAGCCAGGGATTTAACCACCAGAGTCCCAAGGGTGGACACAGATGGAAGGGTTGGTTATCATAACCATAAATTCGATGACTGTTATAATTGTGATTGGTGGGGCTACCCGATTGGTCCTTATACAGCCGACTGTACTGTGGTGCGAGAGTTTACACACAACTTGTTGTCAGCTGTGCACTTTTATTCACTGATTAGCTGTCTACCAATAACTGGCAGTTACTGTTGGTGATTGATCCAATTTATTTGAATATTGGACAAATGCATTCCAAGAGTCAGACTCTTTTGTAACACTTTATAAAATGTTAATGCACTACCATAGGACTACTTTTGTGTACCCTAGTAAAATATTTACTGTTATTTCACTACCATAGGACTACCTCTGTGTAACCCCTTTCCTTGACTGAATAAATCTATTATTTATGGAACCTCCCCTCTGCAGTACCTCCTCCCACCTTTTGATGAATATACAACTTGTTGATTGATCGTGGGCTCGTTTCTTGCTTTAGACCTGTTCATGTTGACAGCTAGCGCTAACTCAATATTTAGCTATGTATTCCGTCACTTACCATGATTTGGTGCTGCTCATACACAGCCAAGATAGCCCTACTAGCTCATACGTAGTTTGAATGTGAAGCTTAACCCTTGCCTGTGTAGCCATAGTAGCTGCCCTGGCTAGACAAATACACCACACAGGATGGGAAATTTTCTGCTTAAGCAAGTGCTCGCTCAGGCTCTCTCTGGCTGGCAAGACTAGATCTAGTCTGCAACACTGCACCTAACGCTGTGAACTCTCCTAGCTCCTTTTAGCCGGTAAACAAGTGTCACAGTTTTGATGATGATTGTCAGTCTAAAGCCAACAATGTAATTATTTAAACTAACATTGTGCAAACTTGGTTCCTTTACCAGCTCTGTATCATTAGGTGATAGCACCATCCCATATTTTATTGCCTGGAGCAAGATTGACTCTGCTGTCATAAAGACCACCATACATGGACCAATTAACATCTTACACGGTGTAATGTGTTCTGCCTGACCTGTCAACTAGCTAACACTTGTGTTTTTGTAGACTGACACTTAACACCTGATGGTGCTTAGTTGTCAATGTTTAATTGACTTAGTTGGAGCCATCAAGGTGATAATGGGGCATGGCAATGGGTTGCTAAGCAACAAACCAGTTGAGATAGAGAAATGTAATTGCTACAAAGATTTCACAAAGCTGGGTGGATATGTATAGACAGATGCAGCACACTCAGCCCTTGCCTTTTGCTTTCATCTGTTTTCCTTTCAGTTTCTAAGAACATGTCTTTGTAGCCTGCATGTGGTATCACCTGTGCCTCATGATAAAATTCTGGAGTAGATCTAGTCAATGCACCGCACAGCTGTATACTCTTTGCCCTACCTTCCAAATATCCAACATTTGATAGCCTCTGTCCTGATACCCACTTCCAAGTATCCTACCTCCTGTCATCGACATTTGATACTTCTGTAAGAGCCCACAAATGGGGACAGCACGCTTATAGTATTTGTGGTACTGTAGGTATGCTGGGTGGCGGAATGCTCTGTACAAACAGCTGATACTCAATTGAGTTAGAATTCAAAGCTGTTCACTACTCTGCAGCACACCCACCAATAAAGGCAGTGATGCCATCATGAGATAAGAGCTGGTTGATCAGTCACTACCAGGAATAGCCTCTTTCCCAGGCTCCACCCCAGTTTTTTTGGTTGTGATCGGAAAGCATATAGCATAGTTGTGAGCAGTATATACAAATCATTATCATGCATGGTAATCATTCGAGTTAGTCTTTCAGAATAATATGAAATCCTTAAAAAAATTAGAAAGTTGACATTTTGGGAGTTGACATTTTGGGTGTTGACATTTTGGGTGTTGACATTTTGGGTGTTGACATTTTGGGTGTTGACATTTTGGGTGTTGACATTTTGGGTGTTGACATTTTGGGTGTTGACATTTTGGTAAGTTGACATTTTGGGTGTTGACATTTTGGTAAGTTGACATTTTGGGAGTTGACATTTTGGGAGTTGACATTCTGAGACTAACTCGAATGACTACCATGCATGATAATGATTTGTATATACTGCTCACAACGAGTTAGTTTCAGAATGTCATATTCACCACCTCTGCCATTGCTATGTAAGTAGAAATTAAACCTCTTGGACCGACCCTCTTAGTGGCTCCAAAATTAACACGGGATGAAATTTCTGTTGCTATGGCAATGGGTACTATTGGCACTCTTCAAAAGCTTGCATACTCATATACCGGTCATAAAGTATCTGTACCTCGTGGACTTGATCGTATACCATAAAGTATCTGTTTCACACTTTATGTAGGCATAAAGTATATGCCAAAATTTGGCAAAATAAATTATATTTTCAAGGTTAAGTGCTGTCCAAACAGTTACACTCATTAAGGGGGGTTATAATCGGCTTCCTTTTCCTTGTTTTGAAAGCAAATTGTGAATTCATCACTCTATCGACCTGGGAATTGAAAGTGTACACTGGAGCCTTTGAACAAGTCTTTAACCAACCCTGGGAAAGAGGCTACCTCAAAAAAAAACCTTTCTACACCCTACTCAACTCTATAAACACCTTAATTTAACCCTATCCACACCTTAATTTAACCCTTTCTACACCCTACTCAACTCTATATACACCTTAATTTAACCCTATCCACACCTTACTTGACCCTATCCACACCTTAATTTAACCCTATCCACACCTTAATTTAACCATAGCAATGCGTTATTTTATCCCTAGCAACACTCCTATCCACACCTTATTTTAACCCTATCCTTATTTTATTTGACCTTATTTGACTTGCAACTGTCTGCATATAGTATTGCAAAATTTGAAAAGAGAGGGAGGTGTAATAAAACTGTCTTTTCATGTTAGAAATTGCGGTCTCTGTGCAAATGTTAGTGTATCAAGGTCTTTCTAGAACTCTGGCTGGCATTCAACCAGACCTGTTTGCAGAATATTAGCAGTGTGCCAAGATTCACCGGTATAGTTACCTCAATTATCGTGTGATCAAGCAGCGTGCCAAGATTCACCGGTAGTTACCTCATAACTAGACTCCTACACATAAAACATACAATGGAGAAACCCTAGCTCCCAAATACATGCGTGGCTGTCCTGGATAGAAATTGAATTTTTTTCCATCCAAGCAAAAGAGTAGGGCTCGTACACATGTGGATGCATAAATATCTGATGCATTTATGAAGCACGAGTAAGCACAGCATGCTCCATGGTTGGCACCGGGTGGACCAATTCTCGCCCTGGGTGCTGTGCACATGGCAGCTGCTGGGCTTGGCTGTCCTACTGGAAGCTCAGTGGTTCATGTGGTGATGCAAATACGCAATGGAGTGATGGATGCCATGTGTATGAACAACCAATGAAGAGTTACAGGTCCGGAAAGCCACCTAATGCCCAGTATATAACAGTCGTGAGTCAAGAATGCCTTACTTGTCTAATCCCAATTAGAAATGGTCTCTTTCGGTATGAGAACAACTTACTAATTAATCGGAACACATTCTTGTTTTCCCAGGTCACTAAAACGAAGGTGAAAGTATTGGACGGGAAATATATTTTTGTTGTTTTGCCGAAAGCTACCTACTGCACAGTATAAACACCCCTGGTTTAAGAATGCCTTACTTGTCAAATCCCAATTAGAAATGGTATTCCCAGCATTGAGAACAACTTACTAATTACATTCTTACTTTCTCTGTTGAGAGCAGGTCACTAAAATGAAAGTAAAAGTATTGGACGGTGAAAGTGTTGTTTTGCCAAAAATTTTTTTGCTGTGCATAGCTACATTCTCACTAGCTATGCACAGCAAAAAAATTTGGCAAAACAACATTTCCCGTCCAATACTTTCACCTTCATTTTAGTGACCTGGGAAAACAAGAATGTGTTCCAATTAATTAGTAAGTTGTTCTCATACCGAAAGAAACCATTTCTAATCGAGACCACTCCTAATGGAGTGCCAGATTAAATGGGGCCTTCCCATTCTGGACATGGTAAAGCGATATTTTTGTCCACTGATATTTTGGCAGCCAACACAGCTAGCCATCAAATCTTTATTCTCAACCACCATGGCATCCTAGCCATTAATTCTTGTTCATCAATGTGCATACAGTGCAGCTGATGAGGTCTGGTATTGACTGAAACGCATCCTGCGCAGTGGGTAACTTATTCAGGGAGATGTGGTTCATTGACTGTTCATACACCTCTCTGCCATGGAATTTCATGCTCTGCAATTTTCACAAGGTAGTTGCTCTTTAAAGTTACTAGGAATGTGTGTTGTCATGGCAGCAGAGGAAGTCATCAATCTTGTGTAATTCCCCTATATGAAACTCCCAAAATATGAACAAGGCATAAAACCATACACTTGGTGGACATTAAAACCTTACTTGCTTAATTAGAGTTAATTGGCCTCACCCATGTCTGTGCAGGCCTAGGCCTTCCTGCGACCACTGGAAGGTTGGGGCAGCTGCTGGTGAAACCATATCCACAGCACACCCTGACGTGGAACTAGATATTAGCTGAAGCTTGGCAGGAAGGGAGGAGTTAGGGGGGGTCACCAAACAAAGAAGCTTCCTTTTGTGTCCGTTTGACAATGAGGAAAAATAAAAATCACAGTGTTTGTTTTATTAATAGGACTACGACCACCATGCACTCCTTCTTTTTTGTGTGTGTCTCGCCAATCCTCATTGGATTTCAGTGGCAGCTTGGTCTTGGAATGACCCTGAGAAGCAATCTCAGAGTATTTATGGGAAATTTTTGCTGAGGGAGGGGGTTGAAGGAAGCCCCACAAGCCACTTGTTTTTGCCAGACCCATTTGAATACTGCTTGCTACGCCTTGTGTTGACTACACACAACACTGCACTTGAGGTGGGGGCTAGAACTGTCAATGCAGCTTGGCAAACAATTTGCACCTACTCCCTGCATTCCAAAGTGCCGTTGGGAAACAGGTCAAAATCGATTATGATTATTCACGGCTAGGAAGATCCCAATAATTTAGTCTGCAATTCCACAAGCTATGTTTGCCTTTCAATAATCAACTGTTTTGCCTGAACTGCTCTTATGGGCTGTTCCCAAAAGTAAACTACATGTAATTTGTTTGTTATGGTACAGGAATGCAGCTGTGTTTGGCTGCTTAACTTACCTAGCTTCATTTCCAGCCCCCCCCCTCGCTTGCTTCACTTCCAGGTCCCCCTCCCCCTCCCCCTCGCTTGCTTCACTTCCACCCCCCCCCCCCCCCCCCCCCCCCCCCCAACCGCTTCAGAACATGAGGGTGGGGAGAAACAGTATCTTTTCAAGAACCTCAATTGCACGTGTTCCCAAAATGAAAATACATGTAATTTGGTATGATCTAACTTGCCGTGACATTGTTACGAAACGAGGGCAAACACTTCCAAGTTTGAGTTGTTAACAGTGACCCTTCTTTCCGTTTATGGTTATGTGGCTTGTGGGTGTGGTTTTCTCAAGACCTGTGCATACATCTGGCCAGAATTAAAATTCACAGTGTGCTAAACTTAACCATCCATGAAATAACTACTGTATTAGGATGGATCACTAATTATGTGATGTATTTGTTCAATGAGCAACCGACCAATTAGTTATTGTTCTTCATATATGGATAGTTAAATTATCCTATTTGAATTTGGGATGCAATTTAATGAAAGAAATTCCCAAGCAGCCTCATTCCCAGGCTGCCTCATTCCCAGGCTGCCTCCAGCTTTTTATTTCTTTACACTGAGGAGAACCTGGGGGTAAAGCTACGCGTGCGAAAGCATTCAGTGGCTTCTCAGTTGGCTCCTGCATAAATGGTTCCCTGTTACCAACTTATGATCGGAAAACTTTTACCAATGTTTCAACTGAAAGGGGGAGAGAGAGAGAAGAGGGAATGTGTACCACCCAGACTCACACAATGAGGATAAAGCACAGGAGAGGGGGAGGGGGGAGGGGGGGAGGGGGGAGGGGGGAGGGGGAATGTGTACCGCCCAGACCCGCACCATGAGGATAAAGCACAGGAGAGGGGGAGGGGGGAGGGGGGAGGGGGGAGGGGGGAGGAGGAATGTGTACCACCCAGACCCGCACCATGAGGATAAAGTACCTCGTTGTTCAACCCCTGTTCAAGTAGAATGTGTAGCCATCAGCCTGCCCCTGTTAATTAACTGACTGATGAGTTGCTTCAGATATGCCACCGTGGGAGAGTGATTATGGGGGGAGAGGGGAGGGGAGGAGGGGAAGAGGGGAGGAGAGTGATTGTGGGGGAGGGGGGAGGGAGAGAGAAGAGGGAATGCGTACACAAAAGCTCAGACAAGATGTGTTGTCTTTGGAGACACTGAAGAGCTGTTCTAATATTATTAATAACAGCTGTCTTTTGAACCTTTGGAATTTACTAGGGCCAGGGTCAGGCCTGCTGGCTTCCCCTTACAGCCCCAAAATGTCTCCATATATGGAGGCAAAAACCCTTGTTGCTATAGTGACGGCCTGCACTGCCATCAGGTGCACCTAGTATCAAGCACAATTCACAGTTCATAGGTCATTCTCAGTTGATGTGTCACCAGGACTTCTGTTTAGGCAAGGAACACCCCGATCATTTGATACCTTACTTGCCCTTACTTTCTGTCGTGACTAACTGGCTAGATCATATTAGGCTAATGTAATATACTTGTGTTTGGTGCTGGGCTATATATGAAGTGTAGTCTAAATTAAGTCCTGGTGGTGGAAGCAGGTGGGTTAACTCACTAGCCAATGTGGACCGGTACGTGTACGTGACGTATCGA
The DNA here is from genome assembly GCA_949130485.1 of Agelas oroides. Taxonomy (NCBI): domain Eukaryota; kingdom Metazoa; phylum Porifera; class Demospongiae; order Agelasida; family Agelasidae; genus Agelas; species Agelas oroides. The sequence goes on from OX422188.1 coordinate 8,998,689, forward strand.
GGTCATGTGTGTACATATTAGCTATGTACGCATTGTATATAGAGTAACCAAAATTAGAAATTCATATTCCTGTGGTATAGATCACATACCTACAAGATAGATCATGGTTCATGAACCAAAATTAGTATGTGTGAACCCTAGGCCTCACCTTTCTACTGTCCCTGTCTAGCATCGCAGCTCACAGGCTATATGGCTAGCCAACAATAATACACTGTGTCTACAACCAACTAAATGCGTAAATCTTTATGCTTAGACTGCATGACATTAGAGCCGATAACCCAAACAAGTGTTAACTACAGTGTACTTCCAAGAATCCCAAAACTGATATCAATGTCAAATTACTATGTAGAACTATTGTTTTGTGTACACATGTGTCTAGTGTACAACGTTACAAGTTCTACAACGTTTGATGTAGTAAATGTAAGTATGATGTAAGATACTATTTATAGGTAAACATGTGTTTAGGACATGTGCCAAAAATCACACCACATTGTTTGGAGTGGTAATACACACATGTAGGTGCTTAATAAATGGTGCAATATACATTACTATATACTAAACAAATCTTGTACAATAATTTGGTGTAGTACCTTAGTTCCGTAACGTGGGAACAGACCATGATGTAAGCTAGATCTTGTTCAGCACACAGAGAAAGGTAACCTCCAGATATGTAGTAACTGGAAGTGGTCACACGTCCCACCATGTGATCACTACTGTGAGTATGATGTCATTACTTCTCAGCATCAGTTGTACTGTTGCAATCACATCCCTCGATCACCACACACACACACACACACACACACACACACACACACACACACACACACACACACACACACACACACACACACACACACACCACCTCACACAGGGGAAGCTGAAACGTTGGCAGAGGCGCCAGGGAACATTGACCGATCTCCACAGACAGCCCAGCCATGACGATGTCATGGAAGATCCCCTGGAGGTATGTCAGTCCTCATGATGTCACATGACATCACATGACACCACTTCATGCAGTTGCATAATACATACACTAAGCTACATGTGTGTAGCTGCTAGCCCTCAAGAGCAAAATTTAGACAAAGATTCTAAATATAATCGAAGCCTTTCTAATGTTCAAATGATGCTTTGTGTGTACACAGCCCCAACATATACACAACCTCCGTACGCCACCACACATACCAGTAATCCACTTCATGTGCAAACAGAAGCTCGGCAAGTATATAAATTAATTTACTGCAATAGGGGGTGGACCTGGGGATGTTATTTGTGCCTATTGGAATTGCCCCCATTAGTATGAAGTATTTAGAGGAAGCTAACAAAGTAGCTAGCATTTGGAGAAACAATAATATTCCAAGAAGCGTAAACCAAAAGATGCTATGCATACATTGTTCCTGTAATCAGGTCACAGTGAGTTGAATCAGACGTAAACTGTAATGTCTGCGTGTTAGCATGAGACAAGGAAGGAAAGATCATAGGTAGCCATTGCATTGGCTGGCCGTGACCTCACTGGCTGGGTGAGCCTTCAGTTGATAATAGGGTGTCCTCAGGAGAGGGGAATATTAAAGATTAGACATTCTTGTGAGGGGAATATTAAGGATTAGACGTTCTTGTGAGGGGAATATTAATGTAACATTCGTCAAGTGTGAGGTGTTCTATACTATACTGCAGTTAGTTAATTGTGCGTAAAGAAAATACACACATGGGAATTAGACGTGATCAACAGCAGAGGCATGCACACGCATAAACATGTCAAAAATGCATGAACTACCTCCCTCCCTAGGAGGTATAGTCATTACATTTATTGGGGCAGTTGTTATTACATGTACCAACACCACTGTACAAGACACCTGCATGTTGCCTAGGTAACAAGAACTCTTGTATTCACAATGAAACTGGTTTATTGAACCCTTTGGTTGTAACTTTATCTTTGTAATCTGTGACTCGCTATACACAAACTTTCGACTGTACACAATACGAACTTTCACTTTGCTGTGTATACTAACTGACCAATCAGAATCTGTGGTTCTTTACATCATCTGATTGCAACAGAGTTAAAGTAAATTTAAGCAGTTGTTTACGTACTTATAGTTTGTTTGTGTTTCAGAAGTTACAAATATTGCTGTTTCTATACATTAATGTAACAGAGTAGCTCCATTTGCAGACCTTATCACAATCGAAATGGAGGGGAAGGCCTGGGAGATTTTATCGTGCGAGTCGATTTCTACCTATGTACATAGAAAGACATAGCCTCGTTCCCAGTCCTCCTCCACAGCTATCGTCGCTTGCAGTACGAATAATGCACTATCGTCGCTTGCAGTACGAATAATGCATTATTCGTACTGCAAGCGACGATAGCTGTGGAGGAGGACTGGGAATGAGGCTAAGAATGACAAGTGTGAGGTGTTTTTCTGGTAGCATTTTTTCAAAAGTTGAATGTAGAAACTGGAACACACTTGCAAGAAAAAAAAAACTTCTGAAGGAAAACATCAAGGAAAAATGCATTTCCTTGTTGGTTTTGTTTTACAGATTTTCAAAATATCAAAAGAACTTGCACCTCTTGTCTTCTTCCTCCCCTTTCTTCAGGTGATGCTGACATTCATTGAGTCTGAGCGTCTGTACCTGAACAACTTGACAGTGCTGGACTCTCGCTACCAGCAGCCCATGAGGACACTCTCCGCCTTCAAACCTGACGTCCTCCCTCTGAAGCAACTTGAATCACTCTTTCTCAATTGGTAAGATGAACTTGAACACCTGTGCCGTATTGCTTCATCTAGAGAAGGGAGGGGGAAATGGTGAGCGTAGCTCGTTCCCAGATGTTCACACACCTCCAGCTTTCACCATCGCAGTATTGAAAGCTGGGGGTGTGAGAGGCTGGGAGTGTGAGAGGGTGGGGGTGTGAGAGGGTGGGGGTGTGAGAGGCTGGGAACAAAGCTCGGGTGAGTGAGTAAACCACACACAGAGCTGTGTCATTCAAGCAAGGGTCAAATTTACAGTACCCCTATAAATGCTCCTGGTATGCAAAGGGCTTTTGTCCCCTCTCAAAGAGACAATGCCCCTTGGGAATGGTTTACAAATGCAAGACATTCTTAGCTGATAAGATCATCACACACACATGTGCGCACACACACACGCACGCACACACATGCACACACACACACACACACACACACACACACACACACACACACACACACACACACATGCACACACACACACACCACATGCACACACATGCACACACACACACACACACACACACACACACACACACACACACACACACACACACACACATTATCCCACATGCACACCCTCACACACTCCCTTCTCCCCTCACATGCACACCCTCACACACTCCCTTCTCCCCTCACATGCACACCCTCACACACTCCCTTCTCCCTCACATGCACACCCTCACAGCTCAGAGCTACTCAATCTTCACAGATTCTTGTACGAGGAACTCTCCCAGATTTTGTCACTTCCCGAGAACATCCAACTTGAACAGTTCTTCTCAGTCCTGGAGAAAGTCTTTCCTTCATTCTCTCTCTACAATTCCTTCACAGACTCCACAAGGCAGATAAATCTGCAGGCAAGCAAAGGGCACTAGCTAAATTTTCTGCACACACATGCACAAAGGGATTTAAGCAATCAATTCTGTCTGTCTGTCTGTCTGTCCGTCCGTCTGTCCGTCCGTCCGTCCGTCCGTTCGTCCATCTGTCTGTCTGTCTGTCTGTCTGTCCGTCTGTCCGTCTGTCAACGAAAATCATTCACATAGACACGCACAAATTAAGGGATTTAAGTTACAACTCAAACATGCAGTGATCACCATTTGTATCTTACGCATGTGTACCGAAGATGGCTGAAATGGTTCCATTTCAGCAATTTTTTAATATTGGGGATCTCTGGGTTGTCCCTGTATGTATCCAGATGGCAGAACCTTTGCCCCTGTGCTCCAAACCTTCAAAACCACATATCTATCACTTGTGCCAGAAATTTTGTCTACTTTATTCTAATGAGTCGCAGAAATCAGATATTGTGACTACCAATCAAATCAAGCTGGGCAAACCGCTGAGAAAACCTGTTGGGGGTTACCCTGATACTGACAAACACGTCAGCAAGTTTCTGTTTGTTGTGTTTTTGTTTACAGTACATCTAGCAGGGTTTACTGCCGAGTGCGTAAGAAGTACAAACAAACATGAAGATGACGTCCCCTTCTTTGTACGTAAAACAAAATAAACAAATGAAACCATAACAATTATACTAACAAGAAAACAAAAAGTTACGTAACATTCTAGCTATGTAGCATTGTTTGTGGTGTACAAGGCTACATACATGTATTTCCTATCATCATTGGTGATTGTGTGTGTCCAATTAACTGGACTTAGGAAGAGGGAGGGAGGGTAGGGAGGGAGGGAGGGAGGGAGGGAGGGAGGGAGGGAGGGAGGGAGGGAGGGAGGGAGGGAGGGAGGGAGGGAGGGAGGGAGGGACAGACAGACACCACTTTCTACAAGATGTGAGCAGGAAGGCCATACTCGGGTCACACCGAATTTGGACATTGAGAAACTCTTTAATATAACAAAAGGAGATGTTTAATAAAAAGGGAGGGAGGGAGGGAGGGAGGGAGGGAGGGAGCAATGATGATCAATTTACGTCTAGACTGTATCAGAGATACGTATAACCTGAGTGACAAGTATGCAGTTTGTGGCATGTTTGAAATCATTCTAAACATCAAAGACCGTTCTGGGTGTCTTATTCTTGTGGTAAGGCTATGCATAGAACTTTGTTCAAAAGCTGAAACTTAGCATAGTTCGACTGTCTGCACATGACATCAAGCCCACTGTATCTAGACTAGACCAAGCATCAGAGGCACTGCATCAGACAGTTACCTCTGACAAAAGACCTTGGCAAACGTGCCATGAAGTTGCACATTGATCCACCCTTACAACATGCCACAAGAGCCGACATATCATATCCACATTCGATGATCTATCATCAATGATCTCTGTCACTGAAAGGATATACAGGCAGGTCACCTGAGCAATAGAGAGTTTGAATGCTTTGGAATTTCCTCTGTATACTGTATTCACAAACAATACCCACATAATTTGATCAGCGATCAGCCAAGAATTCTTTACAGAGTGGAAGGTCGTCCCAGTAACCAGTCACCTATGGATGCCTGTTCAGCTTGTTGCCGAACGCCTTAGCGTGAGGCTCATAATCGTGTGAGCGTGGCGGGCGCTAGTGGGATCTTAGTCTGAGGTCGTCCCAGTTGCCAGTCACCTATGGATGCCTGTTCAGCTTGTACATGTACTTACACAGGTAGAGACAGCAATCGATCAAGAAAGTTGCACTCACCCACAGAACAGCATTTATCTTTTAGGCTCATGCATGTTGCTATATACGTACGTACTACACTAGTACACAAGATATTTGTCAACAAAACTGTTATGATGTTTATACACGATGTTGATCGTGCAAAATCTGGTGATTTTGGTGTTTTCTTTAACCAGTTCACAAGTGACTTTACGTTACAATAAGCTTTGGAGTAATTAAGCATTAACCAGCTGTCTACAATGGGAAATGGTATACATAGTTGTTCCAATTCTGGAGTGAGCCGACCAACTGTTTGTTGTCACAACACCTATGTACATGGCTTATTAGACCAATTGTATCTCAGATAAGCAAAAGCTTTGTCTGGAGTGTGCGTATGTGTATATAGTAGTCTGTGGAATGGGTGAGAAAACCCCTTGTGCCAATGTAATCTATCGTGCTCACATGTAGAGGTTTGTATCAATTTCTGTGATCAGAACTTTGTATTGATCAGAAATTTGTATCGATTTTTGTGATCAACGATGTAATCATAAACTACACATACATTTATAACATGCATGCCTTAGGTTAGTCAAACATTCACCAGTTACATACATAGTTTCATTTCAACCATTTTTTAACAAGAAAAGGCTAATAATTAAAGAGGTCAATAATTTCTGTACTAGAACCAAACTCTTTCCCTCTCTGCAGAAGGAGCTCCGAGCCCTACAGCAGAAGCCAGAGTTTGCACAGCTGTTGCAGCACTGCCAGACCAACTGCGGGGGGAAGGACTTGAAGGAGCTTCTCACACAGCCATCTGAGAGGGTGAGAACAAGGCTCCCGTGAAACGTCCCACATGTCTAATTTCTAGTCCCAAAATGTCTGACAGAGTGCCACCCAATACTGTACCCAGACAACCACTGCTTAAATTGCTGAGTTGCATCCCGTTCGTACTCCTCCACAAAACATTTAAACATTGTGTGAAATGTAACTTGGAATGGTATTCAAACAATTCCGTCTTTTGCTGACCGCATGCAGTAAGGCATTGAGACCTAGGTTACTTGTCTAAGTCCCAAATATGTTGTGTTCCCTGAAATGCGAGAAAATTTTGAGAGGTAAAATTTCCATGGTGGTTGAGGAGGGGAGGAGGGGGAAGGTGGGTGATGATTGAAGGAAAAAATCATCTCCCAGTCACCTCAGCACAGCTGATGAAACCTGGTATTGCATGGCCAAAACGCATCCTGCATAGTGGATCACTTGGTACAACATCTAGGCCTCCCTTTTAAACGAGGTGCTGTTGTTTGATCATTATAGGACATGCAGTAACTAAGCACCTATCAGTTCCTGTGTTCCCATGACAACCAAGATGACCTGCAGCACTAGTAGTAGTCTTGGAACTAGACCGTGCAAGGATCTGGTTCCGAGACTACGCAGCAGTAACTGATGTATACAGACAAGCCAGCCAATCCTTGTGCTCTCTTGCTACCTAATACGGCAGTGTTCAAGCCAAGGGTTGAATTTCTTCATCTAATGGTACAGAAATAGTAATGTTTCTGTTGGTGGAAGTGTTCAGCTTCTTTCTGGCAAATCCAGCTTTAGCACCCAGGAAGTATACACATCCTTCTGGCTGTGTTTTCATACTTCCCTTTAGGTTCGTTTGTAGCTGTTAGGGCCTCTGTGGGTATGTTTTCTTTGATGAGAAGATGATTACATACAGCTGTAGATGATTACGCTGAAGCTGGCCTCATTCCCAGGCTCACTGGCCTCATTCCCAGACTCTCCTTGTACATGAGCCAATTCTTTCTGCCTTCCTCTATGTCACTCATGTGAAAAGCCCAGGCCCGCAACCCTGTTCGCAGGGGATCTCCATTCACAATAAGGCTGTGTATTTAACGGTGAGAGAAACAAAGACAGCTGGAGTCGGCTGAGGTCTCTAGCCTGGCTGTTGCTTCCGGTCCTCTGCCGTGGGTCCAGTGGCTCAGTGGTAAGAGCGTCCAACTAGTAAATCGGAAGGTCCTGGGTTCAATTCCCAGCTAGCTTACATCAAAGGGAGAAGGATAATTATGTGAATTAACACTTACGTAAACTCTGAAAGTGAAGCTACGTGTTCAGCACTTACTGGTTTACTAATAACTCAACCAGTTTACAAAACACTTGTATTAAGCAAGGCGTTAAGTTGACAGTGATATTGAAAATGTTCCAGCTGTTGACTCTGAGACTTTCCCTCGGAGAGAGGGAGAGAGGGAGAGAGGGGGAAGTCTGCGAAAAAATGAACCAGGCCGGAAATTGTCCTTGTAAACTTGATAGCCTCTGACCATTGCCGCTACAAGAAAGGAAGGCTCCATCATTGTTGTAGCAACTTTGCTCTTCGCTTCGTTGTCGTCGACGTCGATTTTGACTGTGACTGACTTGGGAGGTGCCAGGTTTGCACGTGTTAAGGAAGAGGCGTGGCAATCATTTGGTAGGGGTGTGGCTTGAATGGCTTGCGTTCCACAAAATAAAAACCACGAAATTTCTTCTGGAGGGTCTGGAGGTATTTCCGCGAAATTTTGCACCAGAGAAAATTTCCCACTATACAGTATATGGTACCACTGCCCCTGTCTGTGTTGCCTAGTGAGTTGCTATGGCAATGAAAACTTATGTATGTTATACTGTGTTTCACCTCTGATCTACAGCTCTCAGAGTACACGACCCTCTTGACCCGGTTCCATGCCTCCAGTGTACGAGGGCTCACCGAGGAGGCCACCAAACGTGCGGGAGACCTCATTCACTTCCTCAAGAACCTCAGATATGTACGTAAGCATGCACATGGACAAGAGCGCATAAGAACGGGCAGCTAGAGTAAAAGCGTGTAGCTCCGTAAAATTTGAAACTGGTCGGAATTTACTGCCAGTACTAAAAATAGTAACACGTACTGCACATGCTGTGTAGATATAAGCCATTGTTGCTAAGCACGTGACCGGGTGTTCTATTTTTAGTACGGTTCAATAATTTTGACTGGACTACGGGCTTCTATTGGAGTTACACGCTTTTACTCAAGCCGCCCGTTCTTATGCGCTCTTGACATGGACAAGGGTACCCCTTGCAACTAGTCTTATACCCAGCTTCTTGGTAAGAAGGGAAAAAATGCTGGCAGCTTTGTGTACTAGAACTGTGGATCTGGGAGCAAGATATAATGGTCATGGTAACGGTAGTTTATAACTTCCTAAGGTTTTCACAGCCTGATGAAGTACGTAGCAGGGAAACACTGCAAGGAAACTACAGTGCACTTACTGTAGGGTAGCTCCTCTGCTTAGCCATCTAGTCGTGATGTGACTCCCCTCCCTTCCTCTCTCACCCTCCCTTCCTCTCTCACCCTCCCTTCCTCTCTCACCCACTTCTTCCGCCCCCGCCGCCCCTCCTCCGCCAACCCTATCCTTCCCACCCACAGGACCTCCTGGATGAGAAGTCAGAGTGGGACCACACCCTGGAGAAAATCAAGCTACTTCAGAAGCTGGTGCCAGACAGACCAATCCCCATGGAGATCTTTGACTCTGACGTACACCTCGTTAAACAAGGTGGGCGGAGTTTCATAGTCAAACTCTCATTGCAAGCAAGAGCGTCATTTTCTATTGCGGAGGGAGGAGGAAGAGCGTGTAACTGGCAAAAATTCGAAACAGGCAGAATCTCCCGCGTGTACTAAAAATAGAACACACCTTCGCACAAGTTCGCAGTTCCACGATCTACGACCTCACAACGCAGTGTTACCCTCGTAGTCAACAAGATGTGAACGCTTCAAGCTTACCTGGGAAGTTCCAGCTACACAGGAACGGTCGTCGGTCCTTCCTGACGCGAGGAACTTTGTGTTACGATGCTACCCACGCCTGACAGTCGAAGAGGGCCGTGTAGCCTTTCAGCCAAACTCTCAAGCTTCTCCTTGGGTAACACGGGGTCCTTATCCAACCAATAAGCCTCTAACCCGATTGTTTTGCAGCTGCTTTTACTCACGCTTCACCCGCACACTAGATACACAACTCGACCGGATGTGCTATTTATATAGTACACGCGAAAGATTCTGCTTTCACCACAGCCAGAATAGGAAGTTACACGCTCTTCCTCCTCCCTCCGCAATAGAAAATGATGTCATCATGCGCTCTTGCTGCAAGTTATTAAGTTGAATTCTGAAGAGCTTGTCTCTTAGATAGCCTTGTACCATGCCATTTTACCTACCAAACTGTCTGAGCGTGAGGTACGCAGGATGTCTCCACCCACTTGTTATGGGCTAGCTAATGGGGTTTGAGGAAGAAGACTGTCCCAGACACCATATGGAACTAAAGGAGGATCTCCCATCATGTCTCCCCACTACCAAGAGCATAGTTTAGTAACCACAAACCACACCAGAGCAGCCTTCATCTCAGGAAAGATCAAAAGCTACCACTACATGTACACAGCTGATGAGGTCAAACCTAGCATGTTGGGATTCACTGTACCTTGACAAGCAAGGGAAGAATTACCATAAATGGAATGTGTGTTAGCCAAATGAGAGTGTTGGGTATGTATGTGCACTTTCTGCATTGATATTTCTTTCCCACACATGGCTACACACACATGCACACATGCACACACACACACGCATGCACACACACGCGCATGCACACACACGCGCACATGCACGTGGATGCACATGCACTCACACACACACATGCACTCACACACACGCACACACACACACACACACATGCACTCACACACACGCACACATGCACACATGCACACATGCACGCATGCACGCACACGCACTCACACACACGCACACGCACTCACACACACACACTCACACACACACACGCACACACACGCACATGCACACACACCACACCACACACACACACACACACACAAACACGCAGGCCCACTAACACAGGTGGTATCAGGCAAGGAGTTGCCACGATTCTGTTTTCTCTTCTCCAAGTACATTGCGTTGGCTGAGAGAATAACAGACACCCAGTATGCAGTACTCGAGGTAGGAGCTGCAGCCTGGGTGTTAGTTTCATAGTTGTGCTGTGACTACGTTTGAGCCTTTGAGGCCACATTGCAGAGTCTCCAATAAATGTCCAACTTGGCATTTAATATACAAATATTCGGATAAAAATTTTGCATGGATTTCCTGAGAAAAGTTTATACCCTGATAAAAATTTGCATGGACATCCTGATAAAATTTTGCATGGATATTCTGATAAAAATTTGCATGGATATCCTGATAAAATTTGCATGGATATTCTGATAAAAATTTGCATGGATATCCTGATACAAATTTGCATGGATATCCTGATACAAATTTGCATGGATATCCTGCAGACAGCTACAGATATCTAGGTTTCACTTCATAATTGGAGATTATTACAGAGCCCAAAATCAGTGATAATACAGAATTTAACTTCTTGTGAGCAAATGAATGCCATCTCCACCCCCACATGAAGCAACCAGTGGGTATACACACATACAGCAATGCCATAATCTTACAGTACAGTGGCTTACAATGTGGACAGGCTTTAAGATTCTGTTAGCAGTTTTATCGCTGATTTAGGAAGACCTTCCTCCAAAAAATGTATTTTTATTGATTGCAATTAAGAGATACGTATATACACTGTATATATATGTTTGCGGTTGCTGCACCCTTGCTATTTTTTACCCATTACGAGTTACACTGGGAAGTAAGGGGGGGTGAATGTATTTCTGTAGTTAGCCAAAACAATGACATCGCGATTACTCAGCTTCACGATGAGGGAGTTTTGCTACAAGACAGACAAACAGTGACCCTGAATAGTAAGGACGATTGCACCAGTACAAAGTTCACATTCCTAATCTGATGGGTTCAACGTGTCTGTACATTGTGTATACAAGTGGCTGGAAAATTCCTGGAACTTGAAATCACCTTCAGTTTCATTTCCCTTCACAACTGTATTGAATAATTGGACATTTTCCTTCTCCCTTTCTTCCTCCCCTTCTTCCTCCCCCTTTCCCCCTCTTTGTCACCTTTTCTCCTCTTTTCCTTCTCCCTTTTTTTTCTGCCTTCTCTCTTTTTCCTTTGTTCCTCTCTTAATCTCTTTCTTTCTCCTCTCTTCCTCCCTTCCTCCTCCTCCCTTCCTCTTCCTCCCTTCTTCCTCCCTTCCTCTTCCCTTCCTCCTCTCTTCCTCCTCCTCCCTTCTTTCCTTCTCTTCCCTTCTTTCTCCTTCCTCCTCCCTTCCTCCTCTCTTCCTCCTCCTCTACTCTCCCCTTCCTCCCATCTTTCTTTCTCCTCACCCACTATACTCCAGCATGGCATGATTCCTTTGTGTGGAGCACAGCTGCACAAGTGTGTGGATGTTGAGGGGCAAGTAATCGCACCCGATCTACAGTCAGGTATAGTTGTGTGTGTGTGTGTGTGTGTGTGTGTGTGTGTGTGTGTGTGTGTGTGTGTGTGTGTGTGTGTGCGTGTATGTATGCATGCACATATCTTTCTTCTCTTACTAAAAGAGTCCTGTAATAGTACTCTTGTGCATGTGTGTACTATGCATTTTTGGGAAATAAAATACCCCGGCGGCAGTGGTGTCCTTACGTATATCCTATCCTGCGGGAAAAACCTGTCTCATTTCTTGTGTCTGTGTGTGCACTATGCATTTTCCCTCTATCAGGAAAGGCCCCCATGTGGGTACTCTTGTCCATGTGAGTATGGATTACGTAGTTCATCTCCAGTGGGAAAGGCCCCCGTATCATTACTCACGTCCACGTGTGTACTACGCATTCCTTCTCTATCAGAAAAGGCCTACTCACGTCCATGTGTGTATTGTATATCCCCTCTCGTATGGAAGGGCCCCCATCCTGTGTCATTACTCACGTCCATGTGTGTATTATACATATATTCCCTCTCGTATGGAAGGGCCCCCATCCTGTGTCATTACTCACAACCATGTGTGTATTATACATATATTCCCTCTCGTATGGAAGGGCCCCCATCCTGTGTCATTACTCACAACCATGTGTGTATTATATATATATTCCCTCTCGTATGGAAGGGCCCCCATCCTGTGTCATTACTCACAACCATGTGTGTATTATACATATATTCCCTCTCGTATGGAAGGGCCCCCATCCTGTGTCATTACTCACAACCATGTGTGTATTATACATATATTCCCTCTCGTATGGAAGGGCCCCCATCCTGTGTCATTACTCACAACCATGTGTGTATTATATATATATTCCCTCTCGTATGGAAGGGCCCCCATCCTGTGTCATTACTCACAACCATGTGTGTATTATACATATATTCCCTCTCGTATGGAAGGGCCCCCATCCTGTGTCATTACTCATGTCATATGTGTGTATTGTATATCCCCTTTTCTGTGGAAGGGCCCCCATCCTGTGTCATTACTCACATCCATGTGTGTATTTTACTGTATTATATATGGAAGGGCCCCTGTCCTGTGTCATTACTCACAACCATGTGTGTATTATACGTATATTCCCTCTCGTATGGAAGTGCCCCTGTCCTGTGTCATTACTCAAATCCATGTGTGTATTATATATTCCCTCTCTTAAGAGCCCAGTATTGGTACTTGTGTCCATGTGCATACGTATTTGATTCTTTTCTCTTATTTTTCTGCAGGCCTGAAGGAGGATCTGTTAGCTTTCCGTCTGAGTTTCGTCAACAACGAGAGTCTGTTTTTCAGAGCAGCCAAGCCAAATCAGCGAAATGCCTGGATAGAGATGTTGGAGAAGGTATGTTAATCCACCCTCTCTACATGTAGCTGATTACTGTTGGGAACATGAGTGCCGAGAGTGCATACACGTGGGAGCAAAGTGAGAGTCTGTAGTAACTCGAGCTACTATGATGGAGGATGTAGTGTACCCCGGACAATTTTGGAAACAATTCCCTGCCTGACCCTTGTTTCCAAAACAATGAAACCATATGAAACTGGTTGAATAAATGTACGTTCCTTGGCCGCCACTCAGCTTCCCATCGCTTGTAGTATAGTAGAGAGGGGCTGGGAGAAAGCTGGGCGGGGTCTGAGAGCAAGGGTACTGAGCGCTGAAGTTACCTGCACAGATTAACCCACTGCTGTTTGGTATAATGTTGTGTTACCATGGCAACTGCTGTTTTTGATGGGCTCTGGTATATAAAGTACTTGAGAAATGATTTGTTACCACGGCAACAAGAAACCAACCAGCTGTGTGCATGTCTGGTAACTTTACCAGCTATACATGCAGCTGTACCTTTCAAGTATTCAACTCCTAAAACCCCAGTGTTCATAGCCTACATGCATGCTCCTCTTTGATGAGGGTTAGTAGATTGATACGTCAAGAGATACAATGTATGCCTTACACATCCTGAGTTGTCATGGGAATTTGATAAAAGCAGCCAGGTTTATTTATCCTGGGTAGTTCCTTTGAACGTGGGCACACTCAGCAGTTGTCATCAGATATAGCAGTCTCCCTCTCCACATGAAGGCCAGGATAGTTGCAATTGCAACCCTTACAAGTTAGCACTAGCTACACTGTCTTGTGTGGTTGTCACTGGTGACAGGATGGTTGTCACTGGTGACACAAGATGGGGAGTCAGCTGACTATTAGAGGAAGCTGTTGTATTTGTATTTTAGCTACCCAGTGAACCGGGCATCTACAATCACTGGACTGGACTGGTGGACTGCACTGGTGGACTGACACTAAAAATCATTTTTTACGCTTTCTAACAAGATTCACTCACCTATGGAGTTGTGTGGAACCCTACAGCCTTCTCTGTAGCTATACTGTGGTCCTGGGGCAAATAATTTACTAGGCCTTCAGTATTAGTGAAGGTGTACCCAGCATGTAATGGATTTCTCATCCCATATGTTATATATACTAAACAACCTGACTTTAGTGAAAGAGGGCATCATTACACCATATTAGCATACTACAGCTACACTGTAATGCTCTAGGCCTGTTCCCAGGCACACACTCAATAAATCCGATTTTTCGAGTGAGTGCCTGGGAATGAAGCTATGTAATACTCAAGTGTATATCATTCAATACCCAATACAATGTTTCTTTTTACAAGCCAAGCCTCATCTACACTGCTAATCTCTGTTCCCAGGAGGTAAAGTGCAAAACAACATAGGCCAGGTGCTGCTCCATCAAATCTTTGACATGCAACTTTTGCTTCCCCCCCTCCCCCTCACAATTTTGAAGCCCAGGGTTATCCATTGGCTATTGTCATTGAAAATGTTTTGGGGTTAACATAATGCATCATACAGCCCTACAGGCTAGTGATGCTTGTTAGAAAAAATGCTTTTTAGTGTCAGTCGATCCACCAGTCCAGTCCACCAGTCCAGTCCACTAGTCCAGTCCAGTGATTTAGCTACCCAGTGAACAAGAGGAGGAGGCCCTAGCAGCACTCCCCAGACAGATGGTTTGAACACAGAAGTATATCTTTAATCTTCTAAATTTTTGAGGTAGGGCTGAGTGCACCCACTGTTTGACCACCTGCTAAGGTTTGTAAAGATTTCATGTGTACACAAGCTATCAAATCTAGCTTCAAATTCATTATACGTTTCCGCCCCTCCTACACACACACATACATCCACACACACACACACACACACGCGTGCACGCACCACGCACGCACGCACACGCACGCATGCACACACACACACACACACACACACACACACACACACACACACACACACACACACACACACACACACACATACACACACACACACACACACACACACACACACACACACACACACATACACACACACACACACACACACACACACACACACACACACACACACACACACACACACACACACACACACACCACAGTGTATCCAAGACTGCCAGCAGAGCTACTGCACAGAACCAGAAGACAAGTCTCTCTACCCTGACGTGGGTCCAAAGGTAACACACCCTCAAGCAGTACTAGAGAACAGTGTGTCAGTGCGTAGTGGAGACGTGGGTCCAAAGGTAACACACCCTCAAGCAGTACTAGAGAACAGTGTGTCAGTGCGTAGTGGAAAGATAAACACAATTTTACCTCCCTTTATGTATACCCATCCTCTTCCCACACACACACACACACATGCACGCACACACACACACACATGCACACACACACACACACACACACACACACACACACACACACACACAGATTGCCGCTGCGTCCATGGAGAAGCTCTTCCAACAGCTGACAACCCCCCGCAAGTTTGGTGACGACTTCATGGACATCTTCCTCATGACTCACGGTTGTTTCACCTCTTCTCGCGAGGTCCTCACCGCTCTCATCAACTGCATTAAGAGGCCCACAGAAAGACAGCCAGACTCCATCAGCCAGGGATCCGGCAGCGCCGTCTTCTCCTTCGGTTAGTCCCAGGCTCTTGTACAATACATGCATTATGTATCTCACATTAAAATTGGTAGCTCAGTTTCTTAGTGGATGGTAAGGAGGTGGTATTTCGTGTATGTTTACAGGCAACAATAGCGTTGTAACTGGCGGGTTTGTTTTTACCCAGACTACCCAGAGTTGGACCAGCCCAGTCCGTGTATTTCCACCTCCACGTCCTACATGGACATCACCTCCGAGTCAGAGCAAGGTAAACTGAGTGCTTGTAACAATATTAGTAGTCTGAGGGTTAACAATACTGGTCTGTGAGTTAGTATTAGTGGCCTGAAGGTTAGTATTAGTGGTCCGAGGGTTAATATCAGAGGTCTGAGGGTTAAGATTAGTGATCTGAAGGTTAATATTAGTGATCTGAGGGTTAATTTTAGTGATCTGAGGGTTAATTTTAGTGGTCTGAGGGTTCATTTTAGTGGTCTAAGGGTTAACTTTAGTGGTCTGAGGGTTAATATTACATTGGTTTGCTCCCATCAATGCAATGTTACATGGGTATCTCTATTTTGTTGATGGCAATGTTGTTATGTGCTAGCTTTCTTTCTCTGTTCTCGTGTCAGGATCCCCCATTCCCAGCCCGGCCATTATCCGCAGGAACCCCTCCAATCCTTCCCCGTCCTCTGCCTTCATCAGACAGACAGCTAGCAGAAAGGTTAGCACAGTTTTACGTCTAAGTCTGTTGTGTTTGAACATAAATTCACCTTTCTTGTGAGATGAAATATATATTTACAACTGTATTTCTTCAATCAGATGCCGTGGCTACTATTTTTTCCACTGCTCGTTTTTCTGCGGCTACTATTCAAGGGCAGTGTTTATTTCTTTGGGAAGCCCACAGACTGTTAGATGCTGTCAGTAGTTTGCACAGCCTCTCAGTCCTGCTGTCAGCCGTGGAAACGAGTTGTACAACATGAACAGCCCCCTGGTGACCGTCATCAGAAATCATTTGCACACGTGTGTGTGCCGCATACTATTCGAGGGCAGCTTTTATTTCTCCGATTGTGCAGCTACTATTCGAGGGTGGCGACTATTCGAAGAAATACAGTACATATGTATTCTTGAACATTGAAATGAACATCATTATTGTCACACACACACACACACACACACACACACACAGCTACAGTTTCCCAACGCACAGAGTTCAGTTCGCACCAGTCTGAGCACAAGTGACTCGGACTCTTCCCCCCACACTTCTGCCGTGGTGGTCGACAACCCACTGGGAAGAGACAACACCAAGAATGGATGGACTGACCCCGAGATGTCTCTGAGGATAGTTACCAAGGAGACAGGTACGCACATGTGTCCAGATTGGACATATCCTGCCGATTCTGTGGCAGTTTTAATTGGGTAGAAATCAAGCATATTTTGATCATATTACCACGTTTGAAATGCTGTATTGACTTTCATTAAGGGCGGGGTTCATACACGCTGCATAGAAGTGTCAGGTATTCTTGTATCTATGCAGGTGCATATGAGCCCCGCACTGGAAGTTCTGCGCTACAGCACTTTGAACACAGTAACACCATTGAAAGATTTAATTATCGTTTTGTACCTCGGACTGCCGCAGATACATGTAGTTTGGACAGCCTAGAAGAGATAACACATATGTGGCAGGCCCGTGTAGAAATGGAAGATTATTCTGTCGCGTATTTCGATCGCATTGCTGTGTTCAAAGCGCCGTTTCTCTGAACTTCCATTAAGGGTGGGGCTCATATACGCTTCATAGACTTGTTAGATATTCATGCATCTATGAAGCATGTACGAGCCACGCCCTTAATGGAAGTTCAGCGATACGGCGCTTCAAACTCAGCGATGCGATCAAAATACGCGACAGAATAATCTTCGATTTCTACACGGGCGGGACTGTCACATATATACACAGGAACCATGGTATCCTAGAAACTGTGGCGTAACCCCAGTCACCATTTCTTCCTCGTAAACACAGATAAACCAGAGGACCCGGACTATGTCAAATTCTATCCCTCGCACAATGGTAACCAAAGAGAGTGGGACGACAATGACCACAGCGATGTGGACGAAGATGGCCCTACTCCACGCTCCTCTCTCACCGCTACTGACATGATTGCGGCAGCGTCGAAAAAAAGGCAGAAAACGTGCAGCCAAAGCGAAGTTCTGAGCGAGATCAACGAACTTGGTGAGTATGCGAATAACCTGCTAGCAAGCTGTGAGGATAAGGAGGTATTGAAAGGAAAGATCCTGGAAATGTCACCACACTCACTGAAGATGAATGCTGAGGAGTTGGGTGAGGCATTCCAGAACATGCAAGATGTTATCGAGGCTCTGGATCTCCCTCTTTCACCCCCAATCATAGCCGAAGAAGACGACACTTTTGATGAAACTGAAGACCAGTTGAATTTCGAAGCAGGCAAAGACATTTGTAGAAGGAAATCAAGGTCACTCTCAGATCGTGGTTTGAGACACTCCACCGTATTTTCATCTGAGCCAGATCTGACTCATATTTGCCTTGACAGACATGCAGCTTCCCCTGGAATGAATCGGGACAGTACCTCCCCACACCTGAGACACCACCTGGAGCGCCAAAACGCGCTGACGCAAAGTCTGAGCCCAACATCGTCCCCTTTCCACCATGGAAATGCAATGACAAGTCTGCCTGCCAGCCATAAGTTGCTGCTAAACAGCCCAACTCACCACCAAGAAAGCAGGTCCACGGAAAAATCCAAAGAGAAGAGAAAGAAGAAATCAGAAACTTTACCCACAAAAGTAACCTCTTCAAAGAGTTTCTATGGCGACGATCATGCCAAGGGTTCAAGGGGACTGAAGGGTCGTCTGATTAATATCAAAAGGAAAGTGACTGGAAAATGGTTACCAAGGTCCCCGAGTATGGACGCAAAGGAACTTGAGAGCACTCAAAGGCTGTTAAAGTCTAGGAATCATTCCTTTTCAGGTGAAGCTGACAGGGTGACTCCGGAAAGCCCCCTCCCTCGGCAGCGATACCAGAGCACCTCTCATGGGAACAACCTCACTTTGGTGTCAAAGATCTTCTCTGTGCTTGACTACTGGCAAGAGGAGTACTTTGAGGTAATGATGAAGTGCAGCTGTTGTTCCCGCCATGGATACCATGCCAGGGCTGTAGCAAGCACCTGGAAACTGATCCGACTGTGGGTGTGGTTAAGCCATACCCATAATTAATTAACACATCCTTTATCCCCAGGCCCCATTCCCCCCTGCATGTAATGTAGCAATTGCCACTGGCAATTGAAAACCAAGCAGGTTGGGAGGCATGGGACACTGCTTTCTTTTGCCCAAAAGTGCGTTCGGAAACTTATAGTTCACTTGCTGATGTGACTTCCCAGGGATATCATCTTGTACACCGTGGAATCGTTGATACATGGCTGTAGCAAGCGGTCTGGCTGGTCTGGTTTTGGCCGGACCAGTTTTCACGGTCGTTTTTGAAAATGCGCATGCGCAGAGCACTGCAGACTAATCCAAGTCGTGCATGCGCACGTATGTAACAATTAACACATTTATTTTCGCACATCCGCAACTGCACCGAGCTGTAACTCGTGCTTTACCTCGCCATGGCCACAGCAACTAGCAGTACCATGTTTAGCATATTTTCTTGTCATTTGATGCTTTACTCACAAGCTCAGACTGTGCGTCTATCTTTATTGACCACACCCATTACCACACCCATTACATTACTGTATGCAAGTTTGAGTTTTTCAGAATAGTTTTGCTAGTAAGTAGAGTTGATTGTTCATCTTGTCATGTGTGACTCACTACAGGACTTTGAGGTGGATGTGGACCTGAGGCAGATGCTGGAAGAGTTTTTACGGCAACTGGTTTACAAGAACTACAGCGAGGAGGTCGAACTTGCACAACAGCTGCTAGAGTAAGCGTATAGCAAGGAGGGGGGAGGAAGGGACAAGGGGAAGAGGGATTTCAATTTCTTTCTTCTGCAGCTAGTCTATAACCTTTTCTCCAAACACAACTTTAGTTGACTTGTGGAAAAATCATAGTCTCATATTAAAACTTTCTCTCCCCGACAGTTTGTTTGAGAAGAAAATGGAAGATGCTGTTCCTCCTGACAGTTCATTTCCTGCCCTGCTAAGCAGAGTCACTGACTGCAATGTACGTTCATGTAGTTACATAGCTGCATCACTGACTGCAATGTACGTTCATGTAGTTACATAGCTACATCACTGACTGCAATGTACGTTCATGTAGTTACATAGCTGCATCACTGACTGCAATGTACGTTCATGTAGTTACATAGCTACATTACTGACTGCAATGTACATTCATGTAGTTACATAGCTGCATCACTGACTGCAATGTACGTTCATATAGTTACATAGCTACATTACTGACTGCAATGTATGTTCATGTAGTTACATAGCTGCATCACTGACTGCAATGTACGTTCATGTGTAGTTACATAGCTACATTACTGACTGTAATGTACGTTCATGTAGTTACATAGCTGCATATATACACAAACTGCTGTTTAATTCCTAACACATGGGTCAGATGAAAGACAGTCACTGAGTAATTTCACAAATAATGTGACTGTGCTTTTTCGAGTTAAAGTTCAAGGCGAGTGAATCTGTGTGAGTGAAATGCCTCCCCATACTTTACTCCTAAACCGGACCATGCAATAAGGACTAACATGTACGTACATATCAAGACAGAGAACCCACAGCTGTATAAGGTACTTAGATACACACACCACATGTGATATAACACGTTCAAAAAACCAGATGAAATACAGGCAAATATTTCATACCTTACATTCAGGAAAATAATTCAGCCAGATTGTCATGATTGTTTTCAAAAGTTGCCAATTCAAAGCATTTTTTATTTCTTCTTACTTTCTCCTCTGGTTACTGTTTATCATTTCATTGCTCCTTCAGCCTCAGCTGCTCGAGCTGTACAACTGGGAAGACCGAGACAAGCTGATGGTGGGAAGAAGAATTGACCTCAGCAAAAGCGTCCCCAAGGATTCCCCCTTCCTCAAGACACTGGCAGAACAGCTCACCCTAATGGAGTTCTCAATCTACGCTGCTATACAAAGAAGGTACACACATGTAGCCTCATTCCCAGGTCACTCCCAGATTTTGTCTCGCAGCTGTGGAGAAAAAATCGGTGGAAGGCCTGGTACCATTACTACGTCACAGAGCGGAAATGGGGGACTCGGTTAGTACGTAATGTGGACTTGGTTTCGTAATGATGGCAACATGCCCACGCAATATGCGGCCAGTACAAGCGATCAAGTTTGCCTAGACGGTTTGCCAACAGCTACAGACTTTGCAAGTACTAAGCTGCTAACGAACAATGTGTAGGCATAAGTAGAAGGCATGTTGCCATCATTACAAAACCGAGTCCACATTACGTACTAACCGAGTCTGCCATTTCCGGTCCGTGACGTAGTAATGGTACCAGGCCTTCTACCGATTTTTCTCCACAGCTGCGAGATAAAATCTGGGAGTGGCCTGGGAACGAGGCTACATAGTATGTCAGTTAATCCTTGGAACTCATATTAAGTCAAATGTGGCAGTCTTGGATAGAGATCGATCATCGTACTGTAGCAATGAACTTCTGTTAGGGGTGGGGCTCGTATGCACTGCATAGATCCATCAGGTATTCATGCATCTATTAAGTGCATATGAGCCCCACCCCTAACCACCCCAACCCTGCCCCTAACAGAAGCTCAGTACTAGGCCACTAGCATTTTAGGCCACTAGCTTGTTTCCTGTCCACAAAAGTCTGCAGAGTGTGTGCAAGCGTGTAGTTGTTGTTTTTATCATTGGCAATTTTATCATCAATACGAACTTCCTTTCATGCTGTTAATGTACAAATTTCTTCCAAGAATTTGTTTTGAAAATTTTCGCTCTTTAGTTTCCAACCACAACGTGTTTAAAACCTTGTTCTGTGCAGGTAGTTTCTTGTCAATGGGCGCTCACACTTTAGTATTATCAAAGCACGGTCTTAAATGCATGAATAGGATCAAAATGCGCAACAGAATAACATGCTTGTTTTCTAGCTTGTACGGCCACGATTATTTTCCTCTGAATAAAGTGTATAACTGGTAGGCGTGGTTTGTTGACTGTTGGTACATGTGTGTGCTGTGTAGGGAACTCCTGAACTGTAGCTGGAAGAGCCGGGACAAGGATAAACTTGCACCCAACGTCTGCAGACTCATCAGACGAACAAACGAGGTGAGGAGGCAGTACCTGGTTACCATGGTAACTAACTAAAGGAGATCAGACACAGTTGACCTTGGTTACTGCCTACACATCTAAAATCACAACAGACATGGGTTTTTGATGAAGCTGAAGCCATCAAAATTGCCCATCATGACTTATTTTGCTGTGTATGCATGCACACATGCATAACCAACCTTGCAAGGAATTATTATACAATGTTGTTTTCGCCACAATCACACCTACCTATTTCCAGATGACGTCCTGGGTGTGTACAGAGATCCTCACTCGAGATACCCCCGCTGCCCGGGCGACAGTGATTGAACATTTTGTTCAGATTGCTCTACACTGCTACAAGCACAATGACATGCACTGTGCTCTCAACATCACGGTTGCTCTTGCCTCCTCCTCCATCAAGGGGCTCAGCAAAACCTGGGAGGAGGTTGACAGAAAGGTCAGCAGATGGTAAAACACTTTAGAAGTTCTTACCTCACCTGGTTTGTACCAAGTCACTGCCAGGTGTGTGACTGAAGCATTCAGTGCCACCCTCATTAACCCTCAAGGACCCTCATTAACCCTCAAGTACCCTGATTAACCCTCAAGGACCCTCATTAACCCTTAAGAACCCTCAGGTGTGTGACTGAATTATTCAGTACCACCTGTGCAATATCATATATAATACATCTTGGCTCTCCCGCATTTACATACAACACTAAGGTTCTGTGAGCAGACTTGTACTACATGTGAGGGTTGCTCAGTGGTCATAGCTCAGTGGCAGAGCACTGGCAGCTCAAGCCAGGGGTCCTGGGTTTGATTCCCAGCAACTGCCCGCTATTCACCCACCAACATGTGTTTATGCGCAAGATACCCTAATGCGGTGCCAAAATGGCAATAACTGGTCCTACACAAGTACTTTTCTTGACTAGCAACTCCTGTTACTGCTGTACTCTCCCTCCTCACCTGCAGTACCGCCACAAGTTTGAGAAGCTGAAGGAACTCACTGACTATCATGGGAGATGCAAGAAGATGAGAGAGAGGCTCGATCAGTGAGTAAAAATGTCACAAAATAAGCACACAACATATACTTGGGAAATACTATTTATGTTGCTATGGGGATGCCAAGCTTTCTGGTTCAAGATTCAACAGCATAAAGTTGCCACAGAACTCCATACTTAAAGACCACAGATGAAACCCAAGAGTTCCATATTGCGGATTGACGTATCAAAGTGTCCATTACCTACTGTAGCCATAACCATTTAAATTAACTTATGCAAAATACCTCTAATGACTAATTTCCCCACTTAAATTTGTGTTAATCATTTTTCATTCCCAGAATCACAGCTGAAATGCGACAGAAAAAGTGAGTTGTACTGCAAGTAACGTGCATTGATGCATTCGCATTTTCAACCAGCAATGAATCCATTAGCAATATCTGTTAGAATTTAGGAAGCTCTTGACCTGAATAAATGGGTTGATTAATGGAGAGTGTCCAATGTGCCTGACTCATTCAAATACATAATTATGTGACAGTCCCGTGTAGAAGTCGAAGATTATTCCGCTGTGTATTTTGATTGCATCGCCACGTTCGAAGTGCCGTATTGCTGAACTTCCATTAAGGGCAGAGTTCATATGCACTTAATAAACTTATTAGATGTTTATCTACGAAGCACTTATGAGCCCCGCCCTTAACGGAAGCTCAGCAATATGGCGCTTTGAACGCAGCAATGCGATCAAATTACACAACAGAATTAATCTTTGATTTCTGCATGGGACTCCCATATATCTATAACACAGATATCATCCATTGCTGTACATTCAGTATCCGTCCACCTTCTTCTCTCTAGCCAACAACCCCGTGCATTGCCATACATTGGGGCCTATCTTGACCAAATCTACTCTCTGGAGATGAACGTCAAGACTTGGAACACTGATGGTTTGGTCAACTTTGCTAAAATGACCAAGGTAAAGATGTTTCTCAGAATCAGAGCTGAACAGATAGTACATATAGTAGTGCTAGTATTTTGGTACAAGATGAACACTGCCTGTAGCCTTGTGTGAATAACAACACTAACCTGTTTCAGAGTTAAATGTTGACTCTGCTAATGTACATGTAGATGATGAAATTGAGTCAACAGTCCATTAGAGGATGCCATGGCTTGTGTGCTCGACTCAAGACAAGAATAGTTACCCACAGGCTTAGTCTTGACAGAGACAGTGTAGAGGCATCAGGGGTGCATTCAGGTAGCCCTAGCCTTGCTTCCACTCCCATAAACGAGCAGAGCATTATCATTGCTTTTGTGTTATTAGCACACTAAAAAGAATTGAAAACGTAACATCACTGTTTAGCAGTCTGCCAATTTCACAAGTGGACATTAGTAGCTACAACGGTTTTATTCATAATTATTACAACAAATTAGTACAACAGTTTATTCAGAATTAGTACAACAAATTAGTACAACAGTTTATTCATAATTAGTACAACAAATTAGTACAACAGTTTATTCATAATTAGTATGTAATTAGTACAACAGTTTATTCATAATTAGTATGTAATTAGTACAACAGTTTTATTCATAATTAGTATGTAATTAGTACAACAGTTTTATTCATAATTAGTACAACAGTTTTTTGGGGATGTGCATCCGATTACAAATTGTCATGCAGTGAGTGATCGTGACTCTGTATAACATAGGGAGATATGGTTCATTTATTGTTCAAAGTAAGTCGCTACCTACTACTCACCTCCTGCTGGTTCTCATCTCCTCAGTTGGCAGAGCTAGTGAAGACTGCACTACAGTACCAGAGCTCATACTTCAAATTTGAGCCTCGCTTGGACGTAAGTTGAAACTGTAAAAGAATGTTGCTAGCCACATCTTCTGGCATGTGTTGAACTACTGTATAGCGGGAAAATTTGGTGGGCATTAAATTTGACTAAATGGCCCAAATTGTGATATCGGTGATTTTTTGATTTGGCGGTACTGCATATCATATCTGAAACTTACGACATAACCGTACAGCATGCGCGCAGAGGCACGATAAACGCATACACAGTCATTAGCCTTGTCGACCTCCCGCTTCATGAGAGAGACGAATCTCCGGCCGTACCTGTGTGGCTGGCTGCAGCTAGGGATAAAATATTTGCGAACTTTTAATTTGGCGGTTTAATCCCAAATTGCCAAATTGCCAAATTTTCCCGCTATACGGTACTTCTTAATTTTCTTGCTTCAAGTTGCTTTCTACCTCTCCTCCTACCTGGGGTATTTCTCACAAACTAAGGGTCTCCTGTTGTCTGTGATTGTTATTCACATAAGGAAACACCTTGACCGATAGACTCTTAACTGCATAAGACAAACCCTATATACCTTTCTCCCTCCATTTGAAGTGCTAAAATATTGAAATGTGTGGTTTCACCAGTTACTGGTTTCCCTGGGAAGCGCTTCTCCATTTTAGTGTAGAATTGTCATTATTCCATGTTCTGGTCTTTCTTGTCCTGCAGGTAATCGCCTATCTCACAGCAGCAGACAGACTGTCCGAGAATGAGCTTTACGAGCTCTCCATTAGAAGAGACTAACTTTAAACTTCTCTTGTGTAATAGTTTTATGCTCATGAGTTCATGCCATGCATCCTTCTCCAAATCAAAAGGCACAAGTATTATGTGACTATTTTGGGATTGTTAAATTTTGAAGCTGTTTATTTGGATGGTGATTGTCATTTTTATGCAAATTTTATGTCTTTAATTTTATAATAAGACAGTGTGTTTTGTTTCTCAAAAACATGTTGACGAGTCTACTTTGTTTCTTGCTTCATATCACATGACCAACAAACCCTAGAACATGACAGACAGTTAGTTCTCAGACCCTTTTTTTCCGCTGAAGATCTGTGGACCAAACTAGCCTCGTTCCCAATCATGAGACACCATGAGACATCACGAGACACAATGAGACTTCATGAGACTCCATCAGACATCATAAGACACCATTAGACATCATTAGACATCATGAGACTCCATGAGACATCATAAGACACCATGAGACATCATGAGACATCATGAGACTCCATGAGACATAATGAGACACCATGAGCCATCATGAGACACCATGAGACATCATGAGACATCATGAGACACCATGAGACTTCATGAGACACCATGAGATATCATGAGACGTCATGAGACATCATGAGACACCATGAGACACCATGACACTCCATGAGAGGCCATGAGACATCATGAGACTCCATGAGACATAATGAGACACCATGAGACATCATGTGACACCATGAGACATCATGAGACATTATGAGATCATGCGACATCATGACACTCCATGGGTAATAATGAGGCACCATGAGACATCATCTGACATCATGAGACACCATGAGACTTCATGAGACTTCATGAGACTCTATGAGACATCATGAGACAGCATAAGATATCATGAGACATCACGAGACGACATAAGACACCATGAGACTCCATGAGACATCATGAGACACCATGATGCAGCAGGAGAAACCATCAGACATCATTACACATCATGAGACACCATGAGACAACATGAGACTTCATGAGACATCATGAGACTTCATGAGACTACATGAGACATCACGAGACATCATGAGACATCACGAGATGGCATGAGACACTATGAGACTCCATGGGACATCATGAGTCTTCATGAGACATCATGAGACTCCATGAGATATCATGAGACACCATGAGACTCCATGAGACACAATGAGACACCATGAGACACCATGAGACTCCATGAGACATCATGAGACACCATGAGAAACCATCAGACATCATGAGACATCATGAGACACTATTAGACATCATGAGACACCATGAGACACCATGAGACACCATGAGACACCATGAGACTTCATGAGGCACCATGAGACACCATGTGACACCATGAGACTTCATCAGACATCATGAGACTTCATGAGACACCATGAGACACCATGAAACTCCATGAGATATCATGAGTCTTCATGAGACATCATGAGACTCCATGAGATATCATGAGACACCATGAGACACCATGAGACTCAATGAGACACAGTGAGACACCATGAGACACCATGAGACATCATCAGACAACATGAGACACCATGAGACACCATGAGACATCATGAGATATCATGAGACATCATCAGACACCATGAGACATCACGAGACACAATGAGACTTCATGAGACTCCATGAGACATCATAAGACACCATTAGACATCATTAGACATCATGACACCTCATGAGACATCATAAGACACCATGAGACATCATTAGACATCATGACACCTCATGAGACATCCTAAGACACCATGAGACATCATGGGACATCATGAGACATCATGAGACATCATGAGACTCCATGAGACATAATGAGACACCATGAGCCATCATGTGACACCATGAGACATCATGAGACATCATGAGACATCATGAGACTCCATTAGACATAATGAGACACCATGAGACTTTATGAGACAGCATGAGACACCATGGGACATTATCAGACGCCATGAGACATCATGAGATACCATGAGACTTCTGAGACATCATGAGACATCATGTGACACCATGAGACTTCATGAGAGTCCATGAGACATCATCAGACTTCATGAGACACCATGACACATCATGAGACGCCATCTGACATCATGAGACATCATGAGACATCATGAGACATTCTGAGACTCCGTGAGACATAATGAGACACCATGAGACTTTATGAGACATCATGAGACACCATGAGACATTATGAAATGCCATGAGACATCATGAGACATCATGAGACACCATGAGACTTCATTAGACATCATGTGACACCATGAGACTTCATGAGATACCATGAGGATTCACGAGACATCATGAGACACCATGAGACACAACGAGACATCATGTGACACCATGAGACATAATGAGACATCATGAGACATCATGAGACTCCATGAGACATCATGAAACACCATGAGGCAGCAAGAGACACCATGAGACATCATGAGACAGCATCAGACATCATGAGACACCATGAGACATCGTGAGACATCACGAGACATCATGAAACACCATGACAGTCCATGAGACATCATGAGTCTTCATGAGACACCATGAGACTCCATGAGATGTCATGAGACACCATGAGACTCCATGAGACACCATGAGACACCATGAGACTCCGTGAGACATCATGAGACACCATGAGATATCATGAGACACCATGAGACACCATGTGACACCATGAGGCTTCATGAGACATCATGAGACATCGTGAGACATCATGAGACGCCATGAAACTGCATGAGACATCATGAAACACCATGAGGCAGCAAGAGACACCATGAGACATCATGAGACAACATGAGACACCATGAGACAACATGAGACACCATGAGACACCATGAGACACCATGAGACATCATGAGACACCATCAGACATCATGAGACACCATCAGACATCATGGGACACCATGAGACACCATGAGACATCACGAGACATCATGTGACACCATGAGACTTCATGAGATACCATGAGGATTCACGAGACATCATGAGACACCATGAGACACGAGACATCATGTGACACCATGAGACATAATGAGACATCATGAGATATCATGAGACTCCATGAGACATCATGAAACACCATGAGGCAGCAAGAGACACCATGAGACATCATGAGACAGCATCAGACATCATGAGACACCATGAGACATCGTGAGACATCACGAGACATCATGAAACACCATGACAGTCCATGAGACATCATGAGTCTTCATGAGACACCATGAGACTCCATGAGATGTCATGAGACACCATGAGACTCCATGAGACACCATGAGACACCATGAGACTCCGTGAGACATCATGAGACACCATGAGATATCATGAGACACCATGAGACACCATGTGACACCATGAGGCTTCATGAGACATCATGAGACATCGTGAGACACCATGAGACGCCATGAAACTGCATGAGACATCATGAAACACCATGAGGCAGCAAGAGACACCATGAGACATCATGAGACAACATGAGACACCATGAGGCAGCAAGAGACACCATGAGACATCATGAGACACCATGAGACATCGTGAGACATCACGAGACATCATGAAACACCATGAGAGTCCATGAGACATCATGAGTCTAGATGAGACATCATGAGACTCCATGAGATATCATGAGACACCATGAGACTCCATGAGACACAATGAGACACCATGAGACTCCGTGAGACATGTGACACCATGAGATATCATGAGACATCATGAGACACCATGAGATTCCATGAGACATCATGAGTCTTCATGAGACATCATGAGACCCCATGAGATATCATGAGACACCATGAGACTCCATGTGACCCAATGAGACACCATGAGACACCATGAGACATCATGAGACATCACGAGACGTCATGAGACACCATGAGACTCCATGAGACATCAATGGTCTTCATGAGACATCATGAGACTCCATGAGACATCAGGAGACACCATGAGACATCATGAGACAGCATCAGACATCATGAGACACCATGAGACATCGTGAGACATCACGAGACATCATGAAACACCATGACAGTCCATGAGACATCATGAGTCTTCATGAGACACCATGAGACTCCATGAGATGTCATGAGACACCATGAGACTCCATGAGACACCATGAGACACCATGAGACTCCGTGAGACATCATGAGACACCATGAGATATCATGAGACACCATGAGACACCATGTGACACCATGAGGCTTCATGAGACATCATGAGACATCGTGAGACACCATGAGACGCCATGAGACACAGTGAGACACCATCAGACACAATGAGACACCATGAGACAACATGAGACACCATGAGACACCATGATACATCATGAGACACCGTCAGACATCATGAGACACCATGAGACATCATGAGACACCATGCGACTCCATGAGACATCATCTGACACCATGAGATATCATGAGACATCATGAGACACCATGAGACATCACGAGACACAATGAGACTTCATGAGACTCCATAAGACATCATAAGACATCATTAGACATCATTAGACATCATGACACTCCATGAGACATCATAAGACACCATGAGACATCATGAGACATCATGAGACATCATGACACTCCATGAGACATAATGAGACACCATGAGCCATCATGTGACACCATGAGACATCATGAGACATCATGAGACATCATGAGACTCCATTAGACATAATGAGACACCATGAGACTTTATGAGACAGCATGAGACACCATGGGACATTATCAGACGCCATGAGACATCATGAGATACCATGAGACTTCATGAGACATCATGAGACATCATGTGACACCATGAGACTTCATGTGAGTCCATGAGACATCATGAGACTTCATGAGACACCATGAGACATCATGAGATGCCATCTGACATCATGAGACATCATGAGACATTATGAGACATTCTGAGACTCCATGAGACATAATGAGACACCATGAGACTTTATGAGACATCATGAGACACCATGAGACATCATGAAACGCCATGAGACATCATGAGACATCATGAGACTTCATCAGACATCATGTGACGCCATGAGATTTCATGAGATACCATGAGGCTTCACGAGACATCATGAGGCACCATGAGACACAACGAGACATCATGTGACACCATGAGACATAATGAGACATCATGAGGCACCATGAGACACAACGAGACATCATGTGACACCATGAGACATAATGAGACATCATGAGACATCATGAGACATCATGAGACTCCATGAGACATCATGAAACACACCATGAGACTTCATGAGACACCATGAGACATCATGAGACACCATGAGACATCACGAGACATCACGAGACACCATGAGACTCCTTGAGACTCCATGAAACATCATGAGACATCATGACACTCCATGAGATATCATGAGACACCATGAGACTTCATGAGACATCATGAGACACCATGAGACACCATGAGACTTCATGAGACATCATGAGACTTCATGAGACACCATGAGACACCATGAGACATCATGAGACATCATGAGACACTATGAGACTCCATGGGACATCAAGAGTCTTCATGAGACATCATGAGACTCCATGAGATATCATGAGACACCATGAGACTCCATGAGACACAGTGAGACACCATGAGACACCATGAGACTCCAACAGACATCATGAGACAACATGAGGCAGCAGGAGAAACCATCAGACATCATGAGACATCATGAGACACTATTAGACATCATGAGACACCATGAGAAACCATGAGACACCATGAGACATCATGAGACACCATGAGATTTCATGAGACATCAAGAGGTACCATGAGACACAATGTGACACCATGAGACTTCATGAGACATCATGAGACTTCATGAGACACCATGAGACAACATGAAACTCTATGAGACATCATGAGACACCATGAGACTTCATGAGACATCATGAGACACCATGAGACAACATGTGACACCATGAGGCTTCATGAGATATCATGAGACATCATGTGACACCATGAGACACCATGAAACTGCATGAGACATCATGAAACACCATGAGGCAGCAAGAGACACCATGAGACATCATGAGACACCATGAGACATCATGAGACACCATGAGACATTGTGAGACATCACGAGACATCATGAAACACCATGACAGTCCATGAGACATCATGAGTCTTCATGAGACATCATGAGACTCCATGAGATATCATGAGACAGCATGAGACACCATGAGACACCATGAGACACCATGAGACTTCATGAGACATCATGAGGCACCATGAGACACCATGTGACAACATGAGACTTCATCAGACATCATGAGACACCATGAGACACCATGAAACTCCATGAGACATCATGAGTCTTCATGAGACATCATGAGACTCCATGAGATATCATGAGACACCATGAGACTCCATGAGACACAGTGAGACACCATGAGACACCATGAGACAGCAGCAGGAGAAACCATCAGACTTCATGAGATATCATGAGACACTATTACACATCATGAGACACCATGAGACACCATGAGACACCATGAGACTTCATGAGACATCATGAGGCACCATGAGACACCATATGACACCATGAGACTTCATGAGACATCATGAGACTTCATGAGAAACCATGAGACACCATGAAACTCAATCAGACATCTTGAGACACCATTAGACATCATTAGACATCATGACAGCTCATGAGACATCATAAGACACCATGAGACATCATGGGACATCATGAGACATCATGAGACATCATGAGACTCCATCAGACATAATGAGACACCATGAGCCATCATGTGACACCATGAGACATCATGAGACATCATGAGACATCATGAGACATCATGAGACTCCATTTGACATTATGAGACACCATGAGACTTTATGAGACAGCATGAGACACCATTGGACATTATCAGACGCCATGAGACATCATGAGATACCATGAGACTTCATGAGGTATCATGAGACATCATGTGACACCATGAGACTTCATCAGAGTCCATGAGACATCATAATACTTCATGAGACACCATGACACATCATGAGACGCCATCTGACATCATGAGACATCATGAGACATCATGAGACATTCTGAGACTCCATGAGACATAATGAGACTCCATGAGACATCAATGGTCTTCATGAGACATCATGAGACTCCATGAGATATCATGAGACACCATGAGAATCCTTCAGACATCATGAGTCTTCATGAGACATCATGAGACTCCATGAGATATCATGAGACACCATGAGACTCCATGAGACACAGTGAGACACCATGAGACACAATGAGACACCATGAGACAACATGAGACACCATTAGACACCATGAGACATCATGAGACACCGTCAGACATCATGAGACACCATGAGATATCATGAGACACCATTAGACTCCATGAGACATCATCAGACACCATGAGATATCATGAGACATCATGAGACACCATGAGACATCACGAGACACAATGAGACTTCATGAGACTCCATGAGACATCATGAGACACCATTAGACATCATTAGACATCATGACACTCCTTGAGACATCATAAGACACCATGAGACATCATGAGACATCATGAGATATCATGAGACTCCATGGGACATAATGAGACACCATGAGCCATCATGTGACACCATGAGACATAATGAGACACCATGAGCCATCATGTGACACCATGAGACATCATGAGACATCATGAGACATCATGAGACTCCATTAGACATAATGAGACACCATGAGACTTTATGAGACAGCATGAGACACCATGGGACATTATCAGACGCCATGAGACATCATGAGATACCATGAGACTTCATGAGACATCATGAGACATCATGTGACACCATGAGACTTCATGAGAGTCCATGAGACATCATGAGACTTCATGAGACACCATGAGACATCATGAGATACCATCTGACATCATGAGACATCATGAGACATCATGAGACATCATGAGTCATTCTGAGACTCCATGAGACATAATGAGACACCATGAGACTTTATGACACATCATGAGACACCATGAGACATCATGAAACGCCATGAGACATCATGAGACATCATGAGACTTCATGAGACATCATGTGACGCCATGAGACTTCATGAGATACCATAAGACATCATGAGACATCACGAGACGTCAGGAGACACCATGAGACTCCATGAGACATCATGAGTCTTCATGAGACATCATGAGACTCCATGAGATATCATGAGACACCATGAGACTCCATGGGACATCATGAGACACCATGAAGCAGCAGGAGAAACCATCAGACACCATGAGATATCATGAGACAACATGAGACACCATGAGACACAATGAGACATCATGAGACACCATCAGACATCATGAGACACCATGAGACATCATGGGACACCTTGAGACATCGTGAGACATCACGAGACATCATGAAACACCATGAGAGTCCATTAGACATCATAAGTCTTCATGAGACATCGTGAGACTCCATGAGATATCATGAGACACAATGAGACTTCATGAGACTCCATGAGACACCATCAGCTTTCATGAGACATCATGAGACACCATGAGACACCATGAGACACCATGATACTTTTGAGACATCATGAGACATTATGAGACTCCATGAGACATCATAAGACACCACAAGACTTCACGAGACACCACGACACTTCATGAGACTCCATCAGACATCATAAGACACCATGAGAGATCATGAGACACCATGAGATATCGTGAGACACCATGAGACATAATAAGACACCATGAGACATCATGAGACACCATGAGACATCGTGAGACATCACGAGACATCATGAAACACCATGACAGTCCATGAGACATCATGAGTCTTCATGAGACATCATGAGACTCAATGAGATATCATGAGACACCATGAGACACCATGAGACACCATGAGACACCATGAGACTTCATGAGACATCATGAGGCACCATGAGACACCATGTGACAACATGAGACTTCATCAGACATCATGAGACTTCATGAGACACCATGAGACACCATGAAACTCCATGAGACATCATGAGTCTTCATGAGACATCATGAGACTCCATGAGATATCATGAGACACCATAAGACTCCATGAGACACAGTGAGACACCATGAGACACCATGAGACACCATGAGACATCATGAGACAACATGAGACACCATGAGACACCATGAGACATCATGAGATATCATGAGACATCATGAGACACCATGAGACATCACGAGACATAATGAGACTTCATGAGACTCCATGAGACATCATAAGACACCATTAGACATCATTAGACATCATGACACCTCATGAGACATCATAAGACACCATGAGACATCATGGGAGATCATGAGACATCATGAGACATCATGAGACTCCATGAGACATAATGAGACACCATGAGACATCAACCCCATTCCCAGGCTCTTCTCCGCCCACGCACGGGAGCCTGGGAACGAGTCTAGGGACCAAACTAGACGGACACTGCATGGAGTAGTGTCAACCATACAGGGCAAACTAAACCAAAGAAGTCATAACGATGCTAGACAAAATGGAAAAAAAATGCGCATCGACAAGTCAAATCCAAAAAGTCCCACACATGAGGTACAAAGTTTACATCCCCGCCCCAATTTGTTTTCCCGGTAGGTGTTACACGGGTGGGGCTAGCTATCCGCGTACCTGACTCAGCATCTCGTTATGGTGGCGTGTTCCGGAGCAAGTACTGTTTTAATTGCCTTTGTAACCCTCATCCTCAGCAGGCTGGGTCATGCGAGCGCTGGTGAGTTGCTGCAGAACTTTAAGTTGACTACTGACGAAGTTTGTAGGTGCAGTAGGCTACCATGTAGCACTGATGTAGCCACATATGTGACAAAGCCAGTCATGCCTATTGTCATAAGTCATTAATAGGCGCATACTGTTGTGAATTTCCTGGTCTTTGTATGCAGATATTGTGTAGAGGGAAAATGCCTCACAGACATAGCTATTGAGTCCGCTGAATAGTCAAAAGCCAGTACGTGCTACCACAAGCTCGTTTCCATCCCAAGGATTGTACACAGTAAGACTGAGTAGAACAGTTGAGCTTGGAGTGTTTGCAAAGGGTAGTTCTTTATGTGAAGCATTTGCAACTGGGAATAAGACCTTCGGTCGGCCAAACCTGCACTTGATCATCCTCTTTTGAAGCTCTTGATCACTTGATTTACAGTGACAAAATGGAGCCGCACTGCCTTAGTGTTATTGATTGGTTTTTGTTGTTTGGAGGTCACCTTGATCCGGCCTCAATCAATTAGATCACTTCATTCTATTCTGCAAACACTTCTACGGGAGGCCTGTGACTATCCCTTGTTGCAGCAAGACCAAAGTAGTGAAAGTACATGGTTCCACATTCAACAGCATGACTGATTGCACAATTTTGGGTACTAATACTAGCCTGGATGAGCCCAATTGTATACCTTGTTGCACTTACAAACATGCAAATAGTCAGAACTCTGATATGACTTACCTTTAACAAGGAAGAATGGGTGCATGACAAGACAAGTAAGCTTGCAGACTGGTCTCACTAATTGCCTTCTAATATTATGCAGAAGATGTGGCAGCAATGTAATTCCTCATTATGTAGCTTTCATACTTCAGTTTCTGTATTTCTGTTCCACACTTTACCACTTTGGGTGTACAATTACAGGTACTGCAAACTCTTATATATTAGAAACCGTGTCACAAAATATTCACTTGTGGTCAATGTACAAAGGTACAGTAACAGTTACTACAGTTACACTTTGCAACCGTATATATGTTCTGTTTCTAAAGCAAACTGCCATGAGATCAAAGACAGTAAAGATCTCCACAAAGCCCTTGCTGAAATTGGCAATTGGGAGGCCCTGTGTGCAAACCTTAGAGTTGAAAAGGCTGTGCTAGATGGCCTCAGATATTCACTGCTGCAGCATGAAGAAAAGAAACAGCGATGCTTGCAGGCATTTTACCAACAAGGTACTATTTGCTGGGAGACGGTTATCAACGTTTTGACGGAATACCCCTTTTACAACAGAAGGTTAGCTAATTGGATTGCCAAGGAGTATGGTGCAGAACAACCAGATGAAGAACGTCCTGAAAAACGTAAGCTTTTCCTACCCTGTCTATCTGTCTGTCTGTCTGTCTGCTGGCCTATCTATCTATCTATCTATCTATCTACCAATCTGTCTGTCTGTCTGCTGGCCTATCTATCTATCTACCAATCTGTCTGTCTGTCTGCTGGCCTATCTATCTATCTACCAATCTGTCTGTCTGTCTGTCTGTTGTCCTATCTATCTATCTGTCTGTCTGTCTGTTTACTTACCTATTTATTGATCTTATTGCATGATAGAGTGAGTCTACATAAAAAGTCATACGCACCGGATCTCATAAAAACGGGCATTGCTCTTTATCTTTCACTGTAGCATCCACCCCTGAAGAGCAACCTATGTCTCAAGGTACTATTATACATGGGCTTCTTCAGGCATGGCAATTTTTTATATAGCCACTCCCCACAACAGGTAGTCCCCCAACTCCTAATAAGGACGTGCTGGAGTTTGGAACCTTTGTAAGAGAAGCAGTGATAGCCCTTGACAAGGTATTGACCGGAGAGAGTGGAGAAATCAGTGTCTATGGCCGACGCATCAAGTTCAAGGCAAAATGGCGCATTCATTCCTTTGATGAGCCTATTGTTTGGGACGCCACTGCTCAGGATATGGAGACAGGCATTAGAGTGGAAGCTAAACATTCTGACACCGATAAAGATGCAAACAGATTTGCCGTCAAAAAGCTTTGTGAAGCGCTAAGAGAGAGAGGAATCCTCCATGATGCACATGCACACCATGAATTGTGATGGATTGCAGTTTAATATGTGTATGCAGTCAATAGTGATGCTTGATTGGTAGGTCTGGGAAGTTGTACGCTGAGAATCGCTACATATACTTATATAGCGGCTATTAGAAGTAACATTAAGAATTTGCATAATGATTTTTGTAACATTTTTCTACTCATGCTAAAAAAAAAAAGTACTATTCTAAAATTATGGCTATACAATTCTTACATAAACCA
This sequence comes from Agelas oroides, assembly GCA_949130485.1. Classification (NCBI taxonomy): domain Eukaryota; kingdom Metazoa; phylum Porifera; class Demospongiae; order Agelasida; family Agelasidae; genus Agelas; species Agelas oroides. The sequence continues at coordinate 9,036,205 of OX422188.1, forward strand.
CTGTGAAATGCTATCTGGGAATTAAAATATGCATGGCTCTCTATTTAGAAATAATTATGGTGGACTGGTTTATATGGCAGTTGTACAATACAGTTATATGCAATCAGAATTGAAAGATTTTTTCAAATGGAAGAGTTCTGCTGCTGTTTTCATGTATTGAAGTAGCTGTGAGAGTTCGTGAACTGGACTGAAACATCAGATAGAGTAGACTGGGGACATGAATAGGAGTGAGTGAGGAGGGAGGGAGGGAGGGAGGGAGGGAGGGAGGGAGGGAGGGAGGGAGGGAGGGAGGGAGGGAGGTAGGTAGGTAGGTAGGTAGGTAGGTAGGTAGGTAGGTAGGTAGGTAGGTAGGTAGGGAGGGAGGGAGGGAGGGAGGGAGGGAGGGAGGTAGGTAGGTAAGAGAAGGAAAGGAGAGGGTGGCATTGTGATCAGTGGTGATATGGATCTATTTCAGTATCATCCCATATATAATAATGCATATAGATTCTCAAGTTAAGCACACTTTTACAAATGAACAGACCAATGCACACTTAATCGCATGCATCTATTATGCGTGCACACAACACACACAGTATAACAAACAAAAATAATTTTACCTTATTAGAAACACAACAATGCAGATGGATATAACAGCAAACAAAAACCAGCTGCCATTTCCTTGATTTGAATGAATCTACAGTGGGAGATATTTAACATACAGTTATAATATATGCTCAGTAGCAACCTCAACTGGACTGACCTTGGACTGCCTTGCACAGGAGGAACACTGCTGTTGGTGATGGGCAGATACTTTACTTCCTTTCTCCAGGGCATCCACCTTCTTGCTCAGCTGGTCCTAACATACGTAGAAGATAGAACCAACGCATTTATGTGGCTATTCAAGATAAGCTTCACACACTAGTGCAAGAAGGCACATGCTAGAGAGTGTGGGGTTATTTGTGAGTCAGACATGTTATATAAATGCCCTGTGTAACTGCAAAGAAAGCCATGAACGCTATCCTGAAGATTACATAGTCCCATGAGCAAATGTTGACCATAGCAACTTCTCCTAGTTTACCACTGACGGATTTTGTACAAGAGACTAGAAGATAGTCCAACATGAAAGTAGTTATGAGTTGTGTGTAGCGTGCATGCTAGTATGTAGTACGACTTACTACAATTTGTTTCAACTCTTGAACAGCTCCAACAGTTTCCATCAACACTCTGTCCTATAATACAGATAGACAGCCATCTTGTCTCAGACTTGTGGCAAAAAACCAACATTACAAAAAGAATAAGAAGAATTTACTTTGTCCACCACCAGTAGTCCAGATACTGTGGAACCGTCAGCCAAACATACTTCAGTGCACTGTAATAAGAAACAGAGCATCAAAATGGTGTTTCAGAAGAAAGCAATACCTAGCCCCGTTCTCAGGCTTAACAGGGCAGAGCCTGGCAACGAAGCTATACCCATGGAAATGATTATATAGCACTAGTGGCAAGATGGGTGGCACCAGCAGAAGGTCATGCAGCTCTATACAGTATATCCCAACTGCATGAGAACCAAAAACTTGCTTCATAACAACTTCCTCCCTGCAAACAACCTGGACTGGTTTTCAAGCCTTAATTGTTCTCAGAAGATCATCGGTACAAATTGTTGAGATTCCATTCCTATAGAGAAATCGTGCCCTTCTTTTTCCAGTGGTTTATGCAGCAGGAAGGATGTCACACAGTCTAGACTGCTGGTATCTTAAGTAGGAAATATTTCTTATGCAATCTCTCTATTTACTTTCTCTTATCACTTACCGTTTCTGTTACTGCATCTGGGATAATCTCCTTGACCTCCTGAGCAAGAAGCCCAATATGTCTCCTGACAGGCTGCTGGACCACCATTCCACTGCTGCTGGCCGACAAACCTTTGTCAAATTGGTACTCATAGAGTCGCAATTTTGCTATGTGATCAAGGTGATCCGCGCAATCCACCTGCATGTGCCAGTGTTGACACATTGATGAAAGGAAATGAAGTATGATACACTAGTTTTGTAATCAGTGCACATGCACTAACTTCAAAGAGATATAAAGGCCTTACTTGAACCCCAAACCTACACTACGTTAACCTTAAAGTTTGACAGACTTCTCTGAAGATAGCTATTAAACAGTTCTAAAAAAGATTTAACTCATGCTATCAGTTCTGACCTGTCTGATATTTTGCTTGACTCTGATATCCGATACTTGCAGAATCTGACCCGTCAGCTGAATGTTTCCATTCACAGTCAGAGCCTCCTCGGGTTTGTCAGTATTGATCCCAACTCTACCCTGCATGGTAGAGGAGATGTAACATATCTCACAAACTCACGAATACTGTGGGAAGTAGATGTGTAAGTACTGCTACACCATGATATAGACAAGGCCAACCACCTGACTGTTATTTTAGCATGAGAAAACAACCCCATCATCCCAGTCGCCCCGGTGTAGGTATTTGTTCAAACACATCCTACGATGTAGGTAGCTCTATAATATCTAGGCCTACCTTTATTCAGTGAGACGTAGTTCATTAATCATGCATGTACTATAGTATACAGTTCTTAAATACCACAAAATTGCCAACTAAGTTTGTAAAATGACGGTATGCATGCAACCTACATGATGATATGTAACCTCAGGGTTTGAACCTCTGAACCAGCAGTAGTCACAGTCACTGTCAAAGTTCCCTGGATTGGAAGCCTGTGCATATACGTGTAAAGTAAATGTCCAATACATATAAGACCAGCAATAGCTATTTTAAGTATATAACTGACAAAACATGCCATGCAGTCAAAGAGGTCCACGGGATTAAACTTACTCTGACAATGATTCTCTCTGACACGTGGCCAACAACTGGGAAGCTTCCTTGCCCAGTGTCAGCATGCAGCGCTACCACCAAAGAAAAATGTCTACGTGCAAAGAGAAGAAATTACATGGATGCAAGAGTGCACATTGTGGGTTGCATCACTCAAGTGCTTCATTTTTTGGAGCAAGTAACCAGCTCAATATTGGCAAAAACAACAACTGACTAAGCTAAGCTATTAAAAATGGCTAACATGGTCCTCATTTGTGTAGCCTTTGTTTTTATGGCCACAGGAAGAACTGATGTACACAGATCTTACACAGCACTAGTATTCATAAACTTCACAGAAGAGTAACTAAAAGTATAAATGCAGAACCTCAATATGATTACAAAGCGTAACTAAAATGTTTTTTTTTTTCCTGCTAATTTTCTCACTTCTGCTCTGGGTTGGGCTTCCCCCGCTTCCTCATGTTGTTGGCCGTTGTTTCACTGTTGGCACGTAGAAATCAAAAACTCAAGCTCACTTTTTGTCAATCCCACTGATTGCATAAGTAATAAACTACCACAGGTTAGGCAAACAACATAACACATGTGCCCCTCCATGCACCACATACTCATCCCTGTGTGAACCAGTACTCAAACATAGCTATAATAACCCTTTCATCCATCTATCTGTCCACCATCCATTCATCCATCTGTTCGTTGGTTTGTTCGTTCAATTCATTCATTCAGTCATTCATTTACCTAAAGTGCAGCCTGCAGATGGTGGTTTTGAGTGGTTCATCTGCCTTTGCTGGCACATCAATCCTGCATGTAGAAGAAGATAGCACAAACTGTAGAAGATCCAACTAGCCAGCTACAACGTACAAAGACCTAACTGATAGCACAATGACAGGTCTGAGGGTACATGTGCACCATCAGTAGTACATGCAACAAGAACCTACATGACAGGATTGAACTTCTTCTTGGTTCGGTCGGTGAGAGATTGCTCCAGTGCAATCACACTGTTAATCTGCTCAAACTGAAACATGAATATGTACACACAGTACTGAGTACCCACAGTATATACATGGACACACAGTATATACATGCATACACAGTACTGAGTACTGATATATACATGCATACACAGTACTGAGTGCACACAGTACATGCATGTAGTCATATGCTATACACTCTGCTCTCTAGTACCTTTACACCATGAAGATGTAGAGTGAACATGGCAATTGGCTGAATAGAGCCATCCTGTTTCATTGTGTGTGTGTGTGTGTGTGTGTGTGTGTGTGTGTGTGTGTGTGTGTGTGTGTGTGTGTGTGTGTGTGTGTGTGTGTGTGTGTGTGTGTGTGTGTGTGTGTGTGTGAAGAGGGACATTTTATTATTGCATACTTTCAGCAACATCATAAACTCCTACTATCTACATGATAAAGCACCAGATTAACAACTGCGTTTAGTATACTCACAAATACATGATTGTTGTATCTTGCACAAGCAGTCAAGAACACACCAAGCTACCGAGTGTCCCTAACACCATTAGCTAACCTCAGTGGTGAACAAACACTCGTCTTAGAGTGCTCCAAGATGTATGTCTTCATGCATGCACTTGAAATCCTCTCTCAGCCTAGACATTAGCTTTCAGACCCTTACTCAATATTTTGATAACTTACCTTCATTTTGAGAAACTTTGGAGTTCTACGAAACAGGATCTGAACTGTGACCTTTTACAAGTAGAAACAAGGAAACTAGTAAATTCCAATAAGCATGCTAAACAGATATTGAGGTAATTACCCAAACAGCTAGCTTTACCTTGCACCAACAAAGTATAACTATGAGTGTGAATGAACTCTGTCTAACCTGGAAGTGGTTTTTCTTCTGGCAGACAAATGAGTCATCCACTGTAGAGAAGTTGAACCCTTTGTCTGCCTCTACCTGGAAGCCAATCTGCTGTCTGCATGGTTCAAAGGAGGGAAACTATTATGGAACTTTAGTACACTCCATTATACTTCCCTACACACTACACTATACTTTTAACAGTACACACACACTTTGATGATCTAACCCAAAGTACACCAAAGATGTGATATGGGACTGGAGGAAGAAGCAGACTGTCTATATGCAACCATTTCATCTTCAATCTTGCACAACTCACATGTCCTGCAGTGCTCCATCACACACCTCATGCCACGAGTTCACCATGTGGGCCTGCCATTTCAGTCGCTGAGGCTGGCCACTCCCACCACCAGAATCCAGCACCTGTAGCCCGTCTGCACCCAAGGGAAACATCTTCTCCCGGATCAGGTGATATCCACTAGGGTCTTGTTCTGCATGGAGGCCAGTGGAATCATTTCTCAAACCCACCCACAAACAGTAATTTATATATGTGTGTATGTTTGTATGTTTGTGAGCAAGTATGTTTTGCGTAAGAAATATTTAGCTTTGTCCAGGTCTTACCAGCCTCCAGTTCTTGATCCCTTACAGTTTTTGAATACTGCAAGTGATCAAAAACTGGAAGCAGGGAAGGCCTGGGAACAAGGCTAAGAAAAAGTAGCATATAGTAACTGTGTACATATATGCAGCAGGTATGCAAAATTGAACCATGTTTATAGGAACACACCAAGTAAATCATATAAATGCCGTTTGAATCACAAAACCTCAAGGGTTATTATGTATTTATCTAATAAAGTGTTCCACTGTCAAAGAAATACTTGGTCATATTAATGATGGGACAAGTCCCTAAGCCACAAAGGTCACATAACTATGGTGTCTTTCGTTAACTTTTAAAACAACAAAAGGATTGTGTCTTTTGTTGTTACCTTTAAAACAACAAAAGGATTGTGTCTTTCGTTGTTAACTTTAAAACAACAAAAGGATTGTGTCTTTCGTTGTTAACTTTAAAACAACAAAAGGATTGTGTCTTTCGTTGTTAACTTTAAAACAACAAAAGGATTGTGTCTTTTGTTGTTAACTTTAAAACAACAAAAGGATTGTGGAAACAGAAGCAACCATATAGAGCACAAGAATGGTAATGATAGAGTCTGTGAAGAATAAGAGCTAAACAGAAAGTGTCACTGAAGGTGCACAATAAGAAACATGTATGTGTGTGTGTGTGCTTAGTCACATGTGTTTTTGCAACTAGTGTAACCTAGCAATGTTCTAAAAAATAGCAACACATCCACTCAACTCAAAAACCCGAATAGAGATGCCAAATTTTACTGCTTGGGAAGTTCTATGTAATAATTTACTATTAGCAATCTCATTAGTCCTTACCATATTTGGTAATAGGTTTGGTAATAGGCCCCTTTGATTCACTATGAATGTTTCTCGCCAGGATGTGCACATGGGTTGCACATGAGACTATATAGTGTGTGCTTTAAGCAGTCTTACCTGGATTATCGGAGCTACTTACTGAGCCTGAATGGCTCAGGGGTCTCTTCCTTCCCTTCTGTATAGCTTTTGTGTCAGCATCACCACCACCTTCTGCCTTCAAGGGAAGTTGCACTTGGGGCATCTGCAGCAGGGTGGTCTGTTTCTGCTGCATGTGAGTGCCTCCTCCTACTCCATAACTGGCCATGGAATGATTGCGCAGTGGTGAATACTGTCCATGGTTTGGTGGTTCCATTGTGAGTAGCCCTTGGGTCTGCTGTGGCGAGAATACTGGGTAGCCTGGGCCAATTCCATGATCTGATAGCTTATTGCTCAGGTGTGTAGAATATGAAGAGACAATTGCAGGTGGTGGAGGGTGCGAGGTTGGGGATTGTGAGTGCGAGTGGGGAGTGACAACTCTTGGAAAGGCTCCATACTCAGGTGGCAAGGTGGTGGGAGGGTTTATTGGAGAAAGCTGCATTCCTGGCTGGAGCATTTGGTACCCGCCTCCACCATGCAGAGCTTGTTGTTGTTGTTGTTGTTTTTGCTGGATAAGGAAAGATCGACATGAATGACTGAACAGTTGAACAGCAATTGTGACTGAGCAGAACTCATGAGCTATTATTTCAACCGTTTTACGTAAGTAGCTCTGTGTACATGCTGTCTGTCTTCACCTGATGAGGTCCATTCAGGCTGAAACTGCAGTCATGCGACTATGTACAACATCTAGGTCTGCCTTTAATGTGATCAATGAATTGATGTTCAAGCAATAGCAACTTGATTTGAGCACATTCCACACCAGGCATGGCAGCTGATGAAACCAGGCATGACGTGATGCAAAATCATAGTACTGTAGCTCTACTAGTGAGAGTTGAAGAATGGCTTAAGACTGAATACAGAATGCCAACTATAAATCGGGAATCCCCCTTCATGAAGGGGGATTCCGTTATGATCTGGAGTCTTACTCCATACATACATGTATAACCAATGTTGTTTCTTCAAAGCAGTACTATACATCTTTACTCACTGCAATGTAGTAGCTAGTATTCAAGTTGTATAGCTATGCATTAACAATCAATGTCTCTAAAAGTAGGCCGGCCCCTTAGTAAATGTTATAAGTTGCCCAATGTAGATTCATGCCTCTAATAGCAACACACACAAAGTCAGGATTATGATATATTTGTGTAGCATGCTGTCTAACTTTGCACAATCTAGTGTACTCACCAGGGACATGAGCATCATGTAGTTACTGAGGGAGATGTTTTCAGTACCCTTTGGTTCCTCGGTACCACAGGGAGGCATAACCGGCTGGATGCTGCTCCTGGGACTGCCCCTATAGCAGCCACCGCCACTCATGGGCTGTCTGGGAGTGGAAGGAGATGTACTCAGGGTCTGGGTCGGCGTAGTTCCAGTTAGAGTAGAGTAGGTAGTGTTAGATGTTGCCTCTCCTGCCACTGAAAATAGTGAGGATCAGATTTCTAAACTTTGGTTCTGCAATGTCACATTCAGCTGAATAACAGCTACAGAAAATTTTCCCAGAAAGAGAATCTGGAGGTGAACGCTTACAAAATCCTGAAGGTCAGATAAATTTCTTGCCATTTGCCCAGTCTGTATACTTGACTATGGTGTGTACATGCTTTATAAATTTACCCAGTGCAGATATTTGGACAGCACTACAGCTACTACAGAACTTGCTACATACCTTTGTCCTTGGGTTGGGGCTCATCATGTGAATGGGAGTCCAAACTAAATGAACAAGAAGCACCGTGCAGCCTTCATAAGCACGACACAAGCTTCAATTTGTTGGGCATTTAACAACTACGTATATACCTACAATTCTTGGAATACACAGTTTAACAAACAAGTACCATTTGTTTAGTAATCATGTATTGTTAAAATGAATGCACAGTTGGTAAGTTTTAGGGAAACTGTACATATGTGTGTGAATACCAAAGTACTACAAAATGCTTCAGATTCATGTATGGCACTCGTACCTGTTTGCAGGGGAAGAGCTACTGCTTCCTCCTCGTTCACCTACGTAAATGTAAAAAAAAACAGCACCAAAAAAATAATAACAGTTATTGTAACTGCCATCAACATGTTTCTATACTAGCTGCAAATCTTCCTCTAGCAATCTGTATGATAAGGAACAAAATCCAGAAAAGCTAGTCAGGAAAATGATAAATTTGCAATTATTATTACTGCAACGTCTGTACGCTTGTTGCACACTTGGTATGTTTCTCATGCATGATGGTACTAATTTAGCTATACTATGTATACAAACAAGCATTAAACAGATATTCATTCATCAAAAATTACAAGTACCATCCTTACTTTCTGATGTATTTTCACTTGTGCTTTCAGGTGACAACATGGTTGTGTCAGGTGGGGGTGTCTTATCGTGACCTGCAGGAAGAGAACAATACCTCTTTACTGAGTAATAAAACATGCTGTAGGGTTACAGCAAAGCAGCGGTGTTCGTCGCAGAGCTTCTGAGAGCATGAGGCACACATTGAATGACTTTGTTTACCTTGAGCTGCTTAAATAGTGGCTGAATGCAGCTGTGGTGGTTTGTTAATGTTTACAATTACCTTGAGAGGTTTAACAAACTGCCGGAAACACTTAAATGATTCTTTAATAAAATATACCTATTTTGGACAGTAAAAGATTTCATCAGCGGGATGCACTGGAATATACAGGCTTCCTCAGCATGCACAGGTTGACACAAACATATACATCCCGAAAAGTTTAATAGATAGCATGGCTACACGTGCACTAATTATACAAAATATTTATCACTTTGGTGCATTGGAAATAGAGGCTTCATCAACAAGCACGGACTGACACAAATATATACATCCTGAAAACATAGTTTAAAAGATGCAGCCACATGTGCACTAACCATGGCCCACATCATGACAACACATGGACTAATCGTGTAGAATGTTCAATTGCTTTGGTGCACTAGAAATACAGGCTTCATCAACAAGCACAGGTTGACACTAACCTATCATCCTGACAGTTTCGAGTTTCAAAACAATTATAAATGCAGCATGGCCGCACATGCACCAATGTACTGTATGCAGTATTACTATATAGAGACATATAATAGGAAATGTATGCATGATAGCTTTGTGCATCAAATACAATATTTCTTTCCACTATATTGCCAGTGCAATTCCTTGTATGAATGTATGATAAACTGAGAAGGTAGTGCATTCTGATGTATAAGCACCCTCCTACTCTTAATGTAAACAAACAAACAAATAAACAAACAAGCAAACAAACAAACAAAACTACAACAAACAACCAAACTACAGGAGACAAACTGGGGGTGGGGCTATAGTACTAAGAGCATGTAAGGTACAAAACCACTTGCACTCTTGCAGAGCCTTATGAGAAGAATTACATTATTCTGAACTACTGATCATAACCTGTTGTTTATCATAACCTGATAAACAACAACATCATTTGTTGCTAGGTTTTTGTTTCAGTGCAAGAGTGCCAGATACAGTAAGGCCACACAAAAATTTCAATTGTATAAACAAGGCTGTACTAATCACATTAGGCAGCCAATACGTATATGTTTACATACCACATCGCTTTGTTGGAATGTGACTGTTAACAAAACTTAACAATTTACCGTTTTCTTGCAGTGTGGCTGTCTCCATGGTAGTGTGTACGTACGTACCTCTAACAAGGAATTTCCTGTAAACAAAAGAACCACAATATCACATCACAGTTCAAACTCCACATCAATGGCCACTGTCCATTGACAGTATACCCGGTAGGAGGAATGCTATCCCAAAACCTTGGTGTTGCAATGATCCCAAAACCTTGGTGTTGCCAAATCTTGCACATTACAACAGTTGGTTGACAATGGCTAGTGTTAAGGTAGGTGACCAATAGAAAAGATGCAGTGCAAAATATCATTGAGCTTGCATGTTGCAGAGAGGGTAAAAAGGACATTGAGATGAAGAACATTTGATAGCAAAGTCCAAATGTTTCTATCCAAACATCTTCATGAAGATATTATTCAGACTCAAAACATTTAGCTTTTGCTAGCTATCAAAGTTTGTTGCCCTACGTGTGTGTGTGTGTCTGGATGTGTCTAATTCCACTGAGGTACATACAGGTGGGACTTTGTGTGCCCACACAACAGTGGAGGGGGCATAGTCAGTGCTACTGCGAGTGCTTGGCCCGGCTCCAGGAGTTTATCTAGCACTAGGCCCAGTGTTCCCTTAAGTAGCGTACAGGGGTCCCAGCCTTTTGGTCTGGGGAAGCATATCCCATTAGGGAGCTCCTTACGTCCTTTGTCCTTTGTGTGTGTGTGTGTGTGCTACCAAGATGGTGAGCCTATAATTATAGGTTAACAAGCAGGAAAGGTTTCTGTTGCTGTGCAAAGCAATACACATACCACAGCACTACTGAAGTCTCTCTCACAAAGTTTTCCTAGATACCCTAAAGTGCATCCTGTATATCTGTTGGCTGTTTTCCTTGAGTTAAGGAAGAAAAGGAATAAAGCACACTAATTGTATTTACTGTACTTGGCAGTACCAGCATCTAAACAGTAAACAAATCATTTTGTGATAAATCAAACTAGAGGGGGTAATGAAATATCCACCTTTATTCAGACTGGGGAAATTTTAGAGTTGTCTACAGACTCATTCTATTGCTGTAATGCTATTACATATCAACAGCAAAATATGCAAACATTGTAGGGGAATCGATAGCGCAGAACACGATAATTACTTGCAGAGTAGCATTTGACAAAGGGTGCAAATCACTATTAAACCCAAGATTGAAATGTTCTAGAAACAAGGCTAATGTTCTTGCCTTAGCTACAACAAATAGTGTCTAAGAGAATATTTTGCATACTGCAAACAATCAAAAACGTAATGTGGGAATGGCTAGGAATGGGACTATCAACCCTGTATGGCCCTGCAGGCTAGGAATGAGCCTATCAAACTCTGTATGGCCCTGCAGGATAGGAATGGGACTATCAAACTCTGTATGGCCCTGCAGGCTAGGAATGAGCCTATCAAACTCTGTATGGCCCTGCATGGGTGGGTAATCCTGCAATTTGACTCAAGTCTACATAATCCCATTGCATTCCGATTCTCTTGACTTTGTATACTAAACTTGTGTGAAGATTCTTGGCTACTTACACCCATCATCACAGTGCATCACAGCATAATGAAAATGACCACACTCTCAGTGAAAGGTTTGACATCAAACCCTATTCGCACCTTTAGCATGTGTAAAGGGTTCTTCCCAAAATGTCAACTCCCAAAATGTCAACTCCCAGAATGTCAACTCTCAAAATGTCAACTCCCAAAATATCAACTTCCCAGAATGTCAATTCCCAAAAAGTCAACTCCTAAAAAAATTTTATTTTCTGAGACTAACTCGGTGTAAGATACAAGTGGAAAATGGCCTGGAGTTGGTCCTAGGAAGATAGCTACAGAGCTGGTTAGAGTGTACACGTTGTAATCACAACCTAGTCAGTTGTGTACATACACAAGCCAAGTGGCAAATACATCATCTACAAACCCATTTGCCTGAGTACGGTTAAAATTCACTCAAAATCACTTTAATATCTTACAGAAATAGATATTAAGGGCAGGGATTCACCTCCTGACGTTCTTTCCACGATCTCACAGCTCTGGATATACTACACCTTAGTAACTGCTCAATGACAAAACTATGCATTAAAAATAGAAACCCCGGTTAACAGGCTGTAGTTTGCAGTTTGGAAGATTAACACTTGTACATCTGCGATACAAATCCTTCAAGCCAGATGCTACGAAGTCCCTTCAGCTTTCCAGTTGCTCAAGTTGTGGATATCGATAGTGCTGCGGTCATATACTGCGGAAACCGAGCACCGCAGGGGAAATCCCTACTCCAGGGTACGGCCTTGGCGCGGGCCCCTGGTGGATGTAAACACCGTCATTTTTAGCTCACGTGCGCGTGCCAAAATGTCAGCTGTGCAGAAGCTGAGCAGATTTCAAGTCCGTTTCCTCCAACATGCAAGGAGAAGGCGACGCCTGGACAACCTCGCTTGCCTCAGAGTACCTGTACCGTCCTCGTATAGGTCACTTTCAGGCGCATTAGTCACTCAGGCGGCTGCGAGTGGAGTCAAGACTTGGAATGAGTCAAGGTGGGTGTGTCAGAGTTGCAGTTCAACAATGAGGTAGATGTTAGCTGGTGGCCTGGCCTTACTCCAAGCTCAATCCCCCAGTCTCATGGTTGTGGTTATCTAATGACTGCACTCTTGTGGGATCCATTCCATCACATGCACACCTCACACACACCACACACACACACACACACACTCAAGCCTTCTGTCTCCTGCTGTGCGCTTTCTACTGGGCACCAACAATATTGACCCCTCCCTCATTACTCCAACTGGACCCAACAACAGGCTACTCAAAAGGTATAGCACTGTCAATCCTACTGTTCATTGAGGACAACATTCCTTATGACAGACATTTAGGGGCAATAAGGATCTCCTTTTTTTGAGCCCCTGGAGCCTAGTTACACATGATGCTACTTTCATTTATATGAAGCTAGAACGTAATCGAGTCAAGTTTTCTATAAAAGTGTTCCTAATTCAGAGGTGTTTTCCTATTCTATTGACTGCAAGTGATTCTTCTTCTGGTGCAGTGACATACTTCAGTACCTGGAAGATGTGAAGACTGGAAGAGTACAGGCGGAGAAGCCCCCTACATCCCCACCTCCTAGGCCTGTGAAACCAGTAAAACAGCCAGTACCACCTTCAACAGAAGTAAGCGGCTGCAAGTTTGACACACCACAAGACATTGTATTCTGTGATTCTCTTCTACAGGTGTCCTATACTGACATACCAGTGGACAGCATGAGAAGAACTATCGCACAGAAAGTAACTCTGTCAAAGGTATTCATCTCTTATCTGGCATAGCTTGTGATCATTAATATCATCCCATACTTCAATCCTACAGACAACCATACCGTACAGTTATGCTACTGTAGAGTGCAACATTGATGAGCTACTGGAGCTGAGGAGGAAGTTGAAAGGTGCATCAGTTTCATCCCCAGGCTAGCTCAATTGAGGAGTTCAAAATGCATCATGTCCACACACGTGCATAATGTACTTCTTCAAGGGGTATTTATACTTTTATCCAGGCTGTGGTCATAACTATGACTATCAAAATGTAGCCTTAAAACTGCGCCTACATCAAAAATTTAACCATCAAATTTCTGCATTTTGACCTGATATATAGCAAAGCTGAAAATCACTTTTAGTTGAAGATGACCTTTACACCCACATGATCTGTATGGATACACATAATAAAACTTGTTTGCTAGCACTGTGGGGGTATATTAGTTTAACTATCGTGTTCTTTGGGGCTTCTAATGTCCGCCTCAAAACCAGCAATGTGCCCTCCTGAGCTACTTGAAGTGGTCATACAAAGATCTAAATTGCTTTGGGAGGCATAATTGACATGGTACAGTAGTCAGCACTGGCCATTATTAGTCATGCAAGATAAGAGGTGTTGTTGTGAATTATTTCTTGTGCCCTATTGGCCTGTAAATCCTGGTGGGAACCCTGTTGCCGTTCCTCTTTCAGATGAAGGTGTCTTGTTGACGGTGAATGACTTTCTCATCAAAGCTGCTGCTCTTACAATGGAAGTAAGCAAAATTTAGACTCATTCCCAGACCAGACCTTCCTCAGCTCCAGTTTTAATTTGATCACATACAGTATCAAAAACTGAAATTGTGCTATAGGATCACAGCCTACAGCAACTGCAGTTTTGTGTAGCCTCCTCGGCTCCAGTTTTTAATTACTTGCAGTATCTTAAATTAGAGCCAAGGAAGGCCTGGGGACAGGATAAGCAAAACTGTGGTTGGTGGACTGTGATTCTGCACACAAAATAGTTCGTGGACTAACCAATGCTGGGTTATGTTGTTGTTATTTGTTTGTTTGTTTATTTTATGGTCTAATAATTTGTTTTCTGCAGTGTCTGCCACAGTGCAATGCAGTATGGTCTGGCAACGATGTCCAGTTACTTCCTACTGTTGATATCTCTGTTGCTGTGGCTACAGAGAGTGGGTTGATTACACCCATCGTGAAGGAAACCAACAAATTGAGTGTGGAGAACATTTCAACTACCGTGAAGGTATCCATTTTGATACTGCAGCATTACTCTGTAAAGACTCTGTAAAGAGCTATTACACGCAAATGTACACCATAGCTAAAAGCCTGTAGAGGTAGCTTATGGATTACAGACATTTTACTGCAAAAAGATTCAAGAAATAAAGATTCGAAAAATTTATAGTTATGGATACCCCTGCATCAAACTTTAAGCCAATGGGAGATATGGTTTATTGTTATGTATACTGAGTTGCTAGTACCTCTATATAGCCTGGCGGCTATATTGATTGCTAGATGTATGTTAGGGTAAGAACAAGGCTGATTGATGCAGCCAGCTAGCTTATATAAGAGTGAACGTTTATGTCACCTACTAGGAATTGGCATCCCGAGCACGCAGTGGACAGCTGCAGCCTCATGAGTTCCAGGGAGGAGGATTCAGGTATGAGCTTGTCTTCATCACTACTTCCTCTGCCTTCTTGGCAGCAATTGCATCTACTGAGTAACGTCTATCCTCTTCCTCCCACTGTTCCCTCCTAGCATTTCTAATCTTGGGATGTATGGTGTCACAGAGTTTACTGCCATCATCAACCCGCTCCAGGCTTCCATTTTGGCAGTAGGAACACTGCAAGTAGCTCTCAGTGAGCAAGGAACTCTGTATCGCTACATTAACACCACCCTGTCATCAGATGTTAGAGTTATAAACTATGAATTAGCTTGTCGGTGGTTGGAGGAGTTTAAGAGAATAGTGGAGGCTCCAAATAGTCATAGTCTTCTATAGCAACTGTTTCCTCGATGTAACACCTTACTCAAGTAAATTTTATCATCTGTTGTTTTTGCTACATATCAAAAATAGTAAACTGCCACTTAGTGCCCCAGTGCATGGGTATTTGTTAAATGCCAGGCAGTAAATATCCATGACATTTAGTGGTCATAATGATTGTATTTATCACGAGATCTAATCCCTGACTCCCAAACAAACACTTGAGGCTTATTCATATCCGCGCCACAGCTCTACCGGTACACGATTTTCCCTCCCACTGGTAGATGAGTGAGCACCGGTGGCTATACAGGGATTGCTTAAGTATTGAAGTGAATGGAAGGACAGTCAGGGGCTTTCAGAATTGTCCGTTATATCGCGGGTGTCCGTTAAGCGGGGCTCCACTGTAATGGAGTTTGAACTATATAATTATGGCTAGTAACTATAATTTTTGCATAATATGCATATATTAAATATTCATACTTTCAGTCCCAAGCTAGAGATCTGGCTTTGGTGGGGCCACCAGTGTCTATGAGTTGCACCCCTACACATGTCTAACCAAAGATGGAATGATCAGCATTCCATTATAATTAGACAGTTCATAAACAGCAAAACAAGTGTTTGAGGATATTAGTAAAATGGCCACAAGAATATTAAAACGGAAATCTGTTACATAATTGAGACATTGGGTCAATTTGGTTTCTCTCTTGAGCTCTCTTCTCTCTTGATAATCTCTGTAATCAAGAACAACGGTCTCCTCAAGCATATCTCCAGCATCGCGATGTAACATACGTTAATTATACTGGTCTCGTGCTCTATTGATATAGGGCCTCCAAGGTGGCTCTGTGGAGATACAGATAGAGATGTAACCTCTCCATGTGTATGTGAGCTATGCCTATGTAACTATGTATCACTAGCCAGTAGTCTACAGCTATGTATCACAGCTTGAGAATCAATGCAATATTGTGATGGGGCATATAGTGAGTGAGTATGAAGCTGGTTCTTGCCTTTTGTCACTACAGTGGAAACTATATCATGTGCTTTCAGCAGTATCTGGTAGAAAATGATTATCTGCACATTATTACAATTTACAGCAGAATTTATATGTACAGTATCGCAATAATCTTAGTTGTAAATATAGCTCTGATAACCATCAAGTGATAGTCCTGTGGAATATTATACTGCTGCTGCAGTGTGCAATCAGCAACCTACTAGGCATCAATTGCCCTTGATGCTCAGTCCACCTTTGCCATAGGACCTCTTGGGCCCCAGACTTCGCCCTCCACGTCCCCGACTCGATGAACTTGTCTGCCTCTGTCAAGGGAGGATAGAAGATCAAGTGTTTGGCTAACATGCATACAGATCTGAGGTCTAGAGTATGCCAGACATAACAGTAACCAATGTGAGGTTGAGTTTCAGAGCATCATGGATACACTTTTAGGAATACAGAGCAGCAAACATGTTAGTAAGCCAGATGTACATTGTCAAGTGTGATCCATGAGACCCAGAAGTAAAAATTAAACATGCTCTTATCTACCTGTACTGGAGGCTGGAAGGTTCCTCTTGTGTTGGTAGTAGTTCTAGAGAGTTGACCCCTCCGAGTGGAGTTGGAGAGAGCTGTCAAGCCCTGGTGGAGTCCAGAGTGGACCAGGAGGGGATTGTAGCAGTCATGTTGCTCCAACTGATTCATAAGAAATGAAATGAAACAGATATTACTAAATCATATTAGGCTGCTCTTTTAAAGGTGACATCATTTCTCACTTGGTTGTCACTTTGTTGTGCATGTAATCTTTACCTGCTCAAGGCAGTGTGTGATGGTCTGCTGTGCCTCCTGAGTGGGTTTCTCGTCTGTGGGAGGGAGCTCCACAGGGAGGAGCAGCTCACTCACAACCACTGGCTTGATGAGCAGTGTGAACGAGGAGGAGGGGAGGAGAAGGAAGTAGGGATGGGTGGATGTGGAGGAGGGAAGATCAGCAGAAGCAATCAACATCTGACCCTAGCAAGATGAAGAACAGATTAAAAATATGAGGTCACACTTGAAATAGTTAATAGTTGAATTAATAGCCCACTAGACCCTCTAGCTACTCATCTAGTAGGAGCGTTAGATAAACATTACCTAGAGCTTGCACCTACATGCGCATGTTCTGAGCTGTAGCCCCTGTTTCAGTTAAAGACTTAGAGAGAAGACTTTTCCCTATGAATGAGCTACAAAGGTTTGGGAAGAGATCTCTCTGGTCCTTACTCTGTTCTGCAGGAGCTGACAGAGGGCGTTGAAGTGGTGGTGGTTTCTCTCCAGCTCCTCCCAGTCCAACTTCCAGCATGTGGTAGGCTTCAGGATGTGTGGGGTCCCGTACAGCACTGACTCACATACACCCTGAGTGTCAAACAGTAAATTTCAGCACAAAAAAGTCAGGTGACCCCATCATAGGAGGTTTGAAAAATTATTGCTCACATGCCAGCACAGTCTTTAGTTTAGTTGAGGCATGCCACAATCACTTTATGCAAAACAGAAATGTATATTTCTTGGTCTAACCTCTGACGCCACCAGTCCCACTGCTCTCAGCTGGTAGACAGGAAGGGGCTGTGACGCACTGTTAGCACTGCTGGAGCCCCTCCCACCAGACTGGGAGGAAGTTGCCTGACCAGTGGTTTGCAACTTCTGGAGAAAAGATGGAGTAACTAGATGGAGATATGACCAGTGACTGTATGGTAAAGCCAGCTACATGATTGTAAATTTGCCTTTAACCATGGAACAGATTTGATCTTGCACCTAGAGCCCCAACCCAAGAGCCTGGGTATGAGGCTACTGCTGTATGTATTGATGCCTCAGTGCCTATCCAAGTCATTCCAGTGATGTTTATCATCATTACAGCCATGCATGGCAAGTTGCAGTGTGTATTGATGGGACTAAGTAGATACTTGTATTGATGCATTGAGTTCTATCTCTCTGATGCATAATGCAATATTGAGATTCACCAATCAAAAGTGTGGAGTTATTACCATTTGGTTTACTGGGGTGAACCCAGCACATTGTAACATTGTTACCAGTTTCAGAACATGGGTAACCACATTCAAGCACACAGAAGGCATAACACAAAAACCTAAACCTCACAAAATGCTGTCCCAGGACTGGTATAGAGCTTGGATCCAGCACCCTCTCCTGCATGTCACACTTGAGGGTGACCGTCTGCTCCCTGCTATAAGTGTGAGTTGGAGGTAGTATCAGGTGGAGGTGCTCACTGTCAGTACCACAGTCGTGCAGCCAGCTCTTGAAGACATTCTGAAGGCTGAGAACATCGTTATCAATGGAAGTGAGGTCAAGGATGCTTAGACCTGTGAACAAATGAAATGAACAGGTGAGTGGGTGAGTAGGTGGTTGATGGATGAACAAACAGGATGGCTGGCTAGATGAATGAGTGAGGAAATGAGATGAAGAGGGGATGGCAGGGGTTACTTGGGTAATATAGCCTTCTTCCTAGGTGGTCCCAAGGCAACCTTATATCGGGGGGAAAAAAGTGTGTGTGTGTGTGTGTGTGTGTGTGTGTGTGTGCGGGTGTGCATGCATGCATGTGTTTGTGTGCATGGATAAGGCCAGCCACCTGACTGCATGAAATAGCAGTCCCCATCTCCCGGTCATCCCAGCGTAGCTGATGAGGCCTGGTATTGGCCGAAAAGCATCCTGCACAGTGGGTGACTTAGGCCATTTTTTTTAGGGAGATGTGGTTCGTTGATTTTTTATGCATGTGTGTTGCATGGTGGGTGAGACTAGCCAATTGGGAGCAGACAAGGTGGCTGTATGCATGAACTAACCCAGCTCAGAAGGGCTGCTAGTAAACTCAGAGAATGACTGGCTCAGCATCTCATCTTCATCAGGCTCAGTGTGCAGAATCCTGTCTGGGTCACTGACACACACACCACTGATCTTCTTGAGGTGCTCCAGATCAAGGTGATCAGCAACTCTCTCCACATACCTTTGTGATCATATAATGGCAGGTGCAAAAGCTTAGCAGTATGAGCCAGGTTCAACCTGTAGTCATTTCTCCGAATCATTACATCCCAAGTTTCAGGGCAAGAATGATCCGAAGCTAAAGTATCATAGCTCTATAATGGAAGAACCTCTCAGATTGAATTAGAAAGCTATACAAGTGATAACATAGCTATTCTGCTTTTTTTTCTGGACTTACTCAAGTTTGATACCACAGTTGATAGTGGTTGATATCTACATGCAAATGGACCACTTGGCCGAGGACTAATCCATCGTGGCTGGTACAGAGTTGTTATAAATTCCATGCACCCACCCCCACGGTCATAGTATCAAGCTGTATTGTGATACCTTCGAATGGTTGCTGGAGGCTGGGCAGTCACCAGGGTCAGCTCAATCTGAGAGGGAAAGCTGCCTCCACTGCCACCCTGCAAGGGAGAGGACGTAGCTGTATCCACATTGTAAGCTGGTCATGCACAGTTGAGTCTAATCTGCACAGTGAAATGGGCAGAGAATGAGGCTAGACACAATTGGCAGTAAGCCTCGTTCCCAGGCCATTCCCGCCTCCAGTTTTTGATCACTTGTAGTATGCAAAAACGGAGGGGAAGGCCTGGGAGAAAGAGTCATGTGCGTGATGTCAGGTAGACATGAGGGTAGACAGGGGCTATGCCCGATCCTTGTAACTCAAACTTTGCGTTGATCAGCCTTGAGTCTACCAAACAACAAGCTGTATTGACACTGTTTTTCGAACATTACAGTCTCAAGTTCTCGGACAAGATATTACAAGAAGGACCTCGAAATTCTTTATCGGGCACTGTCCCCCATGTGTCTACCTATCATTATGCCACATACAGTGCACATGAATAAATCTCCCAGGCCCTTCCTCCTCCGTTTTTGCATACTGTAAGGGGAAGGCCCGAGAATGAGGCTACACTACACTACTAGGGGTTGTGAGAACAGTGCCAACAGTGTTACTGTTTGTAGATCATTGTGCTAGAAGCTCTTAGAATGACAGTCTTACTTGTCTGTAGTTCTGGGCCATCCTATGAAACTGTGCCAGTGCCTCCTGTAGTCCTTCTAACAGACAGCCTTTGGTGTGGGACTGTACCACCATGCTTCTTGCAAGGCTCTTGAGTTCATTCAGGGCCCCGTGCACCCGTGCGTGATTACCTTTCACTTGTTGGAGGGGAAAGATGCACTGTGTGCACGTGTGTGTGCATATATGTGTAACATAGTGGTCAGGGAATAGTGTCGCTCTCAAGGGTGGAAGGGGGGGAAGCTTGGGGACAAGACTAGGAGAGAGTGGTTCTGAGACTAAAGTCAGATCTCCTCAGCACAACAGCCTAAGTGCATATGTGTGTACAATTGTGCGATAGGAAATAGCCTTGTTCTCAGACTCTCTCCACAATAATAAGGGAGGCAGAGAGTTTGAAAATGAGGCTAGTTAGGGAGAGAGTTGTTCAGAGGCTCTCAACGATGTAGAAAAAAGCAGCTGAAAGAACATTACTTCTACAGGCAGGCTCGACAGCAAAAAAAAAAAAAATCATGCTTGAGGTTCACAGCTTACTACATAAGCATATTCATTACCTAGTACCTCAGGATAGTTTCCCAGCACAATGAGGCTGAAGAAGGGCAGTCTACATGGTCCAGCCACATGATGAAGGAGTGTTAGTGTGCTAGAGAGCGCCTCCTGGATGTTGAGGCAGGTGCTTGTGTCCATAGGGGGATGAAAGTCCACAAGCACTGCACGAGCTGGAACAAACGGACGGCCTGACGTATGCATACTGACTGGACAGTCTTATAAAAGTTACCTGGCTGTCTCAGAAATGCCTGTCTGTCTGTTCCTGATGAAGAAAACGCCATTGTCAGCTATCTTGCTAATGGCATGCTCTGCGTAAGCAAGGATTGGCGTAAGCAGCTGTAGGTCTTCCCGCGTAAACGAGGGGTGGGGACATTCTCTTTGTGAATTGAACGAGAAAAGCCAGACAGAGTACTCCTGAGATCTCAGACCCCTCCTCCTACTTATGTACAGAGTGTGGTAACACGGTGAAAGAATGCT
Organism: Agelas oroides; assembly: GCA_949130485.1. Lineage (NCBI taxonomy): Eukaryota > Metazoa > Porifera > Demospongiae > Agelasida > Agelasidae > Agelas > Agelas oroides. Next base: position 9,057,303 of record OX422188.1, read on the forward strand.
TTCCGTGAATTTCACTGACATGCAAAGTAAGTAATCTGGATGAGAAATCATTCTAAATAGTACCCACTATCAGTCTTTCTTGGCCACTGATATCAGGCCTACTCAGTTTTTGCTTGATCACAGATAAGGGAGGATATATTGTCTATGGCTTGATCTACTTCGAGGGGTGGCACAGTGGGGGGTGGCAGGGTGGGGGGCCCAGTTGCTCTGGAGTAGATGATCTCTAGAAGAATAACTATATTTATTGTTGCTCCCAGTGGAGTAAAAAGGCTGGCCCATTTGCCTCAAGACAGGTACTCTTGTGGACCAGTGATCTACTGGTCAAATTTGCCTGGTGTGTTGGTTCTATGCATTTTTGAGAGAAGAACAAAAGAACAATAAGGATGAGAACTAGATTGTTGAGCTTCTCCAATGCCAATTTTCTGCCCAAATGTACATATTTACATCATGATATGATTGATGTAGGCAGAATGATACAGAAGGAGAAGTGTGCATGACAATGGAGAAAGGGGGAAAGGGGCATGTTAATGTGTTTCTCCTTGACAAAGCTGGGCCACATTCTCTTGCTGTCTGATTCGTTAGCTACAAGTGTTACCCTTTTCTTTCACAGAGATAGGCCTTGGCCTAGTGACCTTTGGCCTGGCATTTCTGTTTCTGGGACTAGTACTGTTTTTTGACAGAGGACTATTAGCAATGGGAAATGTGAGTTAAGTATTCATCTCATCTCAAACAAAATGTCACAGTTCTGAATGCCATCTTTCACAGATTCTCTTCATTGTTGGAATCGTGTTCATCATTGGAATGGAAAAGACATATAGGTTTTTCTTCCAGCCGCACAAGTTGAAAGGAACAGCCTTCTTCCTAGGAGGCATCTTAATAGTACTGATCAAGTGGCCCATTATTGGGATGATTGTAGAGTCATATGGAGCTTTTCTGCTCTTCGGGTAAGTCAAGGAGTGGACTATACACAGTTTGTCACCAGCTGTGCTGTTCTCACTATAGAACACACAAACAAAAGAAACTAGGTGCATCCCAAGTGCAGTGAGAGCACTATAAGGCCAGAGGGTTTCTGAAATCATATAGATCCCATCGAAGATGTATGATATGTTACCAAGCTGTATAAGACTTATCAAGAGATGCATTGAAGTTACAGGCAATCATTTTTATAGCCATGAACAGAGTGTGGCCATCTATAAAGACCATGCATGTCTGGGTTTATGATATTTAGATGCCATGCTCTGATCAGAGGTCATAGAAAATGTTCCATGCTATAGTGTAATAGTAATTGTTGGAGCTCACAGTCCTAAAATTATTCTTCTCTCATAGTGGTCTCCTTCCTCATGCAATTTTGTTCCTAAGAAGATTACCAGTGTTAGGGCATTTTCTGAACCTTCCCGGAGTCAAAACAGTAAGTGCACCTTCAGTTGAGGTGGTAACTGAGGGAAACCCTGGAACAATAACTGTAGTCATAACTGAGAGGGAAAGGTGACTTTGTAGTCATAACTAAGGAAGTTTTGTAGTCATAACTAAGGAAGTTGAGTGGTGACTGTAGTCAGAACTGGTAAAGTGAAAGACTTGAATAACAACTATAGTCACAGCTAAAAGAGAAAGAAGGGCTTGAGTGGTGACTGTAGTCAGAACTGATAAAGTGAGAAGCTTGAATGATAGCAACAGCGTGTTTCACAAAACACTGTACCTTCACAGTTGAAATCATAACTTAGAGAAAGAGAGAGGCTTGAGTGCCGACTATAGCTTGTTCCACAAAACATACAAAGGGAGGGAATGCACAAGTTAGAATGCATCTGCTACTAAACTGTGCTTGTAATACATGATTCTTAGCTCTTGATAAGCAGTAAAAAAGGGCACAGAGCATTAGGTGATCATTGAGCCAACCTTCAAGGCTGCTACAACTGCCTTGCACTAACCCCACTGTTTCTTTTCACTACAGGTTGTTGACAAGCTAGCTGATGATTCCATGTCCCCAGCTTGAATCTTTTTCTGTTTCATTATTATACACTTTCCATTGCTTACAAATCAACTAAACTACCACCAAAAGTAAGGTTTGCAGCAATTGGGAAACAGCTATCTCACAACCTTCCTCTCAGATCGAGGCCCCATATTCCATAAGGTATGGGAACACAACTCAACATTGCTACATTCAATAACTACCATGCATTACTCACACAAACATGTAGAATGCACAAGTACATGAAATGTACAGTAGAATCTAATATGTTGAAGTAGGCTAGAGGGCCAGCAATGAACTACATGCAGTGATGGTCAACAAAAGGGTACTAGATACAAACGAGAGAAAATAATTTACACCTTTCTTGCTCCAAAGTTAATTTGAGGGAAGGGAATCTACCATATGACATTGTGATATTCAGTGAAGCAAGTGAAGAGCATGCACTACAAAAGTAGTTTTGTTTGCAGATGCCCCCCTAAGAAAGTTACTCCAGTCCCTGCATGGATATAGTAGCCAGCCTTCTCTCTCTGACATGCACCCATGCATCATATTATGGTAGTAAACATGTCACATGGACCATAACAGTATACCTAACCATGCATGGTGTTGTACTGTTAGCCCCTCTAAAAAAGTCACTCCCATGGTATAGCAGTAAACCTCCTCTCTCTGTAACACAAATCAGAATAGTAGTACATGTCACATGGACCATAACACCAAACTACATGACATTGCACTGTTGAGCTAATTTCCATGCACTGAAACAATGGATGATCAAGTTAATAATATACAAAATGTTAAGTTATAGCACTCCTCCAAGTTAACATGTCCGACATCTATTTGGCCACTTTCTTTGCTGTGCCTATGTTGCACTGGTTCACCTAGGAACAAAAGAGAAAGAGTTTAGCACTACATTTAGTACCAATCACTTAGCTTCCCTAGCTTGGTCTGCACGACAAAATTAGTGTAAAAACTGGGTGTTGTTGGTAGATTCATCTGGCAGCACATTGTCAATTGTAGAAGAATTGTGTAGGTAACTTACCTTGGTGGCAAATCTCAATGAACAGAGAGTCTCTTGGAAGGATGTTGGATGGGGGGAGATATTGACGAACATGAGTCTGCATAGGTAGAGCAAAGTAACCTAAATACTCATTGCAAGGGAGGCCTAGGGTCTATAGTTGAGCCTCACGTTTTGCTGTTCCCTCCTAGAGAGTTTTGCAGCAGGTAAGTGAGTCTTGAGTTCCGGTAGGGAATGTGCTGCTCCTACATATCATGTGTAATGAGTCCCATAAATCCATTGACCACTGCAGTCTGGGAATGAGACCACCCAGTGTATGGTAGCCTGGTTTCCAGCTCACCTTGTTGGCGAGGGCCATGATGACGATGCCCAGGTTGCTGAGGCTCTTGTTGATGTTCTTTGTCTCCCTCAGTCTCTCCCCCACCGACCCTGACTGGGAGAGGCGCTCGGACCCAGCCAAGTCTATCAGGTTTAGTGTGCCTACGTATAGACATGCAAATACTTTTATGTGCTTAACCAAGTACTCCTATTGAGATCCAGTCAGGATTCAAACCTGAGTCTTCTGGATGCTGGTCAGACGCTCTGACCAACCTCTGATCATGACCAACCAAGAGCTGCATGTGTCTGTGGATCTATCTTCTGCTCCAATGTCAGAGCTCCAGTGGGTCAGTTGGTATAGACCCAGGTTTCAAACCGTGACTGGACCTCTGAACTATAGTATCTTTCAAGTGTCCTCATACTGTATACAAATATCATCCAAATTAGTCTCTCAATAGTATGCAGACCCTCGGACAGGAAGAAGGGTCCAGACCAGGTCCTTATTAAGCCTATGGTGGTCATCTATAGCTTCGTTCCCAGGCTCTCGCCCAGCTTCCCATCACTTGCAGGACTGAACTGCAAGCAATGGGAAGCTGGGCGAGGGCCTGGAAACGAGGCTTAATCATCTATACAACATAATCTTCATATACCTTCGCAGGCTTCCCTGGTCTTTGTGTTCTTTCCGGTCAACTTCAGTCGGAAGACGCTGTGGCTGCGTGACGACCTCTCGTTACACTGGGTAGCGGCGACAGCACGGTTGCTTGCAGCCCGCTCCAGCAACCTTGTGACCTGGAAAAGTGTACAGAAGCTTGGTGCTACTTACTGCAGGCGACAGTAGGTCTCACTCTCCCTCATAACATTCTAGAACAGAGTAATTTGTTCTTGAAGAAGCATTCCCAGTGGGCATCAACCCGAGAGGTTCTTCAATTCCCACTATAGTAGAGCTAAAACGCTGTAGCTCCAGGTCATGCCACACCAGGCTAACAGGTGGAGGGTGTTCAAACTGCAGTGTAGTTAACAGGAACATGAGGCACGTTTAGCCTGAAGCCACGATCATGCAGTAAGAGTTCAAACACCTTCCATCTGTTAACTTTGCGTGGCATGATCCAAAGCCATAGCATCATAGATTTTACTACAGATTGAGAGATATAGTCGGTATGCTACTACTCCAGTATAGTTGTGAATACAGATATGTATTCCATGTAGCAAGCAGACAGACCACATACTTGCTCCTCTGAAGTAACTTGGACGGGGGTGATGTTGGTGATGTACACCTCGCCTGGTCGACTGGGGTCCATTTTGATCTCATGCTTTGTATCCCCGTCACCGGTGCCGGTAGCCAAGAGGTCTCGGAGTGTCTCGTTGTATATTTCCACAAATGAAGCCTCCATCTGGTACTGCATGGGAAGAAGAGACACAATATCTCAGTGGCTGATCTGTCTGTCTGCCTGCCTGCCTGCCTGTCTGTCTTTTTTGTCTATCAGCAAACATGTACTGGGATATCTACAGTCCATTCAGCTAACTTCTGCTGCTACTTAGACGACTTTTTGCCTATCTCCTGCCCAGCCTTTTGTCATTTGAAGTACTACAAGCTACAAAAAGTCGAGCAAGGGTAGCTTCGTTCTCAAGCTCTCTTCTCCTTGCATTTTGTGAGGAGAGAACCTGGGAACATCTACTACGTACAGTCTCAGAACAAGCAGTTTGTCCATCAACTCACTTCCCATCCCTTCTCCATGAGGCTGGATGCGGTCTGGAATACCTGCTGTACAGCCCGAGGAATCATCCCCCTATCTTCCTCGTCCCTTCCGTCTGGTCCCTCCATCGTGTAGGTCTTACCAGACCCAGTCTGTGACAGAGAGGGAGAGAGCCAGTTGAACAGTAACTGCTGAGAAGAATCAGGAAGATGTTCAGATGTCAATGCCTACCTGTCCATACGCAAAGATGCAGACATTGTATCCATCAAGTGCGCTCTGAACCAACTGCGAGATCTCTCCAAACACATCCAACTGTGTGTTCTCCGGGGAGAACACATGGTCAAACTCAAAGTCATAGTTTCGGCCGGAAGTTGACTACAGGGATCAAGAAATGTGTAGTAACGACATGTTTCTAGGACATATATTTCAGTCTCGTTTCCAGGCCTTCCTTAGCCTCGTTCCCAGGCCCCGCCCAGCTTTCCGTACTGCAAAGCTGGGCGGGGCCTAGGAACGAGGCTAGGTCTTCCTACCATCCAGTTTTGGAGCACTTAGTATGCAGTCAAAAACTGGATGGTGGGAAGGCTTGGGAATGAGCATTTGGTATACAATACATATGAATATCTAGCCTCGTTCCCAGGCCACTCCCAGATTTTATCTCGCAGCCGTGGAGAAAAATTCTCCACGGCTGCGAGATAAAATCTGGGAGTGGCCTGGGAACGAGGCTAATGAATATCTACACAAGGGATATCGATACACTATTAGGACAGTGAACATTTACAACCATCCGGAGGTACGTAGTTCAAAGGTGAAACATGGATGAACGAATCAGGGTTATACCTTGTCTTGTTTGCAGACCCTAACTTATCGAGGGTCTGTCTGGTTCAATTCAGAGACAAGGATACATGTCGATGTAAGGTGACGACTCTAAGGGTTAATAACGAAGCTATATTGAGGTAGGTCATTGCATGACTAGATCAAACCTCAGTTCCAGAGAACTGCAGACCAATCTTCTTCCTGTCTCTGTCAGGATAGTCAACCTGGAGGCTAGCAGAGGATGATCCTCTCTTTGAGTTCTTTCTGCCTCCTGATGCGCTTCCTCCGGAGCTGGTGGAGTCATTACTGGCTGTGCTGTCATCAAGGCCATCACCTGTCCTTACCTCACCAGGGAGGAGGGGACGTACGCGACAGAAGACTCGGATATTACCTATATGTAAGCAATGAAAAAAAAGGACAAGCACAATTTGGCTCATACCCATCATCTTCCTGCTCCCCACTCCCCGAGTATAAAGATAGGGCTCTCGCACCCCCAAGATTGTGAAATAAGACTAAAACTGGGACTCTTCCCACCCCCAAGGTGATGGCAGACCAAGGCTGCCCCCCTCTCACACCTTTGAGCTCTTGAATGGTATTATGGAGCTTCCTCCGAGTTGTCTCATCCTCTTGTATCCGTCCTCGACACTCTGCAATAGTACTTAGATGGCGGTCGACCTCGCTCTGGAGACGAGCTATTTCTTCAGCCTTTGCTAGGTTCTCCGCAATGGCTTGGTCTCTTGCAACCTGTACAAACATGCAAGCCAAGTTCCAAGCGACATAACATAAGTTTCAGCCAAGTACCAAGACTCCCTCCTCCCCCCCCCCCCCCCCCCCTCTTCCTCCTTCCCACCTTGGTGGCCTCCAGCTGACATTGAATAGCAGATGAGTCTGCTGCCATTTGTGCTACAGTGGCCTTGAGGCTGACTGCCTCAGACCGTGCTTCCTTCAGGCTAGCCTCGAGGTCATCGTGGGAATGCTGCAGAGCTGACTTGGAGATCTTAAGCATCTCCATCTCGTGCTCATAGCTGTGAGTGGTCTCCAACAATTTCTGTTTTGCGGCGGACAGCTCGCTCTCTAGTGCCTTTAGCATAAACAGTCAGGGAGAAAGGGTGAGGAGGAATGATCATATACAGCACAATGTCACACAAGCTAGTCTCGTTCCCAGACCCTCAGCAAGACACTAACCCGTACTGAGGGTCTGGGAATGAGACTACATACAAGCCTCTTCCATTACAGCTTTTGTAACTTGCAGTGCAAACAGTGCAGACTTGTTACAAGCAACATAACCACGATGGAGGCCTGGGAACAACACTATGCGTACATGGTATCTATAATCTTCTAGGCGCACAAGTTATTCTCCTTCCAGCCCTCATCTGTCCACTGTCTATCAATCAATCGACCGACTGACTGACCAAACAATCGATTGATTGATCAATCAATCAATCAATCAAGCAATCTGCAGCTCTCTCCCTCTCCTTGGCACCATACTTCCTCTAAACAAGCAGGCTGGCTATCCTTCATCCTTAACACACATGAGAAGCCAAGCTGCATGTACCCTCCCCTCACCTTGATCTGTGAGGAGGCAGTGGACTGTTCCTCTAGCTGTACCCGGATGGTGCCCTCTTGCTCCTGTTTCACGTACTCCAGGCCGTTGATGCGTCCTGCAAGACCCTCCAATTGAGACTGTAGACCTTCAATCGTGAACTTTGCGTTCTTGCGTTCATCAGCCATCAACCCCTCTACATCCTTGTGGGAGCGTGTGTGGGGTGGTGGGGAGAGGGTGTGGGAGGAAATGTGTGGAGAGTGTGTGTGTGTGTGTGTGTGTAGAGGGGGGGGGGGGTATGATGCAATGGGTTTAATGCCCATGTCCATATGGAGGACAACACTCACAAACGGTAGTCCGTAGATACATGTATACTGAACAACCAATACACCACATCTCCCTGAAGAGAAGCAGGCGCCTAGATGCAATGTGGAGAAGTAAATACATGGTGTTATGTGCACAAAATTACCTGTAGCCTTCCTTTAAGGTCCCATGCTGGCCTCTTCTTCTTCCCCCCTCCTCCCTCCCCTACAGAGGGCAGAAGACAGTCAAATTAAGCTGAACACAACAACCAGCGCTTGTCAGCACATGCAGAGAAATGTGACAAGTGTGACCAGACCCTTATCTTCATTCGTCAGAGGGGGCTGGGAAGTTTCTATTAAATACTGGAAAGAGCCTACCCACTAACAGGTCTTCTGACTCCAGCGTTTGTCAGTGGGCTAGAAACCCTCCAACCTCCTTTGACCTGGGTACATACAAAGGCTAGGAAGAGCCTGGGATGACCTACCTCCTGCCTTGGTTTTGGCTCCTGCTGTCACTTTCCCCGCTCCAGTGGCTTTGCCAGTGGCCACTGTTCCCCTTCCAGTGACACCCTTCACCTGTGAGGTCTTCTTTGTCAAGGCAGGTGGCTTCGCTGCTGCTGGTTTGGAGACGGCAGCGGATGATCTTGTTGGAGGCTTGGCAGCAGGGATGGTGGATGTCTCGGTGTGGTTCTCATGATGACTACCAAGCTTCGCCTTCTTAGCAGCGTTCTTTAGAAGAACAGAACACTCACACAGTAATTCTGAGTGTTGTATTTATATCTAGTCTTGGTTATACTCAGACAACCACATGAATGTTGCTCATATTCTCAGAGGTGTTGTCTAGGTAACACATAATAGTTACATTTCCCAGACGGAGCAGCATGAGCTCAAAGGGCAACTGCTGTTCCATCTGGGGAATGTAATTTATTTGTTGGATGTTACCCCTAGCAACCAACTGCCACACCCATTACCACTTCCACTCATTCTACTTTGTGTTATTCAAGTTCAAAGATTTGGTTGCTGAGCAACGTCCAAAATTACAATACACCTGACACCAACATGTACAACAGCCACCCCCTTGGGGAGGGATATAACTATTACAAAATGGAGAAAGAGACTCAGCTGTATTCTAGGTAACACTATGCCTTGCAGTCTTACAATACTAACCCCATTCCCAGACTGTTTACTGGCAGTGAAGTTAAAGTTTAAACCCAGACTGTTTACTGACAGTGAGGTTGAAGTTTAAACAACATGACTGAAAGGCAACAAAGGATAACACACACACACACATACCTCCTTCCCATCTGGCAGCTGCTCACTGGCTGCTCTCTTTCTAAGCAGGGATGAAGTGGGAATGGGGAGGTGGGAGGAAGTTGCGGGACGAGGAATGCCAGAGTTCTTCACTCCAAGTGGTTGTCTCTGGAGAGGGGAACACACTTTCATAGTTTTTCAAGATCCGCTCACTATTCTTTATATCTCAGAGCTGGGGAAGAACTTTGGTTTTTCAAAATGGCTGTTGTAATCCATCTTTAAAAGAATGGTGGAGAAAGTGTTAGGGCAGGGGATACTGGGTTAGCTGTTATGTTATGTAGATAGTAGTACTCCCCAGACGGAGCAGGTTGAACCCAAAGGGTAAATGCAGTCTCGCGGAGCCAGACTCTCACACGAAAGTTCTGCCTCCACGAGACTAGGGCGAATATTATTCCATCTGGGAAATACAACTAAGCTTATTGCTTACGCCTGTTGTTGATTCCATGATCGACTATGATTCAAGCTAAGTAGTTCGGTGTTCAGTCGGTTCGGCCGTACCTTTCTTGCTTGCTAACCGAAAAATGGCGAACAAACAATTTTTTTAAATTTAGAGCGCCTTTTCAAATTGCCGCGATGTGATTGGTCAAATTTGGTAACTGACTTTCACGTGACATTTATATTGGCATAGCACTTCTGTCTGAACGCTTGAACGGTGAGGAAATGTCACAAACAGCCGAGGAAAGGCCGGTGCTTGTTACTGGCTTCGGGCCCTTTCACCACCACATGGTAAACGCCAGTTGGGTGGCTGTTCAAGGTCTAAGTAAGCTGGGAGTTCGACACAATTCATCCCAAGTACCACTTGAAATCAGAGAAATTCCTGTTGCTTATGAAGATGTATCCTCTACCGTGCCAAAGCTTTTCAAAGAACTGCATCCACGGCTTTGCGTTCATGTCGGTGTTTCTCCCTACAACGTCATAAAACTGGAAGAAGTTGGTAGAAACAAGGGTTACTGCATGGCTGATATCTATGGTAGGGCACCAGGTACCATGATGTGTGTGTCAGATGGACCAGATACCATCCAAACACGTTTCAACGTAGAGAGAATCTGTGAGCAGGTCTCAAAACAGCAAGTTGATGTCGCATTTGAAATTTCTAAGGATGCTGGGCGGTACCTTTGTGATTTTATTTACTACACTTCTCTGCATTTGAACTCGGCTCCAGTTGTGTTTGTCCATGTGCCGGAGCTCAACAAACCCTACTCCGCAGACCAGCTGGCTGTAGCGCTCAAAAGCATCGTTGAAGTTTTGTTGGAAGAGATGGATAATTTTTAAGCCTATGAATTGTTTTGATTATATTTGAGTTTCTATTTATTATCAAATTCTACTGTATTGCAATTTTGCTCAAAGTGATAAGTAAGTATTACACCTGTGAAGATCAACGAGACATGGGAGAGCCTGAAGGAAGTAAAGGTATAAGGATGACATCATAGCCATATCACTATGACCATGCAGGGTTCATACAAGATTTTTTTTTCTGTGGCGTGTGAAGGGCACATGCATGTGTCAGTGCACTTGCTAGAGTTTTGATGAAATTCTTGACATTATTATTTAAAGCTGTACTTTGTTATTGCACTACTGTAGCTGTTGAGGCAATTATGACCAAACAAAATTTTTTTTTGGGGGGGGGGGGGGGGATCCCAGCGTACCCCCCCCTCCTCTATTTGAAACTCTCCACAGCTGCAAGATAAAATCTGGGAGTGGCCTGCGAGGCTACTTGTTCTAGTCAACTAAACTGATCAAGGAATTAGTGTGCCCCTAACAGCCTTCCATCTACTGTTTTGGCCAGAAATAACCCCTAACCTTGTTTCCGGAAACAAAGCTGTACACCACTCGTTTCCAAAACACACACAGCTACCTGAATCCAGCTCAAGAATGTACATTGCCACCCAATTATTACTTCATGAGTTGCATCATTGGGACTGAACCCACTTGAGTCATGCTGATCAAGGATATTATCATCACATGCAGCTAATAACTACAGCACTGCCCCGCCCCCTCTTACTACAAAAAGAACTAGCATACTTTACACTGCTTATTGCCGACTTTTGTGTTAAAAAATTTTATTGGCAGCAAATTTGAACTGAGGCGGATACAGCATACACAAATGAGGGCTGCTCCAATAATAATCATCTGATCCACACTACAGTTTTTAAGTCTGAGAAATTTGACTGACAATTTAGCATCTTTGCATATACTGCCGAGAGAGAAATAAATGGATACCATTGGTGTACTGTGCTATTACTACCGTACCATAGCATACAATACACAAAAATATAGACACACTCGTTGATACAGATGACATAAAAACCTTCCTTTGTGCCTATGAGTGGCTGCTGTCTGCACTTGTTACTAAACTGCCTGAAAATTCATCACTCAAGGGACGCTTTGCCCAATCCTGGTCTAGTTGTATCAGCTTGGTGATTAATTCTTCCATACATGAATACTCCCTTTGCTCAAGCAGGGAGAACTCCTGGACAAAGTACATGAAATGGAGGAACAGGGTGTTCAGCCCGTCGTGGAGAGCAAGTCTCAATACCTCATGATAGTGATGATAGTATATGTGTGCCAAGATGGCAAAGAAAGTTCGAAAGATCTTTCGCACAATTGAAACAAATTCCACAGGAAACTCTAGACCTGCAGTTGAATGGGAGGAGGGGGGGGGAAGGGACAGAAATATGATTTGAGATGCAATTTCGAGTTAGCAATTACAATAGACCCTTTGCACATGACAAAGAGTGAACAATATTCATACTGCCATGGTGATATCATTTAATGGCAATCTTAACGTTATCTCATCTCGAAACCAAAAGGGTCTGGTCAAGACTCAATAGGCTAGGTTGAAGGTGCACACTACACTAAATGCTACTAAAATGTTAAATAGGTTAAGAAGACTTAACAGAGTAAGGTAGTGAGTTCCAGGTATACATAAGGCATCACAAAAAAAAAAACGGAACCACTAGGGGGCACCCCCTCATATCATACAAACTTGACACAGGTGCCCCGTTCAGCACTGACAAGATACTTATTTCACCAGCCAAGAGCGCATAAGAACGGGCGGTAAAAGTGTGTAACTCCAATAAAAGCCCATAGTCTGGTCAAAATTATTGAATTGTACTAAAAATAGAACACCCGGTCACGTGCTTAGCAGCAATGGCTTATGTCTAGCGTAGCTACTCAGTACTGTTACTATTTTTAGTACTCATGGTAAATTTCGACCGGTTTCAAATTTTACGGAGTTACACGCTCTTACTCTAGCCGCCCGTTCTTATGCGCTCTTGCACCAGTGGATCCTTCTGCTGAACCAGACACTTGCAGCATCTCTGTAATATCTTCCTACTTAATTTTACAACTTTCTCCAACAAACCAAAACACACTTGCAAAAATAGTTTTCATGCAGTTAGCATTCCTGTTAAGCGCACATAAGAATGTTATATATTAACAAGCTAATTGGAATTCCGGGTGAAGTGCACACTTCCAATCCAGTCTATTGACCAGACCTTTCATTTTGCTTTCTGTTTTTGGGAGGGTCTAGGAACGAGGCTAATCACTATGCACCTACCAAATTTAGTTGGAAATGTTAGTTCATCCCGTATTTGTCTCTGAATTTGGGCTAATGAAGTGTCAATGAACTGCTTTGCGGGTAATCTAGTCTTCTTGCTTCCCTTTTTGTCTTCTAGCCAATCAAAAGATCTAGGAGAAGAGAAAGAGGAAGAAGACATACGTAGAACATGATGAGATTACTATACACAAGTATTGACAATTTGCACAACTATAAATTGTTGATAACTTGTAAAAGTCATGTTCAACTGTCCAATGAGGCTTGTAACAAATGTCATGTCGACGTTGATCCACAAATCTTGCATTGATCAGCCCCGAGCGCACCAAATAACAAGTGTATTAGTATTGACGTTACCACATAGTGAATGCGCCAACCTCCAGTCCTTGGACAACCATCTTACGAGGGCCCTGGAGCGTCTTCATCAGGCACTGCCCACATGTGTCTACCCTCTGTCTACCTGACATCATTACACGTGACGAGATCCCCAGGTCCTTCCCCCTCTGTGTTCGCATACTGGAAACAATCCAATACTGGAGGTGGTGGACTCTGAGCAAAATTCTCTATGGCCTCAGTCCAACACAGTGAGTGGAACCTGTTCCTGCACTACCTACTGTCAACCCTCTCCCTGCTCTTACCTCAATGTCTCCATAACATGTTAGTTGCCCGACTCCTCACGCTCAAACTCTGCGTCAGGCAACAAACATGTGGAACTTGCTTTCTTTCATTAGAATACATTGTGCATTGTACACTCTGGGGTCTTACATACATACATACATACATACATACAACACATGCTTACAACACATACATATACATACATACCACACATACATAGATAGTTACATTCCCCAGACAGAACAGCATGAGCCCAAAGGGCGAATGCTGTTACGTCTGGGGAATGTTGTTGGATGTTACCCCTAGCAACCCACTGCCACACCCACTATCACTTGTACCCATTTCACTTTGTGTTATTCAAGTTCAAAGATTTGGTTACTAAGCAACAACCAACAAATAAACAAACAAACAAACATACATACATACATATATATATATATACCTTATTACACGAGTTAGCGTGCAATATCGCGAATTATTGCACGAGTGGGCGTGGTATTTTCACGAGCCGAAGGCGAGTGAAAATGCAGCCCACGAGTGCAATAACCGCGATATGCACGCTAACGAGTGTAATAAAGTATTTATTATCCATTACCACAACAGCGTCGTGTCTCTTCTTGCAAAGTCCCGAGTAGCTCGCCGTTCGAACGCACTGGTTCTAATTAAAGCGCACGCTGGTTGCTAGGATATCACGCATATATTGCCCCAGGGCCCGTGCAATAACTACCCGTGCAATAACTACCCGTGCAATATCGTGTGATATTGCACGGCACGGGAATAGGAAAATACTGTTGTAGAAATATCAACTGGATAATAAATATATATATACAGAGTCCAAATATCCAGCCTGCCTCACTTGGCAACTACCATATAGCGGGAAGTTTTCGCTGGGTGCAAATTTTCGCGATTTTTGCGGACAGACCTGCTTCCTAAAGGAAATTGATGACGTCATTGTGTGCGTACGTCAATACGAACTAGTACCTGTGTGAACGAGCTAGTTCTCTACAATCTGTCTGCCCTCTAAATGGTCGCTGCAGAGCAGAATCAGCCGGCTAATATACAAAATGCCAACCCGCAAGAGACACTCTGAAGTTGTTGAAGTCGAGATTAGCAGGGCTGAACCCTTTTGTTCAACAAGCCAGTTTCTCGCCCACTGCGACAGTCTTGATACTTTCGTAATTGCAAAGGCCTCGACGCAAAAGGCAGACTAGGCTGTTTTGCACAAGGTTGCTTCTTCGCTTCGTCGTTCAGTGTCGTTTCTTCAGGTTGCATGTGGGGCGTGGTCATCAACTGGTAGGGGTGTGGTCAGAGCAACACGCATTAGTTCCGCGAAAATAAAAACCACAAAAATTTCCTCTGAAGAATCTGGACGCATTTCCGCAAAATTTTGCACTAGCGAAAATTTCCTGCTGTACGGTATGAGTTGACTTACTCCTTTCCTGCTGTCATTGTTGGACATGTCGCATGTGTGCACATCTCTGAAACAGTGCCAAACTGCACATTGATGTGGTTGAAAAATCCTAAGGCTGCAGAAAATAAGACAATTAACTCTAAATTACCAGGAGCCACAAAAATATACCCACCAAAAGTACCTAAACATATTGTACTCTTCTTAGTAGCTATAAGCTGCCCTCCTCTCCCACACAAACTTGAAAGTCAGCTGCAACATGTCCGTAGTGTTGTACCATTGTTTGCATGAAGAAGCTCAAAGGGACTACTAACTTCTCTCTTGTGTGTGCAGCATACACTTCAGACAGGGGAAGACTTTCCCTGAGATACCCACAAAAAGTGATACACACAACTTTAAAACAGAATTGTTTGTGAAAACGATCCCCAGTGACGCTCACAGCTCATACAATGTAGCCAACTGTTTGTGAATACCTGTCTGTAAAAACAGTCCCCAGTAACAGAGCTGTTTACAGCTCAAGAGATTGGCTGGACTCAAGAGATTGGCTGGACTAACGTAAACCAGTCAACTCACAGTTGGTACCCAGTAACAATTCGTGAATGTACCCAGCGATTATTACTCGTGAATGTCTGCTTGTGAATAAAAACAGTCCTGATTACAGAATCAGTCACAGCCCACAAAAAACAAGCTATTCAGGGTACAGACTAACATATACTCACAGTTAGTAGCCAGCCATTCATGAATGTCTGTTCTAGGTGGTAGTCTTGAGAGTTTCTGTAGTTTGCCTGCCACTGTTGGGTAAATGGCCAGGGAACCTGCTTCTAAGAACGGAGGCTTCTTCTCTTCACTTATGCTGTTCGACTGTGACTTCCTGTGTGTGTGTGTGTGTGTGTGTGTGTGTGTGTGTGTGTGTGTGTGTGTGTGTATGTGTGTGTGTGTGTGTGTGTGTATGTGTGTATGTGTGTGTGTGTGTGTATGTGTGTGTGTGTATGTGTGTGTGTGTGTGTGTGTGTGTGTGTGTGTGTGTGTGTGTGTGTATGTGTGTGTGTGTGTGTGTGTGTGTGTGTGTGTGTGTGTGTGTGTGTGTGTGTGTGTGTGTGTGTGTGTGTGTGTGTGTGTGTGTGTGTGTGTGTGTCATAGCAATCAAAACTTAGCATATAACAATATCCATGCTGATGTGTGTACCAGGCCTCTCCTCGAGGGGGAGGGGCCTGGGGACGAGGCTAGGGGCCTGCAGCACTGTGGATTTAGGGCAGTCTGCAAAGCAAAGGTCACCAACCAGATCATGACATCATAACACAGTTACATGTACAACTAGTCTTGTCCCCAGACCAAATTTTTTTTGTGTGCCTTGGGGACTTGCCCAAAAAATAGGGTCTGGACACTTTGACAGGGAAACTGGGGCCAGTTGACATAAGGCGGTCAGTAATTGTAGGTGTCAATTGCATTATTAGTTACCAGTAGGTTTAGCTTTGGAGCCAAAAATTGCAAGCTGGCTATTTGTGATTTACATTGAGCCTAATTCACTTCCCTGAGCAATCTGATTTGTGCTACAACATGCTGATACGCTGACATAATTGTATGTCCCAGTTTTACCAGTAAACATGTCCAGACCCTATTTTTCAATGAGGCCACAGGGTGTACGCAAAAAAAATATGGTCTGGGGACGAGACTGACGTACAAGCATGTTGCCTCTCACTTACCGATTAACCCTTCTTGCCCCCTCACTTACCGATTAACCCTTTATTTGCTATTGACGCCAATCAGCATCATCTAACTTTGATCACACTTATGGATTAAGTAGATCTATAGATCTTCACGCCAAATCCTATCACCCTCTGGCTAAGGAGGGCACCACAACTTAGCACATCACAGCTTCCACTCGCTAAGCTGTTTACATGTAGGGCAGTTACTAGGCAGATGTACGGCGAGCTCTGCTAAGCTGTATACATGTAGGGCAGTTACTAGGCAGATGTACGGCGAGCCCTGCTAAGCTGTATACATGTAGGGCAGTTACTGGGCAGATGTACAGCCGAGCCCTGCTAAGCTGTATACATGTAGGGCAGTTACTGGGCAGATGTACGGCGAGCCCTGCTAAGCTGTATACATGTAGGGCAGTTACTGGGCAGATGTACGGCGAGCCCTGCTAAGCTGTATACATGTAGGGCAGTTACTGGGCAGATGTACGGCGAGCTCTGCTAAGCTGCATACATACAAGGAAGTGCTTATTATGGTGTTTGCTAAGCTGTCAGCTCACTCAGCATAACTTCTACATACCACAACTACTTTCTGTCAACAATTCGTACAGCTAAGCAAGAAATGTGGCTTGCTCGTACTGTAAGCATACTGGGGGGGGGGGAGCAAAACAATTAATTCAGGGGCGACGAGAATATTTAATGTCAGGCAAGGGGGGGGTCAAGTATTTAATATGGGGGAGGGAGTTGAGCATTTAATCTGGCGGGAGGGGTGAGTGAAGTATTTCAAGTGGGAGAGGACAAGTCAACTACATGCTTGGAGGGAAGAATAAGTGAAGCATTTAATGTGGGGGGGGGTGGGAATCTTCATGCTGCTGACCCACAGTGTTGACTCAAAAAGGAAAAGAAAGCAACTCAAATTAAAGTCAAGCCCTTCTCTGGACTCCCCCACATGCTACAGTTGTGTAAACAGCACAGACAACAAGGCTGTCGGTTTGGGCTAGGCATGTGTGCTGTTTCTGGCAAGCACCTGAGCAAGCCTAGGTGCACACGAATACAATAAACAGTTCTCTTTTGTTTGTCTTGTTCCTCCAGACTAAGGCTGCCACGATATATCGTTATGTCATGACATAAAGTAGTCTCGACATGATATGACATAAGCCAATTCTATATCGATATTTTTAAACAGTATGCATTTGCATAATTATGTAGCTGGGATTTACCTAAACACACAAGAAGCTGACACGAAATTTGAGCCAACAAACCTATATTCCTACTTGTGAAAGGTCACATGTACTCGTAACTTATCAAACGCCAGCATACTAAGTTAATGAGTCATTTATGACTTTTTCCATGCAGTGATAGATTACAAAATTCAGAAATGAACCTCATGTCATGACATATCGTCATATCATGACATAAAATTACATGACATGATATAAAATTCAGCCATGTCGTGGCAGCCCTACTCCAGACCCTCTTCCTTGTGAGAGGGTTAGTCTGGGCACGAGACAAGCAAAGGTCAATTAAAATTTCCCACCATGTGTCTACTTTGAAAACACTGTTGTGTGTGATGACATCTTCCAGGCCTTTCTCAGAGAAGATCGGACATGGTTGACCTTTGCTAGTCCTAATTACTGGGGTCATCACTAATTAATCTTGGATATTGCACGATAAAAGCTTCTTTAGCCTTTGCTATGACTGGACTGGGCTTTGAATCTTGAATTGGAAAGTGGGACCCCTCTCAGTAAAAGCCAAGAGAGTTTGTCTGTTGGGATATGGAAATCAATTAGTGATGACCCCAGGTATTTTAATAAGCAAAGGTCAACCATGTCCTACCTCCTCTGGGCCTTCCGCCCCTGTGAATACTGGAAGACTAGAGATGGGACGTAATCAAGACTAAGGAACACAAACTAAGTTATGTTGATTTGACATGAAGTTGAAGACAAGAGACGGTGTGACTGCACCAAAGGCTTGTGTGGCATGGAGGCATAATTACACCATTAGTGCACTGTTACATACACAAAAACAACAAATTATCATCAAATAGGAAGTCAACAAAACAGAGTCAGGTAAACTGCACAAGGTCACACACCCGAGACGGCTTCACATCAGGCCACACACACACACACACACACACACACACACACACACACACACACACACACACACACACACACACACACACACACACACACACACACACACACACACACACACACACACACACACACACACACAGACAGACAGACAGACAGACAGACAGACAGACAGAAGCATCTCAGAAGAAAGGAGAGACTTGGGTACATAACTAAAGCCTGGGATTAGTACAAAGGTCAAAATGGCTGGCTATTATAGTCCATTCATTCACCATTCATGGGGGGACCAACGAACATATTCACCATACAACGTGTAGAGTGGACCAACATATTCACCATACAATGTGTAGAGTGGACCAACATATTCACCATACAACGTGTAGAGTGGACCAACGAACATATTCACCATACAATGTGTAGAGTGGACCAACATATTCACCATACAACGTGTAGAGTGGACCAACGAACATATTCACCATACAACGTGTAGAGTGGACCAACGAACATATTCACCATACAATGTGTAGAGTGGACCAACGAACATCTTCACCATACAACGTGTAGAGTGGACCAACATATTCACCATACAACGTGTAGAGTGGACCAACGAACATATTCACCATACAATGTGTAGAGTGGACCAACATATTCACCATACAACGTGTAGAGTGGACCAACGAACATATTCACCATACAACGTGTAGAGTGGACCAACGAACATATTCACCATACAATGTGTAGAGTGGACCAACGAACATCTTCACCATACAATGTGTAGAGTGGACCAACATATTCACCATACAACGTGTAGAGTGGACCAACGAACATATTCACCATACAATGTGTAGAGTGGACCAATGAACATATTCACCATACAACGTGTAGAGTGGACCAACAAACATCTTCACCATACAACGTGTAGAGTGGACCAACGAACATATTCACCATACAATGTGTACAGTGGACCAACGAACATATTCACCATACAACGTGTACAGTGGACCAACGAACATATTCACCATACAATGTGTAGAGTGGACCAACGAACATATTCACCATACAACGTGTAGAGTGGACCAACGAACATATTCACCATACAACGTGTACAGTGGACCAATGAACATATTCACCATACAATGTGTAGAGTGGACCAACGAACATATTCACCGTGGAACCATACAATGTTATAGCTCTCCCCTTTCATTGCATGGCAATGTCTAACACCCAAATAACTGTGTACAGTGATCAATAAATATAGCCATACTTTAACAGCTAGGTCATTGTTCAACAAAAGCTTCAAATGAGTGAGGTGCTGCCACATTTGAATAGGTATCTGCAAATAAGTCATTACCACAAAGGTCCTGTCTCGTGTCTCCTGATGTCAGAAGACAATAGGAAGAAATACCAGCCACATTCATGCGTTCGTGATTCTAGAGCTCAAGTCACCACAAACTGATAGCTAGCTCGGAGATTCGAAGATTGAAGCAATTCATGCTGTTACGGAACGAGACTGCTCCTAGGCCAAACAGCAGAGGTGCCATCACCGTAGTATGGTGTCGGTGATTTACGAAAGTGTTACTGATAGGCTCACATATTTACATGATGGTGTCCCAGCAAAACAACATTAACCATACTACTAAAACATACACACACGTCTTTCCAATGCAGTCCCACTAGTGTGGGGCTCGCTCAGGCTTGCCCTAATACAAACGTTAAAATGTACTTGGATCTTTGAAGGGCCAAGTGTTGCTGACAGGGGCACAATTTACATTAGGAAGAAACACCACCTGCAGTATTTAACCTCATTCCCAGCAGCCTCGAACCCAGAACTTCCCCCCAGCTCCCATTTTTTTAATCACTTGCAGTGTGTAAAAAACAGAGAGGGAAGGCCTGGGAGATCTCACCATTCAACGTCTACTTAGGTAGACAGAGGGAGGGAGGGGGGGGGGGGGGGGAGGGGGCGAATCTGGTCACACCTATCTGTGACACCTGTGGACAACTGTGTTCTTGTGGAATACGGTTTCAAGAAAGCATGACTGTGGCAGTCCCGGTAGAAATCAAAGATTATTCCCATTGCATATTTCGATCGCATCACCACATTCAAAGTGCCGTGTTGCTGAACTTCTGTTAAGGGTGGGGCTCATGTGCACTTTGTAGACTGCTTAGATGTTCTATGAAGCACATATGAGCCCCGCCCTTAACAGAAGTCCAGCGATACGATGCTTTGAACATGGCGATGCAACTGAAACACTCAACAGGACAATCTTTAATTTCTACACAGGACTGCCACAAGCTTTCTAGTTTTTACAGAGAGATTGTGGTCACATCCAGCTGTTATTATAGTTGCATGTCAATTAGCACAATTTACATATTTTAAAAACCCTAAAATTTGTAGCAATTACACGTGTAGTGTTTTGCACATGTCTAGCCCAACAGGCTGGTTGTACATGTATCCTCTCCCCCATGGGTAGTCCGGGGGCAGGACTACAAGGTAGTCTACAGCCCAACACAAGCAAAGAAGGAAAAGAGCTTAGGAGGAGCAGTGATTAAAACTTTTGAGGAAATTCAAGGCTATTATTAGCTGGCAATGAAAGATAAATACATCATGGGATGTGACATCAGTGTGTTTGATTTTCAAGATAATTTCAAACCCCTGCCACCACCGTGAGTTAATTAATGGCTGTTTTCCTTAAATGGAAGCTTCTGCAAACTACCAATTGAAAGTGAAGCAAGTGTTCTAAGGGACAGTTTACAGTACATGGTATTACACACACAATGAACACACAAACAACGAGTGTCAGCACACATAATAAAAATGATTGAGTTGTACAAGTCACAGTTTAGGCCAAGCCTACAGCTAGCTAGCAGGCCCCAGCACTGTGGCTGTGTAGCACTACCTCAAACCCTATCGTCCTCTCAACTAGGTAAAATTACTCACAAAAAGGCAGCCAGGCATCAAGTAGAGTAATTATGTGGAACAGATGTACTGTACTGTACATGGGAAGTAATCACAGATCATAGATTTCTGGAGTCTGAATCCACTGCTGTAACTCAATCATACGGTAGGTATTCGACTGTTAAAAAAAACATGCTCATTACAGGTGGATGACAATTGGCTTCAGTAATAGGGATCATATGTCATCCCCCTCACCAGTAAGGTCTAACTAGCCGTCTTCAGTTACGTTCTCAAGTTTCATCCTCTGGGATCCTCCCTCAAGTTAGTTGGATGTTACACACAAAAGCACACAAGTTGGTCGCATAAAAAAGTACCACTGTTTCATGTTAACCTTTCCACCATCACGTCACAGTTCATCGAGGTCAAAGGTCGGGTGCCAACTAAACATGGGACTTGTTGCTACAGAAACTATTGTACTAACTGTGATCAGGTACCACATTGATGATTGGTCAGGTTGTGGTCGGACCATTTTTTAGCTGACTTGTCCAACTTGGTGCTATTCATGTTTTGTCTTGTTGATTAGCCGCTGCTGCCATGATTGAATGTGGTTGTGGAAGAGAGCACAGAACAGTAGCTGAACTACCTGTAAGTTCAATGAAAGTGTTTTCTGACTGCTAAAAATTAGGTCTAAAAAACGTTGCAGCACGCTTTGTATGCAAATTGCCTGACCATCCTCAACCGCCTGATATTGGACTTTATACATTGATATACAAGAAAGATCTGAGGTACAAAGCCTCCCAAGAGGGTTAGAGTAAAAGAAGCGTTGCGCCTGTTTTGCTCAAATTGGATCCCAGGAGGCTCGTGTTGGCTAGGTGCTGGTATAACCAAGTTTCCTCGACATATCACCTGTCTCTTCCACTGCACATCAAAGCATTCCATGTAACACGAAAGCAGCTTAACAACAGGGAGAATTCCCCATTTTCCTTCCTGTTTAGTGAAGCTCCAATTTCAGCTAGTCTTACGATTGTTCTCAGTGGCAACACAACTCAACTTGATCAAGCGCATCAAAGCAAATTTACACAGTGGCATGTCTAGCTTGCGATTGGCTAGCTGCTTTCTTGCACAAACAAATGCAGAACCATGCTCAAATCTTTCAAGGGTAGTAGCCATAGTTTCTGAGAGACCAACACCACAGCCAATAATAATTATCTCCTGGAAGCACAACCTGCCTATTGACCTAAGCAAGAGCGCATAAGAACGGGCGGCTAGAGTAAGAGCGTGTAACTCCAATAGAAGCCCGTAGTCCGGGCAAAATTATTGAACCGTACTAAAAATAGAACACGGTCACGTGCGTGCTTAGCAACAATGCATAATGGCTTATGTCAACGCAGCGTGCGCAGGGCGTGTTACTATTTTTAGTACTGGCGGCAAATTCCGCCGGTTTCGAATTTTACGTAGTTACACGCTCTTACTCTAGCCGCCAGTTCTTATGTGCTCTTGACCTAAGTCTCTCCCCCAGTTGTTCACAAAATGGTTACCACTCCTACTTCCCAGGAAAGGCTTCAAATAGGGACTGCCAAATGTGTGGCCAAGAAAACCAAACTCAGGGTTGTGGGCATGCCTAGAATCAGAGGTAGAAGCCACCCGAGTGGAAGTGGACCCCAGGTGGGATCCGGATTGGCAACCTAACTCTTCCTATCCACACATCCACCATCTTGTGTGGCATCATTACACAGCGATCTCTCCAGCCCACACTTCCTTGGTGAGTGAGCAATGTAACAAAGAAGGCAATCCAACAAGTTACATGCCATGCAGTGATCCGTAACATACCAAAACCAACATACCAGAGGACCGTGTTTATTGGTGGGTTAAAGTGCACAGGTTCAAAGAAAAAAAAACAATCACTCCGAGCAACCAGGCTTGTTAGTAGCCAGATTGTCTTTCTCGAAGCCTCCTGCCATCTATTAACCTCATTCCCAAGGCTTCCCCCTTTTAAGTTTTGGTTCACTTGCAGTATGCCAACATATTGCATAAAATGGAAGCGGGGAAGGCCTAGGACAAGGCACACACCAGTAACCTGCGACACATTGGCACACACCGGTAACCTGCGACACATTGGCACACACCGGTAACCTGCGACACATTGGCACACACCAGTAACCTGCGACACATTGGCACACACCAGTAACAAAAGCCAGCTTGTCTGGCAATGAACAAAATCACACTTGCCTTGAAGTATTTTCCTTGGCTAGAGACCGTGTGGAATGTGCATCTGACATGTGGTGAACAGCTCATGTGCCACTATCTCGAGGGGGAAGAATCCAGTACAGAGGGACCCACATATTGGTTTGCTTTGCACGAGTCATATTTCCACTTGGTAAGCTCTTGGCTACAGCTCGCTGGAATTAGTAGCCATACAAGAGGATGCAAACCTCCTTGACGTTGTGAGGTCACAAACTGGACCACTGGTCTATTGAAAACGCTCATCTTGTCACAGTGATTGTGTGGTGTTCCTTGATCTCCAATATGACATAATATTACCATGGAAACCAATAAAAGCCGAGAAAGAGGTCTATATTACATGGTGAATCACATATAAGGACTACTGCTCACTCCCACCACTGGACTTGAATCCATGTGCTAACTAAATAGCTTGCCTACTTAACTGTGAACACCTGCACATGTAAACACCAGATTAAGTTTACAGTTAGATGGGAGATGAAATATGAGGGGGGGTGGGGGTGGGGGTGGGGTGGGATAAAATGAAGGTGGAGGGGGGGGGGGGGAGGGTGCAAGCAATATGGGGCCATAGAGGTTGAAAAAAATTAATACAACAAAACTAATTGTACTTCCCAGTATTTAAAACTTTTTGACCCAAATAATCATAATTCCATGATAGCACACTAGCTCAAAACCAGGCACAAATATATCACCAAAGACCATTTCTCTCAAATGAGATATTTGAGCAACCGTAAAAGAAAGACATAAAATGTACAAAGACGCGTTTCACAGTGGGGCATGGGCTTGCTGGGACGGTACACACAGCCACAAAACAACACAAGCTGCAGTTCTCCTACCTGTTGAACCCAAAAAACGCCATTTTCCCCGCTTCTCAAAGACCCCTCTCCCGATGACCGCCAGTGAGACACCCGTTAGAGCTCTCTCAACGAAGCAGGAACCGCTTCCTTCGCGCGAAGAGTCGACAGTAAGTCTATAAGGCCATAGCATGCATGAATGAAGCTGTACGACCAATTAAGGAGGTCACGTGCTTAATCAGCTGATAGAAACACGCAAATTGATTGGTCGAACGTTCATACCAAGCATTCTTCCGTGTTTACGGTTTTTTTTTTTGTGTGTGGCATAATTTGCACGAGACGAAACACTGTGACTCGAGTTGTGAGTGGCACAGCGGTGAATAAGCTTAGTCTGGGCATTATCCACGGTCTGGGCAGCTGAACCTCATGGCTGCCTAGTGTAGGCTTATTCCAGTGTAGATGGTAGTGGGGAGTATTGAAATACGGTTGAGTGAGCACATGGCAAGTTCGTGCTCTACCTGTCCCGTCTGCTTGCGTGAGCTGGGTTGGGATATACAGGGAAAGCTGGGAAAGCCAGAGAACTGCGGTCATCTGTTCTGCTTCACCTGCATACACGAGTGGGCAAAGGTAAAGGTTTAATAGTGGGCGTTATTAAGAGTAGCCTGCCTGCTTTTGTGCGGCAACCCCTTGCATTGGTCTACAATACTCATTGAAGTGAGTCAGGAATTTACACTGTATATAATGCTGAAAATTTCCGCCATTTAGTGCAGTGCTGATTTATGAATGGAATCACTATTCTCACGGGCCAGACTCTGGCTTGCGAGGCTATGGTTTCACAACGTACAATCTGCTGAAGTGTGTTTTTGCATCCCTAACTTGCACTGTCTAATTAATGCATCCCTAGGTACAGTTATTTGTTCCTTGTTCCAAACTTTATATAACATTTATAACTGTATGAAATGTGTGAAGGAGGCCTGTAATATGTTGCAAGGGCGCATAAGAATGGGCGGCTTGAGTAAGAGCGTGTAACTCTGTAAAATTTGAAACCGGTCAGAGTTTACCGCTAGTACTCAAAGTAGTAACACATACTGCGCACGCTGCATTGACATAAGCCATTGTTGCTAAGCATGTGACCAGGTGTTCTATTTTTAGTGCGGTTCAATAATTTTGACCGGACTACAGGCTTCTGTTGGAGTTGCACGCTCTTACTCAGGCTGCCCGTTCTTATGTGCTCTTCTATGTCGATATGCTGTATTCATATTCTGTGCACACTTTGTACTGCAAGTGGTGATTGCTATGTATGTAAGATCAGGAAACAAGGCTGCTGTATACAGGTGCATGTACAGCCTCATAAGGATTAAAATATGATTGGATGAGGGTCACATGCTTTTATTATATCTACAGAATGTGAACACTTGTCCAGTAGATCGCATCAAGTTCAATCACATCGAGGTACTCTCGTGTAAGAGCCAGAAGCTCATTAGAAAGGTACGAGGGACAGCAAAGTACACGTTCAAGCGGGTACATGTACATTGTACAGTCAGTTGATATTCATTGTTCCTGGTAAAAGGGAAGTTACCCGAACACACTTCACAGGAGAGTGTGCTACATACGAACCACTTAAGGTTGACCATGAGTCTCATGCCCAGACCATGTGTACCTCCTGGCAATTCCTTGACCCTACCTCCATGATTAATGAGGTTGTGAGATTGTTCATTTTTATGTACATGTTAGCAATTCCCTTACATCAGTAAAACCTCACATCTCTTTTTCTATAACAATTTGCACAGATATAAACA
Organism: Agelas oroides; assembly: GCA_949130485.1. Lineage (NCBI taxonomy): Eukaryota > Metazoa > Porifera > Demospongiae > Agelasida > Agelasidae > Agelas > Agelas oroides. Next base: position 9,083,370 of record OX422188.1, read on the forward strand.
CGTCTGTACAGGATACTGAAATAGCCCTAGGCTAATACTAACAGCACCCTAGAACATTAAAAAATGTGCAATCAGTGACTCTCTTCTTAGATATCCCAACGTTTTTTGAGCAAGTATGTCACAACTGTTTTGAACGTTGCTGGTCTGAAAATCACAAGCTAGTGCAAGAAATTCGACTTGGTGAAAAACAAACTTGAAACTGCATGTGCGTCTGTGTTTTCAGGTATACGTTGCTGACCACTCCCTAGCGCAGATCCTGGCAGACCCAGAAGATGTCACCTACTGTGAGGTATGTTAGCCTCTTACCTGGGCAGGGTTTCATACAGGGGAATGGAAGGGGGAATAGAATATCCCTTCTTCTGAATTTCAGATCAGAGTTCCCATTAGTTTGTGTTGAAATAATTGCAAACATTGTTAAACAAGTATTGCAGTTCAATACATCTGGGATTGGGACATGCTGACAGATTTCCCAAGTGATCCCTGCTTCACAGGTCGCTATCTATCTCAGGGGTTCATTTAGAAAAATTCTTAAGAGGGGGCAAAAGTTAATGGTTAAAAAGTTTGGGGGGACATCACTAGTCTTGTTCCCACACCTCACACAGTGTTCACAGGTTCCAAAGGGGGGGGGGAGGGGGGCGAGATTCTGGGAAAGGAGGACGAATGCCCCCCCCCCTTGCCCCCCTAAATGAATCCCTGCTATCTACTCATCTATCTATCAATCTATCAATCACCTACCTACCTATCTACCTGTTCATCTACATGTGCACTGTATAGATATGCCACGAATGCAACAGAGAGGACAGGCTGCTCCTTTGTGATGGGTGTGACCGAGGGTAAGTGAAATATGTATTACTGTAGTAGTACGTAGGATCTGCATAAAAAATGAAGTCATTTTATCTAGCCGTGTTCCCAGTCCTCCACCGCAGCTATTGTTGTTTGCAGTACGAGTAGCATGATGTCTGAGGTCTGGATGGATATTTTTAACATGGTGTGCGTGTATGTCATGCAACTTAATTAAAATATTGTTGCCTCATACCCAGACGCTCCGTGTTCTTGGAACGAGGCTTGAATTAGTATGCTACAAAATATAGCTACCATGATATCCAATGGTAGCATGTAAGGAACAGCCTGTGTAAAGTGTGAAGAACGATGACCAAACTAATGCTTTAAGCATTCTCTGTACTACAAGTGATGATAGCTATCCTCATGCATGTGTGTTGTGTGTGTGTGTGTGTGTGTGTGTGTTGTGTGTTGTGTGTGTGTGTGTGGTGTGTTGTGTGTGTGTGTGTGTGTGTGTGTGCATGCATGCAGTGGGTTAAGGTAAGGTGTACTACATGTGTAAGTATGTGGTATTGGTATCATGCAGTTGCATTAGTAGGAATCATTGGTGCTTTTGCAGACGTGTGTAACATAGTTTTGCTAACAATTATCTCATCACAGCTACCATCTGGAGTGCCTTGTGCCTCCCTTAGACACTATACCGGAGGGAGACTGGTATTGCTCACTATGTCAGCCAATTGTAAGGTCCCAACATACAGTAGTCTTCAGCTCTGATGAGGAAAACTCCGTCACAATCGTCTCTGAAGAGAGCAGCGAAGACAGTGACACTTTACAACAAAGGCAGGGAGCAAGGAGGACAACTGCAGCTCATCTTGTGACCGATTCAGAAGAGGACAGCTCTGAATCCGAAAAAGACGACTCGAGTCTGAGTGATGTTTACCCAAGGCAACTGTACGCCCACAATCAGCTCAGACTCAACTGCCTTGAGAGGTCGAGTGAGGATGTTGAAACTAACTCTGACATTGAAACAGAAACAGGCCAAGAGTCAAACTTGGAACCAGGAAAGCAGTCTGGTTTGGATTCCGAAGACTCATCGGCTGTGGGATTGAATCTTGGGCCAAGATTCAGAAAGAGCCATGCTCTGTGCTCAGAAAGTGAACAGTCTGGTTCGGATTCCGAAGACTCGTTGGCTGTGGGATTGAATCTTGGGCCAAGATTCAGAAAGAGCCATGCTTTGTGCTCAGAAAGTGAACAGTCTGGTTCGGATTCCGAAGACTCGTTGGCTGTGGGATTGAATCTTGGGCCAAGATTAAGAAAGAGGCGTGTTTTGGGCTCTGAAAGTGAGGCGGAGGAAGGGGTGTGTGACATACTGCTTCAACAGCCCATACCTAAAAGACGTTGCAGGTTTAAAGATTTGCCACATCCTAATGTGGTATCATTGAAAGAGGAAGATGTCTGCACATCTGATTATGGTAGTCCAAGTGACAAGATTCTCAGCGATGGCACTGATACTCTTGGTTCAGCCATGTGCCTGCTTGCAAAATGTGCCAAAAAGCAAACTCCGGTCAGAGATCTACTCCCATGTTCTAATGTAGGAAAAGAGGGAGAGGAAAACAGCATGAGTTTGAAAGGAAAGATGCCAATTTCTTCCAGCAGGCAAGCCAAGAGAAAAGCTCCCATCCATGTCATTTCCAGTGACGATGACAGCAATACATCAATCCACTCTGGGTACTGCAGCCCCGCCCACAAATTTACCTTGACATCTGACAAGGAATCTTGTGACAGTACCTTCGTGCCTGTCCAGCACCTCAAAGACAGTCCCGACAGTTCTCCTCACATTACAAGACAGCACGTGGCACTGAACAGAACTTGGGGACAAAGCGACAGCAAAAGTAACAGTGACAATTTCTCAGCAGAAGGCAGGTTACTTAGGTCAGCAAAACCCTCCATGCGAAATGGATCTTTCAAAGCTCTTCCTGATGATTTTGAGGAGATTTTGAGTGCTGGCAGAGGTAGCGTATCAAGACAAGCTGGGACAAAGAAACCATCTGCCAAAGGCACTACAAAAAAGCAAACCAAGAAAAGAAAGCGTGGCAGAAAGTGTGTCATATCAAGAAGGAAGCAACCTTTTGGGATCAAGAAAAAGCGGAGGAGGAGGAGGAGGAGGAGGAGGAGGAGGAGAAGATTTAAGCAAATAAAAGCACTTGATGTGGACCCTACCTACTCCCCTGGGATTACTCTTCATGCCTCTAGAAGTAGTGTTCGAACCAGGTCTCGTGCACGGACTGCTGCCACACACTCACCACGAGACCCCACATTCAGGGCTGCTGTGATTGAAGCTTACCGTTATGAGAACACAATCACAGGCTTGCAACAAGCACAAGCACTTCTGTGGCAAAGACGTGATTCTTTGCTAAGCACTCCTCTTCGGTACGGCACTGCTGCAGCAATGTTTGGCTCAAGTTTTTCCACTCCCATTTCTGGTTACAACACACCACTTGGTCCAGCAGGCAAGAAACAGCAGCAAGACAAGCCATCTGACAGCTCCACAAGTTTATCAACTCCCCTCTCCAGGGTCCACCGGCCAGCCAGTAGTAGTATAGACTGTAGAAACAGGTTTGCTGATGAAGTAACAAGAAGGACTATTCCTCGGAGGAAGCTGTCCGGTGTATCTTTTGCTTCTTCCACCGTTCAATCTTCTCCTGTGCCAAGAGATACTCTAGGAAACGAGTGAGTATGTGTGTGTGTGGACATTTTCTAGTTAGTTACTGAAACATTCAACAAAGCATTTCAGCCTCACAGACCTTCTTCAGCTCCTCACACAGATTAACGTACAAATGATCCACTGTGATATGCGACCGAAAAGCTGGAGAGGAGTCTGGGAACAAATACATAGATGTGTGTGTTCCACAAATGAAATCCTGTACGGTAGACACCTACAGACTCTATGTCAGATAGCACAAATGCCACACATAAATGAAGTCTAATGTTTCATTACACAGAGTATTAGTTCTCCTGATCTGGAGGAACATACATGTAGCTGCAAATGTGTATTAAATTAAGTAGTCTCCTTCTACAGGAACTGTTGGTAGTTTTGTCCTAATCACTGTAGGTCCATTGGTGGTGATCTATTAGGAGAAATCTGCCAGAATTTGGATGACCTCCAGAGCAAGACCAATGTTATCCGGAGAGATGGCAGCATTCTCCCCATCAGTGAGTCATGAATATTGTTACACACGCCCCTCTCCCCAAACACACACTAGACTTGACCTGTAAAAATTTCCTGCTATATGTAGTATATATTTTGCCTTGTTCCCGAGCTTCTCCCCAGCTTTTTGGCTGCACAATGTACTGAAAACCTGCGGAGAAACCTGGGAATGAGGATGTTGTAATTCCATGTCTACAGGATGATACAGTAGTTACAACCTTTGGTGAATTCTCAGGCCTTCCCACTGTCCAGTTTTTGATATATACATACTGCAATTGATCAACAACTGGAGATGGTGGGAAGGCCTCGAAGATGGCACATGTACATACAGTGTATGCATGGTTTCATTGAGACAATGAAAGTTTATACTCAGATGCCGAATCCTCATCATATCGGTATGCCCTGTAGCAAAGATGTTTCATGGGTGATCCACTCCATAATTTATACTGTATACAATACATTACCCACAATAATTTCCCACTATGTAGTAGTATGTATATATTGTGAGAGTCACAACATGTACTTATCAGGTTCATTGACATATACTCAGATGCAGAATCCTCATCACCTGCACGCACTCATACCAGAGAAGCAAAGCCTTTTGATCACTGCAGCAGTCACAGTTGGAAGGAAACCGGGTTACCACCGGTGGTACAAGACAGAGACAGAGCCCATCCACAACAAAAGGTTCACCACAGACCACTGGACTGCAGGAGTACAGTTTCTCCAAAACCAAGACTTAGCCAAGATCGTTCCATGTCTTGGGGTAGTGTTGTTGCTAGTAACAGTACACCACGACTAAAATCTTCATCACACTGTAGTGACAGTACACACACACAAGTACAACAACTATCATCCTCCTTTGATCAAGAACACCAGCACACATGCAGCAGTTTGCACACCCAACCACCGACAACCAGTGAAAAAGACAATGACACATGGAAGCATAAACACTCCAGACCCAGACCTTCTAATGGTTCACTTGCACACACTCTTGTCAAACAAATTGTAAAGAGATATTACAAAGCTAAGGAGATTACTGACAGAGAGTACAAGAGAATACTGGAGAAGGCTACTGTGAAGGTACAGTATATAGCTCAGACTGTAAGTGCACGAGCAATCATTTCCCTAAAAACAGGCAGGCCTAGAAGTCATCCACGACATGGGACGTGCTTCAGCCACTAAGGTGTTGGAGGATGAAATGTTAGCATGGTTCCTAGACCCATGTACCCTATTCTATTACCTCACCTTAGCTTTTGAGACACAGGCTTCATGTAGTTTGTACTACTGATTTTTTTGCATGCAATAGTGGTCCCCATCTCCCAGTCCTATGCATTGGGTCAGCTAGGCCTGCTTTTCCAGAGGGAAATGTGGCCTATGGCTCATTTTGTAGTCCACTTTTGCTACTTACTCGCTGTTGTACTGTAGATACAGTTTAGTGTAGATGAGATAGCAGTCCCCATCTCCTGGTTGTCCCAGTGAAGCTAATGAGGCCTGGTACTGGCCGAAACGTGCCCTATATGTAAAGGGTGACTTTGCATAACATCTATATAGGCCTGCCACTTTTATTCAGGCAGGTATGGTTGGTTCATTGATTGTTCATGCCATGCATTGTGGGATAGTCTGATTAGATGTCATTCAGGGCCCCTCAACTTGTAAGTAGTGCAAGATGGGATCTTTCACTTCACACTTGTATAGTATACTTGCCCATCTTTCTGTGTGCACACAACTGTAGGTAGAAGCTGGCCATCAACCAATCAATGAGGGTCGCGTAGAGAGACTAATAGCAGACTACGTGGAAGGATACAAGCGAAATAGAATATCACTTGCCTCGTAATTTCCACTTCTGTTGTGTTGCTTGATATCACCTTCCATATACTATGTACTGTATTTTCTTGTACAAGTTATAATGGTACTGGTGCTGAAGAGCTCCACTCCCAGAACGTCATGCTAATACACCATTTATGCTAACCTGTTACAGAGACATCATGTGCCATCCATGCTATAGAAAGAGTCAGGTCGCCTCCACACTTCCATTCTATACTGTTCTACAATGATGCCTAATAGGTGTTAGTACTGTAGCCCATTTCTGTAAGGATTGACCAACTTAATTGTGCAGCAGGCTCAGCAGATTGGGGACGCTGAAGACTACACACTCGACTACAATGGAAACCCAAGAAAAAACACTCCAATAACAAAGGTATAACACAAGCATTAACCACTGGTAATTATTCTCACACTACCAAATGTTTCAGCCGCTGGCCAGAGAAGCTGTACACAGCTGATCACGTTTGAGCAAGGACAAGTTGAGTGCAGAATACAGAATTTTAGGTTTACTGGTCCAGTAATCTTGTGTTGTAGAGTTTTCCAACTAGATTAAGTGGGTCATTTGATTGTTAATGTCTTGCTGCTTAAAAATGACTGGCAACTTATTTACATCAAACAAAAATTATTGCAACTTGACACAGATTGGTACAATCCATGTAACAAACCATTCACTGTTACACACAATACAAAATATTATTGCACGTCCGAGTCAGAAACTTAAGAATAAATGGGAGGGTGGGGTATTTTCACACACACAAAAAGCAGACAAAGACAAAAAAAAACATTTAGCTAACACTACTCTTTGAATCATACTTCAGTCTCAGAGCCAACAGTGTACAATTGCAAACTACTCGGACTGGAGCTGCTTTCCTGGCTCATAGACAGACTATACTCATTACTGGTGCTATGATTAGAGGCTGGGCACTGTCTGTTTAAGTTTCTGACAGAAGGCTTGTCACACTTTGTGTGAGCTTGTGATGATGTGTGGAGTGAGTTGGGGTCTATGACTAAACTTTGCAAGCAGCTTGGACTTAGTTCTGACGAACAGTGATGATCTACGGTGTGGCTTGGATTTTTAGTATCAGTTGACCTTTCTATTGTACCAACGGCTGGCTGACTGGGGTGCTGCACTGATTCTTGTGCATCTGAATACTCGGACTCTGATCCAGACTGGTTTCTTTCGATGTTGTCTTCATCTTTTTCTTCAACAACCGAGAGACGTCGTGTCATCGATTCATTCGAGACCTGGCTACCATTAAGTGTTACTTCAACTTCTATCACAGCTACAGTTGAAGCTTCATCATCCTCTTCTTGTAGGTTGGGAAGACTGTTGTTGTGGTATGAGGAGTAGAGGGGACCAAGCCGAAATGGCAAGGGGTATGTTGAATCACCTTGTGTGTTACTGGTCTGGGTAGTTGATCCAAAAACAGCTGGCAGAGATCTTCTTCTACCCATGAACACGCCTCGAGGTGTGGGCGGTGTGGGGCTCTGTACGGCTGGGTTTGTGTCTACCAGTTGGACACTGAAGCTGTGTGAACGCCGGCTCTGTCTGAGTTTCATCAAGTCCTCTGGTGATACACAACTCTTTGGGGAGTTTATCCTACCCATGGCATATTCTGAGCTCAAAGTAGCACCCGCTCTCTGGATACGAAGAGGATTAGTGGGAGGGATGGACTGTACCTTCTTGTTCTTGGGTTTTCCAACAAAGGATCGTACTCTCTGTCTGAACTGCCGAGTGAAGATGGCATAGATGAAGGGATTCACACAGGCATTGATTGGATAGACCAAGACAATTAAATATTTGGCCTGGCCGGCGGTCACAAGTGGCATGTCGGCCAGTGCTGAATAACCAATAATGGCAAGCGGGACCCAACAAATGAACGTGGCTAGTATCAGAAGTGCTATCTTGCCAGCTGCACTGAGAGTCTCACGCCGGTTTTGGTCAGCCAATGGCGATTTTCGAATACTGCAGAAGATGAAAAGGTAGGATGCCAATATGATGAAAAACCCTATCAAGTTCAAAGAGAGAACTAGGCCGATGTAAAGTTTGTCCTTCAAACGCTCAGTCACAAATGGCAGACATACAGCAACCCTTGAGTAAGAGTTAATCCCGAAAAGAGGCAAAGACGCAACGACTGCTGCAAGAATCCACCCAAGGGTTATCACCAAAAGAGCAACACGTTTCCTCACACGATGGTTCTGGTTGAAAGTGTGTGCAATGGTGTACACTCTCTCCAGCGTCAAGGCAACCAAGCTGTAAACAGACAGCTCACTGGCAAATACAGCTATGAAACCCGCTGTCTTGCATCCTGGTCCCAGTTGCCAATCTAGCGCAGATTGGTAAAAGCTTCGATCACCATATGTCCGCACATCAACAACTGCCAAGAAGGCCAAATACACTCCAATACAGAAGTCAGCAAATGCAAGGTTACAGATAAGAATCTGTGGCACATCCATTTTTCCCCGAGCTGCTATCATTACAAAGAGGACAGTACCATTTCCCAGCAGAGCCAGCACCCATACTGCCCATATGGCTACCCTGAGAGGCCATGGGTCCATTAAGTTCTGACAAGGTGTGAGAGGGTTAGGTCGTGGGATACACTCAAGCGTATGCTGCAATGGACGAACAGGCCAATCCACATCTCTAAGAGTTTCGAATAATTCACCCTGGCTTGTTCTTATATCTTGAGAACCACCTCCATCAAAATCTAAATTATCATTCCGGATGATTTTAATATCACAATTTGGAAGAAGTTTCAGAGTCACATTGAATATTGCTTGGAAGTCTATCAAGTGTGCTCTTACGATTGGGTCAACCTTATTTTGTTCGTCACATTCACGCAAGAAAGGGTCATCATGGGCAAGAGGCTCAATGTGGGGAGGAAGAGTTAGGACAGGTTCGGTTGGAATGGTCTCGAAGAAATAAGTATCAGTATCATTGATCTCTACAGAGGGAGGCTGTTCCACATTTTCCCATATACAGCAATGATAGGCATAGGTAAAGTACATCTCTTGAATCTCGGGGATTTCAGTCTGGCTAGGAACTTGGTGAAGATGAAACATTTTTTCGAGAGCAATGACTCGCAATTTTGGGAAACCTTGGGTTGGCAGCTTCCAGGACTCCAGGTCAGGATTAAAAGAGAGATTCAGCAGTTTGAGATCATTCATATCTTCAGGAAAGGCTTCATCATCTATGTAGCTGATGGAGTTGTTATACAACCAAATTTCATCCAAGCGGGTATTGTTACAAAACGTATACTTCTCGAGTCTTTTTATATTATTTGACCCCAAGTTCAACCTGAAGAGAGCTATACAATCAGAGAGGGTATCGTTAGGAAGTTCCTTAATGTTGTTTTCGTCAAGTCTGAGAGTTTTCAGATCATAAAGGCGGCTAAAAACACCACTGGGAAGGACCTCAATTTCATTACGACTCAGATCCAAAATTTCAAGCCGTGTTAGATTAGCAAATGTTCCTTTAGGGATTGCTTGGATACTGTTGCTCCCAAGAACAATTGTGAAGATGGCCCTACATCGTGAGAACGATGGAATGGTGCGTATATTGTTTTTCTTTGCTTGAAGGATAAGGAGCCGAGGGTTGGTCTCACAAAGATCTCCAGGGAGGGACTCAAGCTCGTTATAAGAAACATACAAGTTCTCTAGATCAGGAACATTTCTCATACTTGGCAACTGGGTGAGTTTATTGGAGTCCAAATCCAACCTAGTTAAATTGGGACAGCAGGCCAATGCATCGTGGTCTATAACTGCCACTCCACTTTGCTTAATCAACAAAGTATGGAGAAGCGAAAGATTTCCCATTTCTTGTCGGCGAAGGTGATGTAAGGGGTTTCGTGATAATATTAATTCTGTAAGTTTTGGAAACCTTGAAGTGCTGACATTTGGGAACCGATCAATGTTGTTTGAAGATAGGTCCAGGTAGTGTACTTTCTTCGCCCCCATCTGGCTGGCATTTATTTGTTCATCCGTGAGGTTGTTATGGTCTAGATACAGGGTCTGAAGAGAAGTCAGATTTTCAAATGGATTGCCCTGCAGGAAGCTTATGTTTGAGTAGGAGAGTACGAGATGTTTTACTTGCAACAGGTCAAGAAAATCTCGATTATGGATCACTGAAAAGTTGTTGTGGTCAAGGTATCTGCATAAGAGATGTTTGCTTTAATTAATTACATAATCAGAGGGGCATGTTACCCAATAGATAAAATTACAAAGCTTAAATCTGATAACAGAACAGTTCTGTTTTAACGGGTGATAGTTCCCAGGCCTTCGCTCTGCTGCTAGTACTTGATCAGTTTGATACGAAGATGGAAGGCCTGGGAGATCTTGTCGCATGCAGGGACAGAGGGTAGACACACGAGGGTGGGGCCCGATTCTTATAAGTCAAACGTTACATCTATAAGTCTTGAGTGTACTGAACAACAAACTTTACCGGCACTGTTGTATAAACATTCTGGCCTCCAATCCTTAGACAGACATTACAAGGAGAGACAAGGAAGGGGTTTGTTGGGCACCACCACTCGTATGTCTACCTCCTGTAGCCTCGTCCCCACTCCCTTCTACCCCCTTTCCAAAACACAAATACGCAGGGAGAGCCTGGTATCTTTTCTCACATGGTCATGACATAATTGGCAGAATTTTCAAGAACAGAAAGGCAAACATTTTACACGCTGTTCATTCAACTATACGTTCAACGCTTGGTATGTAGGATATTCGTCCCTCGCTAGCTACATGTATATATGTGAAGTAAGTCACACACAATTAAGGTCTTTCTACCCCCTTTCTACCTTTGACGCTGCTCATGTGAGAAAAAATACCGGGCTCTCTCCGCCTGCACAACTTCAATGTTCACGTTCCAGAGCGGAAGAGCCTGGGAACGAGGCTATACCTTCTGGACACAACTAGACACAACTGGAATCCTAACCCTAACCCTGATAACCAATTAGTTGACCAACCGTACCCTACGCTAGACAGGGACCTTATCTACTTACAGTTTATCTCTGATGATCGTTCGGAAGGCGCCCCTTTTGATGTTCTGGATATTGCAGTAACCCAAGTCCCTGTTGGCAAGTAGAGGTTAAAATATGTTATACCCTAATGCACGCACGCACGCACGCACGCACGCACGCACACACGCACGCACACACACACACACACACACACACACACACACACACACACACACACACACACACACACACACACACACACACACACACACACACACACACACACACACACACACACACACACACACACACACACACACACACACACACACACACACACACACACACACACACACACACACACACACACACACACACAAACACAAACTCTTACAAGTTCATTAGTTTGAGACCCGGAAAGATATTTCTTTCCAATACTTCAAAATTATTTCTTGCAAGGCTAAGGTCGTCCAGTGAAGACATCGCTTTAAATGTGCCCTTGCCCAGCTTGCTGATGCTGCAGTTGTCCAAGTGTCTGCACCAGGGGGGAAAAGAAAAAAATACTACCTTACACATACACATGTACCCTGGGTACAACTAAATAAACCCTATACTAAAACAACACTAGCAGGAACATCCCATATAGAAGTATGTCCTGCTTGGTCTTTTTGTACCAAAGCACAGTTTGGTAACAGAGGAAGGAAGGCAGTAGCAACACCCTATCCATTCTACGTGCCACAGACATTGCTCAGAGGTAAGTATACACCATATGCTTTAGGTTTGCTATTTTATCAGAGAGATGTCGTTGTTCAAATAGCACACACACACTGCTTGAGCAAACCAATGCATAGTAATATATCCCATGTACAAGTACGTCCTGGCTGTCCTCTTTGTACCAAAGCAGAAAGGAATGTTAGTGTGGCTAGTAAGTACAAGAAATTAGTCCATTGTGTGATAACTAGATTAGTGCTTTCCAAGCCGGTCCCTGGCCACGTCGGACATTCCGGCTCCACACTAATTGAAAGCAACATTCTTCAACCCAAGCTGGTACAGACATCAAAACAATAGCTCTCACGGTTCTGAACCAGTGAGAAAAGTACAGAAGGAGAGAAGTACAAAGAGGAAGCCACTTATCAAACACAGTGTGTTCAGATATGGCAAAGGGTGTTATTATACTGTCAGGCCACGTGACAAAGTGTACGGACTTACAGTTTCATGAGTGATGGAACGCAGTGACGGAAAGTGTACGGACTTACAGTTTCATGAGTGATGGAACGCAGTGACGGAAAGTGTACGGACTTACAGTTTCATGAGTGATGGAACGCAGTGACGGAAAGTGTACGGACTTACAGTTTCATGAGTGATGGAACGCAGTGACGGAAAGTGTACGGACTTACAGTTTCATGAGTGATGGAACGCAGTGACGGAAAGTGTACGGACTTACAGTTTCATGAGTGATGGAACGCAGTGACGGAAAGTGTACGGACTTACAGTTTCATGAGTGATGGAACGCAGTGACAGAAAGTGTACGGACTTACAGTTTCATGAGTGATGGAACGCAGTGACGGAAAGTGTACGGACTTACAGTTTCATGAGTGATGGAACGCAGTGACAGAAAGTGTACGGACTTACAGTTTCATGAGTGATGGAACATAGTGCTCAAAGAAAGAGCTGTTCAGCTCGGGAAAGAAGTTGCTATCCAGGTACCTGTGTGTGTGTGTGTGTGTGTGTGTGTGTGTGTGTGTGTGTGTGTGTGTGTGTGTGTGTGTGTGTGTGTGTGTGTGTGTGTGTGTGTGTGTGTGTGTGTGTGTGTGTGAAACAAAGCGTCACATTTTTCACCCTCTTAGTCCACTACTAAGTAGATACAAGCTGTCCAATTGCATGTGTGGGTGGAAAAGGGGAAGACCAAGCTATATACGGTAGTCTTGAATAGAAACCAAGCACAATACTTTGTTATTTTGCTCACATCACCACACTCCAGGTGCTGTATCGCTGGACTCCATTAACCAATTATACGCGATAGATGCTTATAAGCATCAATACGTCAAAGAGCGATAGACGCTTATAAGCGTCACGGATGCACTTGAGCTTTTTATTACAGCCGTGGGCTCTTAGCAACAAGCTTTGTATCCAGTCTGTGGTTAGAGTAGGGCCTCCCCTAGTATTATGTGAGGTTTCATTCAGAAGCCCTCGAGGGGCGGAGCATAGTAAGCGTGAGAAGCCATGATGGTTGTCGATCGACTCGATCGCAAAACTGACTTATTGGCCACGTTTTCTTCTCAACGCCTATGAAGACAGACACAACACTAGCTACAGAGGTACAGCGGACCTCAGGCTTCAAAACCTATCGAGACAGTTCCGAGGCTACACCTCGCTGTCAACGAGAAAAGCCAAAGACGGTATAGACAGCAAGCAACAAACAAGCGCTCCGCGAAAAGCAGCTGCCGTGTGCTTCAAAAACACTTACCGAGGTACAAATTAAGCGATAGGAAGCTTTCAATCCCTTTTTTAACTCTGGAGAGCTTTGTTCAACTTCTCTGGTGCTTATATTTTCAGATAAAAGCTTTTATAATTCTTGACCTCACGTGACATTAAAAGCTTCCGCGTTTGGGGATAATTAAATTCCAATAAACTTAGCGTATAATCGGTTAAGGGTTGGGCTCATGCATGCAGTGATATACACCTATGAAGTGTGTACAAGCCCTGCCCCTTTAGCAATAGAGGGCATGCATGTGACGTCAGCTGGTAGGCAATTTCTGCATATTCCCGCATACTTCCGTATATGCGCCGCCATTTTGAGAGGCAATGAATGGCGAAAATGTACAGTGAGGCCTATTCTACGAGCTTGCTTCGAGGTACGGAGCATGCATTTAGCTTCAACTTTATAATATGCAGAGGGCTAGTCATGACAGTTAACATACCTGTACAAGAAAGGGATGCTACTTGTAGGATCGTTGCTAGCGCGGGGAGTTTGACGTGCTAGTACTTAAGTCCCATTAAAAACCAGAAATGTTGCCTATCAAAATGGTGGCATAGCAATGGTTGCTATGATGCGATGACGTCAATGCACGCCGCCCTCTATACAGCACTTTGAACATGGTGAAGGAACATTTTTATCCAGGATAGAAGTTTCAGTGTGTCAATTTGGCTCTTCTGTTACAAGCAACTCACAGCTTTGTCAAAGAGAGAAAGTTCTCTGCCCGGAGCGCAAGAGGGTGCAATGTATCATTGGTCAACTCACAGCATGACAGCTCCCTGGAAGAGAAATACAGTTCATATATGGGAGACATGTCACATGACTGGGACAAACAATCACATGACTGGGACGGACAGTCACATGACTGGGACGGACAGTCACATGACTGGGACGGACAGTCACATGACTGGAAGAGACATGTCACATGACTGGGACGGACAGTCACATGACTGGGACGGACATGTCACATGACTGGAAGAGACATGTCACATGACTGGGACGGACATGTCACATGACTGGAAGAGACATGTCACATGACTGGGACGGACAGTCACATGACTGGGACAGACAGTCACATGACTGGAAGAGACATGTCACATGACTGGGACGGACAGTCACATGACTGGAAGAGACATGTCACATGACTGGGACGGACAGTCACATGACTGGAAGAGACATGTCACATGACTGGAAGAGACATGTCACATGAGGCATGCAGGACATCAAGGAGTAACTTACAGAGTTTTGACTGACTTGGTGTTGATACCATCAAAGGCACTGGCCACCAGCTGGCCAAATGGGTTGTTGTTGAGTCGTCTGAAGAGAGATGACATGTCTTTAATCATACCATCCTGTCATTATCTCCTACTGAAGACATATAATGCCCTAAGACATACCAGGGCGGAGAAGAGAAGGAAAGGAAGTAGGAGAGAAGAAGGGGGGAGGAGGAAGAGAGGAAGAGAAAAAGGAGGAAAAGGAGAAAAAGAAGAGGAAGGGGGAGGAGGGAGAGGAGAGAAGGGAGGAGGAGGAAGGGAGAAAAAGGCGGGAGAGGGGAAGGAGGGAAGAGAGGAAGGGAAAAAGGGGGGAGAGGGGGAGGGGAGAGGGAAGGAGAAGGACAAAGGGTAAAAGAAGAGAGGAAGCTGTACTTACAGATCTACTATGGACAAGCTGTGGGCCAGAGCCCTGGGAGGAGCGCCAAGACGATTGAAGGAGAGATCCAGGGTTTCCAGCTGGCATTTGTCCAGCGCATCATCAGGTATACTTCTCAGTCGGTTATGACCAAGGTACCTGTGAGCATAAGAGAAAGAACAGTGATAAGACAATAAGGATTGGTAAATTAATCCACCCATCCATCCATCCATCCACCCATCCATCCATCCATCCATCCATCCACCCCACCCACCCACCCACCCACCCATCCACCATCCATTTATCCACCCACCCACCCACCCACCCACCCACCGACCGACCGACCGACCGATCAATCCATCCATCCATCAATCCATCCATCTAATCATGTAGCCTAACATGTCTGTAGTTCTTTGTGTATGTGTGTGTGTGTATGTGTGTGTGTGTGTCACATAACCACCACATAACCCCATCACATGACCTCACAAACATCCTTGAATTATGACAAAAATTAATGCCATGCGATTAGCCGAAAGGGGTGACCTTTCACAACAGTACAATAAAACCTTGTAGCATTTCCGTCTCCAGCGTAGACAAGGAATGGCATTCTGGCCATCTTAAGGAATAACAAGCCAATGACTTTTCATTGAATTACCACTAGCTCATAACACACTAGTTAGGCAGCCACAGTAACAACAATTTGACACAGGGATTTCTCAGCTAGCTCACTAGCTTGTCTTGGCATGCCTAACTGTTGGTGCATTCTGCAAAATAAATTCCTGAGCACATTTGATAAATTTTGGAGCACACTTTTCTCCAGCTGAACAACACAGCACAATTGTTAAAATAGTGAGCGTACTAACAGGCCCAGAGTCTGCTGATTGCGCTGTCCTTATCACATTTTTACTGCAATTAGAATCAGCGTTGGAATTTGAATCATGCCATGTCGGGATAGTGCACACTTGTCAGAAAGATTAAGAACTGTTTGATATCCAATTGAGATTATTTCCTGTAAACAAAATTGTTTCGTAACTGAATTACCCCTTCTTGAAGAACGATACAACTTCTATTCATTTTTTATGCATATCTTAGATAGCGCAGACAAACTAACTTTACCGGCCTTGTAATTACACTCCAAGTACAAACAAGCTCCGTTGTTTATCCTCTCAAACAGTTGAACGTCTCGTTACCAAAAGGTTACCATGTTGTCAGTAGTCTATATTAAACAGAGAAGCCTCACAGAAGGATATGGTGTATGTATTGAATATACTATCTATACAAGGAGTATAAACACAGATATATTCCACTAGACAATTTACCTAAGGCATAGTGAGGGTAAACAATCTAGCGGATTTATCGAGTTTGAGGGAGAGGGGTCAGGGTCCCTACAAAACTTTAGGTAGCAGCTTCTAGTGGCTCCTCTAATCAACTAAACTGCGTAGTTCTCGCTTAGTCTCACTCCCAGGTCTCCCCACTATCCAGTTTTTGATTGCCAAAAGAACTGGATGGTGGGAGGGTCTGAGGACAAGGGAGAAGGCTGGAACTGAGGTGCACATGATCAAAACTAGATGGTGGGAAGGCCCAGAGAGAGAGAGAGAGATGAATCTCATCAGAAGGAAGTGATTACGTATCACTTCCTGTCAGTTTTTGCCTACTCATTCAGTTACAGTTGCTCATGCTCCGACTTTCACAAGTTGAAACCACAGGTGGAGAGAGAGAGAGAGAGAGAGAGAGAGAGAGAGAGAGAGAGAGGTGGGTTGGTACACTCCAAACTTTAAAGAATATCATATGATCATCTAAGCTGCCAAGAGACAAATTGGTTTCGTGGAAGTTTGACACACCCAATGTGACAACATGCAGCACACGTGTACACTTAAACTTGAAGTGCATAACTCAGTGAAAACGCACTAACATGTACTGGTTTGTAACAGCATTCTTTGAGTGGGTGTAAACATTAGCATACTCTGGAGTTAGTGTATGAAACCTCGTGGACAACCTCAAACCTCAAAATTTCTCCCAATTAGCTCAAACCACAGAATTTCTCCCAATTAGCCAGGCGTCTTAATTCTGAGAAACGCTAGAATTGTAAATAAGCAAAACTTGGTAGTATGCTAGAGAGAGAGAAAGAGATAACCAGAATTCGCTGGAAATCGAACCCAGGGTCTCGGGCTTGAGTTAGTAGCAGACCACTAAGGCTATGACCACCAGTCCTCATACAATCAATCCGGTTTTCAGGGGGCATGGCTTCACTTCTAGAGGGCAAGAGTCAGGGTCTGCGTTTGGTGCAGCTGTGTGCAAACACAGGCAATAAAACACTACATCACATCCTTATCATCGGTGCTGAGAGATAAAAGAAGCTGCTGTACAGCTGCCTCTTGATATGCATTTTCCCTCCAAATTCACAAGTGGTACTGAAATGCTTCAGTACCACAGATGGTTAACGTCAACTGCTATTTTTCCTCCCTTCCCTTCCTCTTTTGCTCCATACCATAAACCGTGTTTATCACTGTATTGTACAGCCATTCAACGAAGACGTGACTATCATCCCAAAAATTTTTGCCGCTAGCCAATAATTCTCTCTAATGCTGTTACCATTCTCTGGCAGTAAACACAGACTCACACATGCTGATACAGAAGCTTCCTAACTACCGAGGACACACCTATGAAAGTTGGCAACAATTTCAAACACAACATTCAACAAAGAGGCTCAGCACAACGCAGGAAGCTCGACAAATGCGTCTACTTGCTGGGTGCACAAGTGCCAATTTCAAAGGGCCAGTCTGCATTCCATTGAATGCATGTTCGAGTATGTAATCGATTATGTAATTGTAAAAGGAAATACTTGTTTAGGTAATTAGTGCTACACCAACTCGAACATTTTGGCTTCTTCAAAGGGTGCAACCAAGTGAAACTACTGATCTGGGGTCTGGGAATGGGACACAGTGTTTATGTGCCATTGTGTATATACCAGATAATATATGCTGAATCATTGTCAACAGAAGCAGAAGAGCATAAACAAATTAAAATCGAGAAAGGCTCGGTAACATTCACATGAACAATGTCAGATAGGCACAAGATTTAACATGAGGAGTTAGAGTCTAATAGGAGGTATGCTAAGTTGCCACCAGTCTATATAACACAGTAATGGTCTACAGTAATGGTCTTGTTCTCAGATCCTATACCTGGCACCCAATACAGGGGACTTTAGGCAGGATTACTAAACATTTCAAGTTAAGCAGCATATATGATAGTGAACTGGTAACCAATTTATGACATGAGGAAGGGGGGCTGGGTTTCCGGTGTTGCAACTCAAGATAGCATTTTCTGCACTAGCTGTCATTGGTGGTTTGAATTTGTGACCATAAAAGGCAACTAAACTAAATAAAGACTGAGGAATATGCTGAAGTTCAGTTCCCACTCTGGCATGGGATCTGGGAATGAGACTACACAATAATGAATAGGGGCAGTGGCCTCACAAACACACATATTCAGCTGCCATAGGAACCAAGGCAACTGACACTAACTCAATACCCAACACAATTATCCCCATTGAGTCAGCTGTGTACAAGGCTGAGTGAACTACAAGCTGAGCCAGACAGGCCTTTTGTACACACACAGTGGAAACAGCTGTGAAACACAGCCACATGTAAAGGTAACTCAGTACAAGCACCCGCCCACACATGGTTTACAGAATTAGGCTGTTTAGTATCTGTAATAACAATACTACCAGAGCCAGCATTAACCCTTTAATCTGTCACAGCTGTAGCCTACACTTGGACAGGCACTGAGTGTTCCCACGCAACATAGCCCACCCAAGGTTGCAAAAGGCATTGTTCAACACATCTGTGACAGGGGCAGAGGACGAATTCCATGTTTGCCCACTATCAAGGGCCTATGAAGATAAAAGCTAGACTAAATACAGTTAACATCCCATTACAAAACTTCCCAATTAAATTAACTTTCTTATTCCATTAGTATCACAATATATAGCAAACAGCAAGGTAATTTTTTAGGCAATGGGGTTCATGGGTTCATAGTGGTAGCTCAAAAGGTCAACCTGCTCCCAAAGCACAAACAAAGACAGGTGTCCAGTGAAGCCCCTTTAATGCGGACACTAAACAAGTTGTTGGGTAGCCATTGTCATGGCTAAGAATTAAGTGCGGGGCGCTGGGAGCTTATTGGTCAGTTACCTTAATTTTATATACTTTTATTTGCGCATACTTAATTTAGCGATTTCTTGTTTAGCGTGTATTAATTTTAGCGTTTTTTTTTAACAGAAACCAAAACTTAATTAGTTACTGTCATTGCGAGTACTTATTTAGCGATAATAACTCTGATTGCTAAAATCGCTAAATTTAGTACGCGCAATTAAAAGTAACATTAAGGTAACACAGGGACCATGGCTACTAGATTGTCTGACCTCTTTTTAATTATCATACCTTGGCTTCGATGCATGTAGCACTCTAATTAAAGCACCCTCAGAAATAAACTCCTTGATTGAGAGGCACCTTCTAATTAGAATGGCACTAACTTCAGCTTTTGATACTCTGTTCCAACACCCAACTAGCTATAGCCTTTTCAGTGTTGGACTCAATTAAGCCACAACATGCAGAAGCATAGGTTGGTGCAGCGGAAATATGCTGTGATTGCTGCCATGACTACCATTTGTGCCTGTACACACAAAGTGAAAGAACAGTTCTAATCAGCAGGCGCACCCTGAAAAATCAATTTATGGCCAGAGGGGTCTTTGGAGCAGAGGAAAAGATTTCCTAGGTTTTGTTTTATTAGAGAGGTGCCTTAATTAGAGCATCTGCAGTGCTACAATATGTGAACGAAATTCTAAAATGTACTTTCTATTGCTCCTATCTTATAACAGGATTAAGCTGGCAGGAGAAGGTGTGCAATGAAGACATGCAAGTGAGGGCATGCAATGGAACTTCACTCAACAAAGACCTTAAGTAGGTAAAAACAACTGAAATCACCAGAGTTGGTACAGTTGTCAAGTACAGTTGGTCCATTTCCAGTACAGTATTGTGAGACTAATATATCATTATGGGATAGATACCTCAGCATAGCAGGGGTTCATTTAGAAATTTTGTTAAGGGGGGGGGGCAAGAATTGAGTATTGAAAACCTTTGGGGGGGCAACAATTCAAGCTGGTAAATTCCATGGGGGGGGGGGGCAAATGCCCCTTTTTGCCCCCCCCCCTTTGCCACCCTAAATGAAGAAGCCCTGCATAGTGCATAAGGTAGAGGAGCAAAATAATAATGGTGGGTTTGTTCTGTGCCAGGATTACGGAGTATGTGCAACAGTACTGAAGACAACCCGTCACTGGTGGGACTCAAACTCACAGAGCTGAGTAGAATCTTAGGTTACAAGTGCGTAAAAGAGAGAGAGAGAGAGAGAGGGAAGGATTTGATAATTTTGTAGGCTATTCAGCCATCTTAACGCTTAAAACATCTTGCATCTGGCTGAATATAAAGACATATTTGGTGTTATGAGGTGAAAACTGGCAGTCACTGAAAATTGAACCCAAGGCACCTGGCTTGAGCCTCCAGTGCTCCAACTGGACAATCACCAGCTGTCACAATCCTCCATATGTACTGCACATTACCTCTTTCTACTCAGCCTACTGACCCCAACCACTGGAGGGGACTCAAACCCACAACACTGAGTCGACTCTAAGGAGACAGAGGGCGGAGCTAGGGAAAGGTTTGTAGGACATTCAGCCATTTCATTCACTACCCCTTTTGTCAGCGCTGAACCTACTAACAATGAGCTCAAAAATTCACAGAACCGATAGAATCTTATGTTGTAACAATTTAGAGAGTAAGGTTTTGGGGTATTTGTAATTCTTTTGTTTTGTGCACCTGCATCTCAATCACCTGATGTGTCCACCTGTAAGTGCAACCACAAACCCTTTCAAAAACACAAGCGAATGCCTGGTATTCTGTTCCCACAAATAATTTGTTGGCAGAATTAGCGAAGTCGACAAACATGGTACAAATATGGAAGCGAATACTAATTGCTTACATGGGAGGTATGGCAGGTATTATGCAGTGCAGCTACGGTTACATGCGTCCAATGGCAACACAGCGGAATGTTGCTCCTAGACAGCGGAAATATTCCTTCAAAGGACCTCCCTGGATTGCAGACACCTTGTTCTAATCAGGGCACTCAACAAGGTCAATTCTCTCCTGAAATGACAGGAACAACTCTTGTGAATCAGGACGCCTTTTGGGTCCCAAGGGCAGTCTCATTTCTAGGTTCCCCCTGTGTACTTCCATTAGAGGGGGCTCAATTGTACCACTTAGTGTAGAGCTATACGAACCACAGAAATGTTCTACAGATCCAGTCACCCACTATGCAGGATGTGTTTCGGCCAATGCCATGTGCTTGGGTGATGACTGGGAGATGGGAACTGATTGATATCACGTGCACAAAATGCAGTCAGGTAGGTGGCTGGCCTTATCCACACAGTAGGGGACTACTATCTCGTGCACAAAATGCAGTCAGGTAGGTGGCTGGCCTTATCCACACAGTAGGGGACTACTATCTCGTGCACAAAATGCAGTCAGGTGGCTGGCCTTATCCACACAGTAGGGGACTACTATCTCGTGCACAAAATGCAGTCAGGTGGCTGGCCTTATCCACACAGTAGGGGACTACTATCTCGTGCACAAAATGCAGTCAGGTGGCTGGCCTTATCCACACAGTAGGGGACTACTATCTCGTGCACAAAATGCAGTCAGGTGGCTGGCCTTATCCACGCAGTAGGGGACTGCTATCTCATGCACAAAATGCAGTCAGGTGGCTGGCCTTATCCACACAGTAGGGGACTACTATCTCGTGCACAAAATGCAGTCAGGTGGCTGGCCTTATCCACACAGTAGGGGACTACTATCTCGTGCACAAAATGCAGTCAGGTGGCTGGCCTTATCCACGCAGTAGGGGACTGCTATCTCATGCACAAAATGCAGTCAGGTGGCTGGCCTTATCCACACAGTAGGGGACTACTATCTCGTGCACAAAATGCAGTCAGGTGGCTGGCCTTATCCACACAGTAGGGGACTACTATCTCGTGCACAAAATGCAGTCAGGTGGCTGGCCTTATCCACGCAGTAGGGGACTGCTATCTCATGCACAAAATGCAGTCAGGTGGCTGGCCTTATCCACACAGTAGGGGACTACTATCTCGTGCACAAAATGCAGTCAGGTGGCTGGCCTTATCCACGCAGTAGGCAGAAGCATCTCAAAGACTTACACAGTAATCAGCTTAGATCAGAAATCCTCTCCGATGCCAGAACATCCCATAACAAAGTACATGGTAAAAATTCCATAGTAATAAGTCTGACCAGCTAACATGTTGTGTTGCTCAGGCTCACCACAAGGTTAGAACTCAAACAGTGCCAAGTATATCGTGAAAGCCAGCAAATTTATCCATGGTAGCTTAACCCTTTGCCCCCGACGCGCATGCGCAGAAATCAATCCCGTAGCCACGAGACAAGATATTGAAAAAATGGCGATTTTGCATCATGATGATTGATAGCATTATATCTTGTAAACTAGTTGAGTTCACAAGTTGATAGTTAGGCTTAGCTTAGTCAAAAACAAACCTGCTTCACTCAGGAAGTAGTCATAGGAGTTGACAGTGAAGTTCGAGTAAGCTACAACGGATGAAGAGCGGGTACTTGATATCCAATGAAAATGACTGGAAATCCGTGGCCAAACTTCCAGCGAAGGTACGTTTTCATTGTTGTTTAGATGATTAGCTAGAAACAATTCTGTAGAACCAGTTGCCCGTGGGATACAAGCTGTTTTGTGACAATGCTAAGTTCAACACGATCGGTAGGCAAACTTCGAACGCGATTTCCGGGGAAAGTCCCTATGGGACACCCCGGCTAATTATGCTTCGATCGACTTCCTGTGGCTTACAATAACTATGTACTAACTCAAAAACGCGCAGCTGTGGCGATAAATAGCCGGAAGCTAACTTGGTCGCATACGGGCGCTATCGGGGTTAAAGGGTTAAGAGTGAGCTGGTAAACTATAAATTAAAGCAGCCGGCCAAGTTCCTTAGTATAAAAGTCCAGTGGAGCCAGCTAATCCAGACTCTCTAGATTGCGGACTTCGCGATTAGCCAATAAAAGTCCAGTGGAGCCAGCTAATCCAGACTCTCTAGATTGCGGACTTCGCGATTAGCCAATAAAAGTCCAGTGGAGCCAGCTAATCCAGACTCTCTAAATCTGGATGAACGTACACGACCCCAAATTCTTGCCTATATAAACCTGTAAAAATCACTCTGGTTTACGGATACTTGGATATTCTGTAAAGCGGATAGGTTTCCCCGTCCGACCAGTACCTCAACTGTGCCAATGGGAGACAACCTTACGAAAGTGGTAGACCAACATCATACTGTCACTCTTCATACCAACCCTTCTCACCATTGTACACCCAGGGAGATGTCTTGAAATATGGCCTCACTGTGCTCAACAGCTCGAGTACACATCGCCATGCCTACCAGAAAT
This sequence comes from Agelas oroides, assembly GCA_949130485.1. Taxonomy (NCBI): domain Eukaryota; kingdom Metazoa; phylum Porifera; class Demospongiae; order Agelasida; family Agelasidae; genus Agelas; species Agelas oroides. Next base: position 9,106,776 of record OX422188.1, read on the forward strand.
ATACCAGAAGCCCTTAAGGTTACAGGGATACAGTTTGCTCATTAATATTTATGAAAATATTACCTTCCTTTTCTCCGTGCAGGAACCAGTTACAGCACGCACAAGAAGCGACATATAACAGTACTATGAGTACCTTTTAACCAGTATAGTATCAATTGTTATGTACAATGTACTAAGGCGAGCGGCGATGACAAAGTTCGTGACTTTTGGCGTCAGATTTTGTCTTCAGAGAGGATTGCAGGTACAAGTTTTCAACACCTACGGGTAATACCCAACTTACTTGAGAGCGGCTCGGAGCAACTTCGTTGCTGTGTGCCAGGGGAAGCGAGTGACACGCGTTTCTATCCAAAACCCCGGTGGTTTTCGACCGACCAAGCGACTAAATCTAGACGTATATCAAAAACGGTAAGTCGTATCGGCAAAAAATCTTCGAGCCGCCCTGTGCCTGTCTTCGTAGAATTCAAATACAGTGTAATATACGGTAAGATGTTCTTCCAACAGGAAATAACTGACGCCGAAGTCAGTACTTCGTACGCCGACTGTAAACCGCAGGCACTGCTATCAAATTGCCTGCTCCGCCCACCCAACCAGCACAGCTGTTACAGGCTAATCCAACTTTTTTAGCGGTAAAGTTCAACGCATGCATGCCTGGATCCTGCACGAAAAAAAGGAAGGTAATATATTTTTCATGAATATTAATGTACAAACTGTATCCCGTAACCTTAAGTTTACAGGTGCCTCCATATTTCAGACACAAAGTAGTGGTCCCTCCAATGGTGTCCACTTTAGAGGGGTCCCATTGTACACAATAATCTAGTAAACTCTAGTAAACTCTAGTAAACTCTAGTAAACTCTAGTAAACTCTAGTAAACTCTAGTAAACACCAATAGTAGAAGTCAGTATATTATTACTTACAGTTGTTGTAGTCTGACTAGGTTGCTTCGAGCAAAAGTTCTGTTTCCAACAAAAACGATCGTGTTATTGCGGAGATCCCTGCATGTGTTGTGTGTGTGTGTGTGTGTGTGTGTGTGTGCGTGCGTGTGTGTGCATGTGTGTGTGTGTGTGTGCATGTGTGTGTGTGCGTGTGTGTGTGTGTGTGTGTGTGTGTGTGTACATGTAGTGGTAGATGTTCTGATAGCATTGAACAGTGAAGTTACAGACACCTGTTCACCAAGTAATGTAACCCTTCCCCTCCTACACACAAAAACACATGTTTCCATAGTAACCCACCATATACTATATATGCAGTAACCACCATCCCCTGGCTAAACTTTCCATGTATCTGAAACATTAATTTGACATCCCTCACTTCCTGTCTAGATACTGAGAGCAGCCATCTGATTGGTTGACTGTACAGACCACTTCCATGATATATAAATTAGTCTGAGGCAACCCTGAGCAAGCCGTGGTTACAAACCCAGCTGTCACTCCACCACAGCAGGGGACAACCCATCCACCCATCCTTCCATTGGGTTATTCTTCATGTACCGTTCCTTAGAATACGTCATCTTTACGTCATGTAATTTACATCCTTTACGTCGTGTAATATTATATTGTAATGTTGGTTGGTGCGTTAAAGGCAGTGCAGTGCACCACCGTCGTCAGCAGTCCCTCGTAGCCGAATGGTTAGGGCTTAGTGTTACAGTTAGGGTTTGGGTTAGGGCTAGGGCCAGGGAATGTGGTTTTTCCGTTCTTTTTTTTTTTTGTCTGTGTTAAAAGTGACAAACAACTTTGTCTTGCACATTAACGGTAGCTGCGACGTTCATGGCCTAAGAACAACAACAGTACGTGACGTAACGATGATGTATTGTAAGGAACGGTACATGGAGAATGTGCCCTTCCATTTATGCAGAAACCAACTAAGAAGCCACTTAAAAAATGGTAAGGGACAATCGACCAATCATCCGATATTCTATCTCCTATCCTATTGTATGTTCTACTTAGTCAATTACACAGTCATTATAATTGAATAAGTCGTGTCTTGAGACTAAGCAAAGGATGCCTTGTGTGAAATAGGGAAGCCAGGTAAACAAACCAGGTAAACAAACCAGGTAAACAAACCAGGTAAACAAATCAGGTAAACAAATCAGGTAAACAAGTCAGGTAAACAAATCGGGTAAACAAACCAGGTAAACAAACCAGGTAAACAAATCAGATGAACAAATCAGGTAAACAAGTCAGGTAAACAAATCAGATGAACAAATCAGGTAAACAAATCAGGTAAACAAATCAGGTAAACAAATCAGGTAAACAAATTAGGTGAACAAATTAGGTAAACAAATCAAGCTAACGGGTGACTGCACTGTCTTTTCATTGGGTACCTAACGTTAGTCTCTAAAGCTCTTCTTGCTCACACTTGTCTGATGATACCAAAGCAGTTATCAGGGCTAAAATCACACTCTATACAGCCCTATACTAACACTGTGGTTACCAAGTGGTGGATTGAGCGGTAGTCAAACTGGCCTGACCGCTTGTAGACCCAGTATGTACAATTTAACCCTAAAACTACATAAACATTGCAGCTGAATAAAACCAGTACTTCCAGTTTAGAGTCACCCATAGCTTCTATCTGACCACAAACAGTAAAATATGCAAGAAGGTGAAATGTCAAAATGAACCATTTTTTCTCCCTCATAATGACTGGGAACTTTTTGTATTTGGTTTCACCAGCTAGAGTAACCCATTTAGCAGAGAGCATGCTATTGAGACTGGTACTAAGAGAGATCCCTGGGACCAACAGTTCACTGTCCTCTCTCAAGGCTGCAAAATAGGATTAACAAAAATAGGATTAACAAAAATCAGTATACTATGACTGGCCAGCAGAAAGGAAACATTTGGACACATAATTAAAGTAAATCTCTGGACAGATGGCAGTGAATGGCCCTGGCCATTCTTTCCCACTACCACAAAGCCAAGTTGTGCAGACTAACATCTTGTGGTGGAGGGAAGGGTTCCACCCAGCATGCCTCAAGCATCTCGTCTCACAATATTTATCCTCACTCTTGGATAGTGAATCACAACTTACCTGGAGAGGAGGTTTCCTCCAAGGAGGCCTCCACCCAGCATGCCTCAAGCATCGTGTCTCAGAATATCTCTTGGATAGTGAATCACTAGTACATGTCAACTTGATTAGCAACAGCCAGCTTTCTCGGGTGATCCCCAGGACTGCCACAGACTGTTTCAGGAAGTCCTACCCATGGAAGTAGTGCAAGGCCCAAGGTTCCGGGTGTCCTGGGATATCCTTAACTCTGTCCCTAACCCTAGGTGGGACAGGTTACGGCATCCTAGCTTCAAACACAGGCTTTCTGTTCTGAATTTTGTCTTGCAGCTTTGGAGAAAAATGTATTTGCATGTTGTGTGCATGTGTGTGTGTGTGTGTGTGTGTGTGTGTGTGTGTGTGTGTGTACACACAGATTTTTCTCCAAAGCTGTGAGATGAAATCCTGAACAGAAAGTCTGGGTTCGAGGCTAATGACATCCAGAAGTAGTAACACTACTTTTCGTGCATATATGGGACAGTCTAAGGCAGTCCTAAACTACCAAGAAAGCCACAGGACCACGAAAATTCCCAGACATTTATGGCAACTTTTTAATCCCAGCCCAAGCACTGTGTTTAAGAGGGCCACTACACGTGTACATGTAATGGGATACCATATATCATGTTAGGGTTTTTAGGGCATTGTTGGTGGCCATTACCATCACAAAGGAATTATACAAGGAGCTCTATCGACCTATAGAACATCTGGCATCAGATGGGAAAGATGAATAGCTTTGTGAAACCTCAGGTTGTATGTGCATCCCATAAGTGATAAAGCATTAGGGGTTGTGCTATTAGGGGTTAAGATTAATACTATGCTATTAGGGGGTTAAGATTAGTACTATGCTATTAGGGGTTAAGATTAGTACTATGCTATTAGGGGGTTAAGATTAGTACTATGCTATTAGGGGCTAAGATTAGAACTATGCACTATGCTGTTTGGGTTAAATTTAGAGACCAATTTTGCACCATGCTTTGACACTATATAGATACAACTATGGTGCATCAGTGCTAGTCTCCGAGGCTACAATCTGAGGAGGTACGACAGCATAACGTGAGCCGGCCATCGTTCTGATATTCTGAGGAACGAAGTGCAATGAGCGACAAATCAAGCGAACACCATGGCCCCTGGTTGGCTCCTCACTTAGTGAGTGTACCTGTACTATGCTTAGCTTACTTTTCTATGCAAGTTTGAACTTAGCCTCGTCCCCAGGCCCGTTCGAAACGGGCTCCGATATTTCGAATGGGCCTGAACTGGGCCTGGGAACGAGGCTAGTTTGAACTTTGCACTTCAAGATCATCTACGGGACGGCACCTGTGCAGGCCGAATGCCCCAAGACTATAAAAAGCTATACTTGTTTGCAGTAATTACATCCCACACACATTTAACCCCTGCGGTGATGTCACCGTGTCGTACATCCTCTGGGCTACAGTCTGCATGGTAGTGTGTGCACGTGTGTGCATGTATGTGCACATGTGTGTGTGGATGTTTATGTGCATGTGTGTGCATGTGCATATATGTATATGCATGTGTGAAATGATAGACGCTAAACAAATAGAGTGAACATGGTACTTTGGCACTCAATATGCATGAGAAACCATACACAGTATTTTTTTGCACTCAAAAGCTGAGTAACAAACTCATCTGCCAATGTCACACAATTTCCACCCAACCCATTTGTTGTATTTTTACTCGACTTGGCTTGTGGAAATTATCAGGACAATATCACAAGATATTTGCACCTTACTGTGTTCCCAGTTAAGTTTGGCCCTGAGCACACCTTCATGCTGACAAAGCTCACTGATACAGAAATTTCCTGTTTCTACAGTTCATGGAACCAGAGGCTCAACCTAGGCGTCAAAACAACTCCCAAAGATACTGAATCCATGCAATACCAAGGCCGGGATGGATGAGTAACAATGTATAAGTCAGCAACTGCGACCAGTGGCGGTGCCATGGGGGGGCGCAGGGGGGTGTACGCCCCCCCCCCCCCCCCAAACCGCCTGTCTGGCCTGGTCGCGGGGCGGGTGCCATGCTATTATCTACACGGCCACAGCTAGCTAGCTAGGTACGTAGATCAGACATTCTTTGTAACTCAAGATAAGAGAGAAGTCCACAGGTAACAGCATGCAACCTACACTAATTTGCAGAGCTTCTTCCTAGACGTACTACTTGTTCTTGTATTGGGACAATAACAGCATTCCTATACCAGCTAAAAGTACTTTTCGCACCTACTTAACCCACAGTGTGTGGGTGGTTGATGAAGCACAGAGGGCATGACTCAAGTTCTCACAGATCTTTTTGATCTACCCACACAAGGTGACCTAACGTGAACCACTTACAATGGAATGTTGTAGCCAACCGGTAATTATGGGATGGAAGACCATAGCGCCGGTTGCCAGCTGGAACAATGGCGCTTAATAATTTGCAACTGTTTCCGGAGGGTTACCTTATATGGTTTAGCTTACGCTGCTCCCTGGCAACGCAAAAAGCTCATCCTGGGGAGTTTTTGGCTTCCCATGCTTCTTGTCAAAACCCAAGGCAAATGAAGGGTTTCTCCACACCACAAACATGGGCGTTAGCCAAGCTCCTGGAATTATAGACCATAGACTACCAAAATGACATTGTGGGGTAGGTCTATAATAGCCCCCCTTCTATGCATTCATATCTAATCCAAAAAAAAACAGTATATTTTGCTGTGAGGGCCTGGGGAATGAAGCCAGGGCAAGTCGACAGCATGTTGAAGTGTTTAAGGGTAACAACATTCAACTGTTAGGCACTGCTGCTTTAGAAAATATCGTCATGCTACCGTAGGACGGGAAATTTTTGTGGACATGAAATTTTTTGCTATATTCATGGTTGGACTTATACCACAAAATATTGATCACGAAATAATCATTGCAACATTGCGTGCGTGCATGTGTCTGCGAAAATTTATTCCGCGAATTATTTCACTAATACATTGCAATGGTGCATCCGCAAATATTTCGACTGCGAATATTTTGTGTCCTACGGTATCATTCGCAGTACCACTCCAGTTCTGCACCTGCTGTTAGTTATTGTGAGCACCTTCACATAAACTTATTTAACCTCCATAACACTAAGATCGTGAGTACGCCACAAGACACTCACTCACTCGTCCATTAATCCTCACTATCATTCAACTTACAGATAATTGAGGTTGGTGAGGTTAACAAAATCCTGCTCCATGACCAACATGATGCTGTTGTTATGGAGATCTCTGCAGAAGGAAGCGGGAGAAGAGACAGCAATTAATTTGTTTTCGGGATCGAGGAGTTAACCAAAATTACATTAAAGTGCTGGTCACCAACTTTAACCCCTTAAAGTGCTATGTAAACATTTAAGCACTTAAGGGGTTATTAGGAAGTGTGAAGTTCAAGTTGCCACCAATTTTAACTCTAGAAGTGCCATCCAAAGCGGGCATGCAGAAAACATGAGAGAGAGAGGGGGAAGGGGAGGGAGGGCAGTCAAATGCAGCCAAACTGGTCCTTATTCAGCAGCTAGATGGACACAAGGCAATTGTTATGCGCTAAGCTAAATCCAGAACCCCCCACATTCTATATAATTTGAGACAAGACCGGAAATCATATCAGACTCCAATTCAATAACTATGGATGTGTTGAGTTTTTGCTCAGCAGGCCACAAACCCCAACCTGAAACCTTTGAACTAGTTCTCAGTAGTGATTTTATCATACAGTAGAATCCCTTGAATAAAGAGCTACTTGAGATCAAAAAGATATATATGTCTGATTATAGTAGGGTGTTGAGGGGGGGGGGGAGGAGGGGATGGTGTTAACACTGATTCCACAGGAGTACAGACATTAGTCTTGTGCACAGTGCGTGTGCGCCTCCTGGAGAAAAACAGTCTGGTGAACTAAGTCAATTTTTTTCATCTCCACTCGAGTATCCGTACATTTTTGAGGGGGGTTGGCATAACGTTGCTAGGCGGCACTGTCGCAAAAGTGTGCGCTAGCCCAAGAAATTCGACTTGGTTCACCAGACCGTTTCTCCTCGTGAGAGGGTGGGGTCTGGGGGTGAGACTATACAGACCACATCACCTGAGGTGGACACTCACACCACTGTCCGCACTAACTTTAGTCTATCGAACTAGACAATCTCTCACTCTTCTCTGGGATGGGCGAGAGATAGCCTAGCTCAACAGACAACACTGATGTCACTGACACCTACCGTAGAGTGGAAATTTTTCCCAATAAAATATTGTGCAAAAATAATTCTTTTGGGGTTAGCTATGTTAGACTCTAAAAAATTTTCTTCGTTTCTTTTACAACAATATATGGATGAACCACATGTACTAGCTATCTGTTTGACCTACGAGCTCTCTACTATGCCAAGCATGGTAGGTATCACTGGGGTGTACGACTGTGGCTGTCTAAGACAAGCAGTTGCTGGTTGGGTGTTCATCTCAGAAGGTGTACACTTTCGTTCATTGTTTCTGAGGTGGCACTACCCATTGTGAAAGTGATGACAACCTTCCACAAGAGGGACGTGAGGTTCCTTGGCCACAACAAAAAGTTGTTCTTTCTTGTGCTTTGTGCACGCATGCTTATATTAATATGAGCAACATTCATTGGTCTTCAGGTGTAAGGTTGAAATTTTGCAGCTGGTCTTAATTGTAAAATTATTTTAACAACAGAATAATGCCCCAATCACACATCTAGTTACCGATTCTGACCTATTAACCCTAGTATTTACCCTAGTATTTAACCCTTTCAAGAAAGATCAAAGGCAACTTCTCGACAACGTTACTACTCACAATGCATCTTGGCTATACTGAGTCATACTGTAGCTAGTGCTGCAGTTTTTCTGTAAACTCTGGTTGCACGAGTCCTCCAGCCAATCAGAGAACAGAATCAAGAAAAAAAAAACTCAGCATGTTTAATTGGATACTTGTTCATGCTGCAAAAACTTCAAAAACTGCTATTAGAATACCAACACCATCCCGTCTGCTAGAGTAGCATTCTGACAAACGAGATTACCATAAGGCCAAGGTAAATATTGAACCATCAAGTGTAACCAAATATTAAGATATTGTTCTAAAACAGTGCGCTTTATTTGGAAACAGTGATCCCTCCAGTAGTCAAGACACCCAACGGTGACCCAACCTGTTGTGGGAAAGCACTAGCCAAAGAGAACCGGCATGTCTAAAAGCATAGCAACCATTACTATGGTATTTGGCATAGACACACTATAGTTTCTGCTATTGGCTATCTGCACCAATTAGCGACCTCAGCTGTTCGTAAGCACAGTCCTCTGTTACATGAGTAATGAATTGTGTGTAGGCAGTACTGAGTGGCAATTACCGATCAAAGCTTAAGCTGAGTGAATATCAAGTCCCACCGGTCACAAAGCAGAAAGCATCAGTGCCGTTGGTAACTTGATACACGTGTAACCCATTGTGTTTGGCCACTAACGTGTGACCTTAGATCTAGGTCCGATTCCAATGCAGTACAGGTATGAAATTTGCTTCCAACACACATTACTAGTGCATCATGGCCGTAGCAAGCGGTCGGGCTGGTCGGGTTTTGGCCCGACCACTTTTTTTTGCAGACTAAGCGTGCACGTGCGCACTTTGATTAGCTTAGGCCTACACATGAAGTCATTACTAGTGCATAGCTAGCTTCAAGTACCTTCCAAGGTCATATACTCACAAACGAAGCTTATAATAGACAGAGTTTTACAGTTATACATTTCAGTTTTCTAAGAGTATACAAACCAAATGCATTTTTCACTTCCAAAGTTCTTCAGCTGTTAAGAACTACACACACCTCTTCACCCATATGCAGATAAGGAGGCTCAACTTTAATAGCCAGAAGCATGCTATTTTGTTTCTAGACAGGGCATAGTTTAACTAGCTAACAGAAAATTTCCAGACAGTAATAAGCTCCTCCCTTCAGTGTGTACTAGGCTTTCAAGTGGGCCATAGCACAACACAACAAAGGAGGAGTTCTGCCTGGGAAGATAAGAAACCCCATAACATCTCCTTCACCAGATCAAAGGCACAGATGGGAAACAAAAGCACAGGAAAGTGAGGTCAGGCTGACCAAAACATATCCCTTATTCAATTACAGTAGACCCTGGCTTCCAACCTCAGCACCTCAGCGCTCAGGTGGCCAGCCAGTTGCCTGGATACCCCTGGTTCCCAGCCCTACCTACCCCCACCATCTTATAGGCACATCAACGATTAATTGGGTAACATACCCATGCACACATGCTTTCTCTGCCAACAAAACCCAAGTAACTTGATGACAGAACACCCACTAATACCATACACTTTTTGGAATCGTGACCCACAAGAAGAGCGCATAATAACAGGCGGCTTGAGTAATACATATACTTAGCAGGTGCAGTAAAGAATACAAACAAGCCCCATCAATTGGTGGTCCTGTTGGTGCAGAAAAGCAGGGTTTAATGGCTAGTCAAATATTTGGAATTTTGAGCTTAACCAAGTCATGTGACCAGTCATGTGATCACGTGACTGGTCACGTGAAGACAGAGAGTGATAAAGCCTCAGTCTGCTCAGCTGCTATTATACTCTTTCAAGTGGTTGAAAGACTAAGTGAGGTTATTTCACCAGGAGTAAACTTATGCAATTATGACTACTACAGTCAGCTACAATTACACACAATACATGCATCCTTACAGCAGGCATACCACACTCACACCACACTCACACCAAGTGCATGCACACGTATCTCCACAGGAAGGAAGTGAGCAAATAAGAGCGAAATGCAGCTCACAACAAAGAATACTTATCAGTGGAGGAGAAAGTACAATGACAGGCTTGCTTATAGCCTACAATATAACAGAAATTTGTAGACAGGGCAATCACAGAATTATATATATCAGGGCAAAATTTACACACTATTTTGACCTATGTGATCTTCTCGTCAGACATGCGTTAAAGGTCGGTAATTTAAGATATTTGTGGCTATTCTGAAAGTTAGTAATTGAAATGTTTATCAGACAAAGCAGGAAGCAGCAGATATATGCTAAGGTTATGAATCCTGTTTGTTTTGCTGTAGTTACAGGAAGAAAGTCATTTATCCGAACACATTGGAAATGGAAGGTGTTTAGATAACTGAAATGTTTGAATAAGTAAAACTATACTACACAGCTAAACCTCATTATTCTTGTGCACTTGAACAACTAAAGTTCAGCTAATTGACTTTCTGCTGCATCTGCTAAAAAACAGTGGGCACTTTGGACGTTCATGTGGTGGCCGTTGGTAACAGCCCTTGTTGACGGATTTTTCACAGAACAAAACAACATGGGTGTGATCCCAACTGCATTACAATCACATTCCTTCTTCCTTGAGTGGGTGATAATTGGACTGGGAAACTACACTGCTGCAAGCTACAACCTGAGCTGTTATGATCACTAACATAGATAAACTCAAAATGTGGTCAACAGTCAAAATGGAAGCCAGTGGTCAGGGTAGCAGCACTTAACGAGGTATTTGTATGAATAATTCACTAGGTGAAGAGATAATTGGCTTGACAATGGTTGTAGTTGTGTGTAGCTCGCTAGGCTAGGAGTGGCTGCCCCTGATAACCAGCCTGTTTGACAACTGCAGTGGGTCTATAGACAATAGACCAGTATTAAACAAGCAGTGACATGACGCACACCTACTCACTGTATCACGCCTCCCAAGCGATTTCTGATTACTTTTTTGAAACGCAATCGCCCTTACCTGCAGGTTACTATTTCCAACAAAACTGGTAACATGCGTAGTATGGCTAACTACCTAGAGCACAAGTACAATAGCTAAATCATAGGCCTACGGTCAAATTCATTACGTGTGTGTAAATTATACACTCACAATTTACTGATATCCTCAGAGATATTGTAGAAGTTTGGGACACGGAGCAGTCCGCTAGACGAGCAGTCTACATCTTTCCCATCATCCACACAACTACATTCAGGTGGGCAGTACTGACCGTGCACAGTACACACTAGCCACGCAAGAAGAGTTAGAAACGCTCCCGTCCAGAAACGGAGCGGCAGTACGCTTCGTCCGCCGAAACCTCTCGCTGTCCTTAGCAGTGCGCAACTCATGGTAGCCAGTATCCACTTTTAGTGTAGGAGAGAATCGGCGTCTTGTTTCGTAGGTATTATCTATGCTCACACTCCAGAAACATGCTTGTTCTCCGGCACGATTTACAGCCGATCTGTTACTGATGAGCCCCAAACAACTTGGCTAAGTCGGTGTCAGGGCTCGAGGGAAAAGCTGAAGTGGCGAGCAACAACGATTGGCTACGGTTCACACGCCACCACTAACGGCTACAAAGCTGCACAGGCGAGTGATCACAAAAACATGTGGGTAATTGCAAGAACAATGTACGCGGCAGGCTTCAAAAGAGCCACATCTAATGGAACGGTGTATTGTTTCCTAACACGATTAGGCAGCCGCCTAATGAACGCTGCCAAACTATATCCCATAATGCATGAGTTCATCCATGTACATGTAACAGCGGTTGTTTTGGCGGCTGCATCACTGAATGTATATCTTCCCAAATGCCTAGTAGGGACTAGATCTAATGTGTGTGTGCATGTTTGGGGGCGAAGTAAAGAAGCGAAGAAGCACCATAGTCCTACTCCCAGGGTGGCTATGTGAATGTTACAAATTAACAAAGGAAAGAGTAGTACATGTGCAAGTAGTGGATATATATACCAGGCTGTTTCTCCTCCAACATGTCCTGCATGCATGGGAATGAGGCTAGAAAGCACCAAGGAATGTATTTATACCGTCCTAACCCAATTCTAACCACACCCTAAGCCCAGGCCAGTGTATAGCATTCCGTCACTAATGGATAGTGCACTGAACACATACCCTAGCTCGTTAGAATGGAACACTTCTATTGCATTGTGTAGGCCTGTCTTACTGGGAGCTGTAGTTCACTGTTCATGATTGTGCTCTTAGCCTCCAGCCCCAACAGTGTTGTAGCTACATGTGTAGGCCTGTCTTACTGGGAGCTGTAGTTCACTGTTCATGATTGTGCTCTTAGCCTCCAGCCCCAACAGTGTTGTAGCTACATGTGTAGGCCTGTCTTACTGGGAGCTGTAGTTCACTGTTCATGATTGTGCTCTTAGCCTCCAGCCCCAACAGTGTTGTAGCTACATGTGTAGGCCTGTCTTACTGGGAGCTGTAGTTCACTGTTCATGATTGTGCTCTTAGCCTCCAGCCCCAACAGTGTTGTAGCTACATGTGTAGGCCTGTCTTACTGGGAGCTGTAGTTCACTGTTCATGATTGTGCTCTTAGCCTCCAGCCCCAACAGTGTTGTAGCTACATGTGTAGGCCTGTCTTACTGGGAGCTGTAGTTCACTGTTCATGATTGTGCTCTTAGCCTCCAGCCCCAACAGTGTTGTAGCTACATGTGTAGGCCTGTCTTACTGGGAGCTGTAGTTCACTGTTCATGATTGTGCTCTTAGCCTCCAGCCCCAACAGTGTTGTAGCTACATGTGTAGGCCTGTCTTACTGGGAGCTGTAGTTCACTGTTCATGATTGTGCTCTTAGCCTCCAGCCCCAACAGTGTTGTAGCTACATGTGTAGGCCTGTCTTACTGGGAGCTGTAGTTCACTGTTCATGATTGTGCTCTTAGCCTCCAGCCCCAACAGTGTTGTACCATCGTTGCAGACCAGGACATTGGAATTGAAATGTTGGAGTTGCAGGCCTGATTCTGGAATATTGCCTTGGAAGTGGAACTGATGAATGAGGTGTTCATACCAGGAATGGAATTGACTGGAATTGATGTCCTTGGTAGAATTCATACCAACTTTATCTGCTCTATGAATATTCTAACCAACCTACATGAATATGCATGATGTATGTGTAACACATGTTCATAATAATTGATGGCATGCTATGTATTAGAAATACCAGCATGTGTGCATGTAGCTAAACATAGGAATCAGAAGCTTGGGGGGGTGGAATTGTATGAAAACTGATGTGGAATGATAAAGTTGCCTGGAATCAAATTGAAATGTAAGCTAGAATCAAAGAGGTGACTGAATGAATGTGAGTGTGCTTTAGCCTCAGACTCAATGCAAGCTTTTCATTCCAGATTTTGTCTTGCAGTTTGGAGAAAATCCGGAACAGAAAGTATGGGTTCAAGGCTATCACTTCATATCTTCAATTCCAACACCCTATGCACACTAGGTTATAGTCTCGTGCCCCGCCCACACGCGCCTCCCGGCAAGAAACGGTCTGGTGAACGAAGTCGAATTTCTTGGGCTTATTCCCCAAAAGTGGTAATGACCAATGAGGTTGCGAGATCGGTAATTATTACGTAGCACTTCCCTTACAACAGTAAAATTTGTTCATCTCAATTCGAGTATCCGTACCTTTTTTGAGCGGGTTGGCCGCAAAATGTTTTGATCGTTGCTTGTCGCAAAAGCGTGTGCTAGCCCAAGAAATTCGACTTAGTTCACCAGACCGTTTCTCCTCATGAGAGGGTAGGGTCTGGGGACGAGACTAACTAGGTTATACAGGTACCGTGTACTTTGTACAGCTTAACTTAGCCTCATTCCCCATGCAAGCCCTAGCCTCATTCCCATGCAAGCCCTAGCCTCATTCCCACGCAAGCCCTAGCCTCATTCCCATGCAAGCCCTAGCCTCATTCCCACGCAAGCCCTAGCCTCATTCCCATGTAAGCCCTAGCCTCATTCCCACACAAGTCCTAGCCTCATTCCCATGCAGGCTTACTCCTGATGAATTAGCTACATTATGTTGGTTATCACATGATGACAATTGCTAATTGAAACTGCTCAAGTAGTCACATGCATGCCCAGTCCACATGCGCTTCCTGGCATTGTTCTTTGTGAAAGGGTGGGATCTGGGCACAAGACAGTAGAATACGGCTGAAGCTTATCTTCCACAATTTTGATTCAATGACTTTTTCTTGTCCATCCAACATGACCAACATGAGATTTGCAGTAACTGGAAGTGAAGGAATGAGAGGCTGAACATTTGCAAGTGACACCTCCAGAATAAATGTCACATCCTGCCATTTCAAAATCCAGCTGGCCTTTATTACTGGATTTAATATCAGGTATTGCTCCACAACTGAACTAAAATCTCACTTGCAAATCTGATAAGTTAATTTCAAAGTTCAGTGTTGCACTTTTGGACAACCTGAAACCTTGTTCCCACTCGGACACCACTCGGGAAAGCTTGGAAACAAACTAATTATTGAGTATGTTGATGCAGAAAATCTGTCAATTATAATAAATATAGCTTCATTGCCAAATTGTAACTGTAATCTCCATTTCTACTAGTTTACTCTAAGCAGTATATGTAAATATGTGAAGGCAAAATATACATATAGCTTGAGGTCATGCTTTTACTTCCCCAATAATTATTGTTTGCTGAACAGCATGCGTTGCATATTTCAGGAGTGGATCAAAATTGAAAACTGCACAGCTTTTTGTTACTTGCATGTACATAGTACTGTAAGCTGCATGGGTGGGGCCTGGGTACAAAGCTTTTTGATACAAACGGCATACAGCAAATAAACTGATAGTCTGAGAAACATGCAACTCAAACTGAAATACAAAAACAAAAAAGACTTACATGATAAATTGAAGCCATGACATGCAGAAGCCTACATATTGCCAAGCCAAAAAGTTTTGAAACATTGTTTTTCAAGACTGATCTTTACGTAGCACTAACAGAGGCCTGAAACATACGACATAGCTACTTTGCAACCTCTGCTGTTTTGGGGACTTCTTCTGATGCTCCAGGAACCAACTCACCGACCTTAAAAACCTTCTCATCAACTCAAACGGAACACCCACACTCAAAACCAAACACACTTATCTTTGGAAGTTGCCAGGAAGCAACTGGTGAATGTAGCTAATACAAAGCTCTAGCTTCTCCCTTCTCCTTCAGTGTGTACACTATCTTTTCTCCGTCTTCTCAATATATAATTATCTTTTTTCCGTTTTCTGTCTTCCATGCACAGTTTGGCACACAGCAGTGATTGAGAAGAGAGAAACTTGTGTACACTGCCACTGCATTTACATTACTCAGTTTATCACTGCTTGAGCCATTAACTGCATGTAATCTTGCAGTATGCAGCATACAGTATCTCTTCATCCTGAGTACAAGTGGCCACATAAACCACACAAGTCTTTGAAGGCACTCTCCTTCAAGGCTGGCAACTTCTCTGGCCTTGCAAGAAAGGATGTTTCCCACTCCTCATAGCTCTTCCACTCCCGCACCTTTCTGTTCAAGGTACAAGCAATCAGTACTGCAATGGACGGAGGCTAGTAATCATCACGTGTACACTCAGCAGACCTCAAGTACTTCTCTAGCCTGCGCTCCACCTTGACAAGACATTCACATTCCACTCTGTGTACTTAGTGGTTCTTATTATCTTTAAACAGGCATGATTTTCACATTGGTAAATCAACGGATGTGTGGGAACTGAAGAAATATAAATGTGCTAACCAAACAACAAAATAGTGTTTCCCAGGCTCCTTGCAAAATCTCACTCCCAGACCTTCCTGTAAAGCAGCATGGAAACGAGGCTAGAGGGTCACAAAGGCTGATTCTCACAAAATCAACCCTTCATGAGATTAACTCCCCA